>JAEIFN010001074.1:1200000-1707500 GCA_018903675.1 Zaprionus capensis | reverse complement strand
CAATATAAATTAAATTAAATTAAATTAATCAATACTACAATCGGTTATAGTGATAAACTGTCTAATAATATTAGTTGCATATAGTAGAGTTAACATGGTACAGTTAACATGGTATTTGTGTGCTTCCCTTAGGTGCATATATTCCCGGCCAGACTCCACTACAGAGTATGTGCCCAAAATATATTGCAAGTAAACCGTCAGAATAAAATGTCCAAAACAAAAGCTGACCGCATGCACATACACACACACACACACATGAACATGCATAATGTCGAATGGGCGTGTAGTGGGCGTGCCTAGCACTAAATGTCCCCCATAGACGCATGCAATGCATTGGGCCCAGTTGGTAACGCCGACGCGCTCAATACAATCAATGGACCTCACCGAGGTGCCATTAGCCAGAGAGCAAACAATAATGGCAGCTGGCTTGAGGGTTGACTCCACTCCCCCTCCCCTCATACAAAGACATACAGACAGTGGGCATCCTAGTCGATGCTAGTCGTGTCCACCCTCTGCTTGGCCGGCTGCCTCAAGTGGATGCAGCAAAACAAATAAAATTAAATTATTATGTAGAATGCAAATAAAATTCGAGTACTTAGCATGCAAATCGAATAACAAATCGAGAACATATAGAAATCCACACGGGGCGGACATGGAAAGGAAGCGATAGGGGAGGGGGAGACAGCAGCAGACGGGAGACAGTCATAAAACGTTATGAGTAATCACAGACGCATTGCTAACAATAACAACAGAGAGAGAGCGAGAGAGAGACAGACGTGGTCGACAAGTGAATACTCTAACCAAGGAAGAGAGAGATATATAAAATATATAGGTTGCATTTGTATGTAATAAAATAAGGTTCGACCTTCTGATATAATTTAGGAGTTATCATGGTGAAAAGTTTGTCTACAATTTTCATTGAATCTTTACCAAGAAATTTCAAAAGAAATTAGAAATTATATATTGTATTGTAAAATGAAGAGTTAATTATTTTAATGTTGAAAACACTGATTTTCTTAAATGCTAGAATCTTAGGACAACCATGAGATATGCATATATGTAAGTTTATTATTTGTAATTTGTTGTATATATTTACTTGGAACAATCTTAAGATAATTACATAGTAATCGAATTTTTGAATATATGTTATACAGAAACTTGAGTAGAGGCTTCACTCCAATTAAAACTGAACTGAAATAAGTTGAGTATATATTTTTCTATTCAAGCTTTAAAAATATCTGTATTTCCCTAATTAAGAATTCAGAAAAGGTTGAATGTAAAAGTTAAAAATAATAATACCAAGTCAGTCAGTCAAATGAGGATACTCCGCCAACTTGTTGGAAGTGTAACTTGCCAACTGAGACCCGTCAGGCAGTGAGTGTATGTACCGTCAGGGTCGGGCATGGTCGGGCTGGGAGGGGGCCAGGGTATTGAGAAATAAGAAGAACAACAAGGCAAATAAACACATAAATAAATCAAACATGTACTACGACAAATCTCGGTTGGCCAGCACATTAAAATATGGCCAATAACAAGCAAATATCCATGATGCGATGATGAACATAATGATGATGATGCCCAATGATACTGACTACGATGATGATGATGACGATTATGTTAGTAAATGCCGGGTAATAAGAGACGCAGAAATAAACGTATGGAAAATGGCAGAGCAGGGGGTGGGGATGGGGTCAAAAAAAACTCAAAACCAAATTCGACTTGCACATTTTGGTAATCAACATAAAATCCAATCATCCGTCATGGACAGCAGCCAACAGACGTTTGTCGGAGTGGGGGGAGGGGAAGGCAGTGCCTGCCAAAAGGGCTATCTTGTGTGTCTGTCTCTTTGTGTGTCTCTCTGTCTATGTTTGTGTGTCTATGTGTGTGTGTGCGTGCAAGTTCTTGCGCTGCCTTTAAAAATGCCAAAAACGAAAATTTTGATTTATGAGTTACAGTGGCAAAACCAAAATATGCGCTGCTCATTTATAACGCGCTTAAATCTAATACGCTCAGTCCTCATGCGAGCAGTGCGATGCGACGCCGGCAGCGACAAGGGGCGGGTGCGAGAGTTGGGTTACTACGCTGTCGCCTTGTCTTGCTGTCTTCGTGTCTCCGTATGTGTGTGAGTGTGGACCTGGTCTGGTATCGGCTGGTGCTGATGCTGTTATTCTTGGCCGTTGTCCTGGTGGTGGTCGCTTTGGCTTGTCTTCTTGGCGCTGTCGCGTCCGCATCCGCCAACCGCCAAACGTGCGTAAAGCGACGCGTGTCCGCTTTATGATTAATATGCGCTACAACACAAAATACACGATAAATAAGCAGGCAGCAGCCAGGCAAGCAGGCAAGAGGAGAGGACGGGAGTACGGGAGGCACCGCCGACAGACTGCCACATGAAAGATGTAGAGACAAGGCACACAGACTCGTCGCCGCGACTCGCCACGGTTGATGAGTAGTTGTGCGCCCATAAGTAGGCTATAGCTTTTTTCTACTTGTATTTTGCATGCGCTACACAGCTACGCAAATGAAGTCCAGTTTTTGTCTGGATTTATGCTCAAAGTGAGATTAATTCCATGCACTTAACACAATTACTCTCTCTGTGATAAGCTTTCATGAGCTTTTGTGCAAGCTGTACACAAAGCTGATTAGTTGATCAACTTGGACTTTTAATTGACTTGAGAGAACTTGTAGAGAGTTATCACATATGCAGATACCCTGTAAAGGTGTTTAGTTTTTAATGGAAGTCTAAAAAATAAGGAAAATCTGTAATCGAATCATTTGCAGTTTGAATACTGTAAAGAAGGAAATAGTTTTTTGCTTAGTTAGAAAACGAAGCATATGAAACCCTTTCTAAAATATTCTGGCTGATTGCTACACATAACAATCTTTTCCTCGGCAACAAGGTTAAAATATACAAGAGTATATTATGTCCTTGTCTTTTCTGTGGATGCCAATTGCTGCACCTAAAAAAAATTCGAGTTCTTCAGGCGAAGATTACAGCAGATCTTTGGTACATGAGCACCAGCGATATTGAACGCGATTTCAAGTTGAACAAAATTGGAAACAGAATACAGGAGACAGCAAAGAAGTACTACGAGATACATGAATCTCATCCTAATAGCTAAGCTAGGCGACTAAAAATCGCAGCACTGCCAGCCCTCGGACAAAAACGAGAAGAAGACTAAAACGCCACCATCCTAAGACCTTGACCGGGACATAGATTCTTCTGAATAATATATTAGTACCTTATCATTCTTTATATGTACCTTACTCATACTTAATAAATAATCAATGTAAAAACTAATCGTTTAAAACTAACTCCAATTAGATAGAGTTGCCTAAAAGATTAAATAAAGATTGTAAAAAAACACAAGAAAACCTTTGGCCCTCTGAAGCAGACAATTCTTCAATTATTTCAACAGACTTTTGATTTGACATTCGCAAATACAAAAAAGAAAATATTCCATCAGTTGAGGCAGTAGCAAAAATAAACTTAGCAAAATTCGCAATTCCAATCGATCAATTGCAATTTCTTCGGCTTGTAGCATACATGAAATGCCGCCAGATGACAGCAAAATCAACTATTTGCAGTTAAACTATTTTACTATTTTGCAGTTGGTGTGAAAAATCAAATTGAATCCGGCAACAAGAATGGGTTTTGAAGCGAGGGAGAGAGGTAAAGGGAGACTGGAAGAGAGATATCGAGAGAGAGAGAGAGAGAGAAAGAGGCTTAAAGCGATTTATATTCGCTCGACCTCTTCGATGGCACTTCGAGAGTCGTTTGCTTGCTCTCGCTCGCTCCTGGTGTGGCATGTGCCACAGCCTTTGTCTGCCTTTGTGCGGCATTGTGACAATGGTGTGACCCAGCTTTAGCTTCAGGTCCAGGGCACAAGGAATGATAACGGCAAACAAACAAATTAGCACAACTGCCGCAACGGCATTTGTGGCTCACAGTGTTTGTCTCTCTCTCCCTCCCTCTCTCTCTCTCTCTCTGTATGTGTGTGTAACCAAAACTAACACCAATTGCTCACCTTTTAGTTGGAGACGTAGTCGCAGCCGCAGCAGCAGCAGTGGTAGCAGCATTGGGTGCTAGGTATCGTTTGCTGCCTTTCACAGCCCGGGGCATAATTTTATCGCCTACATGTCATATTCTATTCCATTGTAGCATTCGCTGTCATTGTAATGAAAAGCGGCTCGCACACATTTGTTTGGGGGCCACGACACGAGGCGAGAGAGAGAGAGAGCTCACAAAACGAAGGTGCGAACTGACCCCGGCGATGTGTAGAGTCCAGGGGCCCCAGTTCTTTTGTTATAAATTTCACTGCGTAACCCTACACTCTCTCTACCCCTGCCCCTCTGCATATCCCTGTCTATTTATCTACCTGCCTACCCCTTCGAGTGAATGTGTGTGTGTGCTAGTACTTTTGCTGCTTTCGTATTGTGTGTGTTGTGTGTTGCGGTCAGCTTGTCTGTTTGCCTCTCTTTCATGCTCTCGCTCTCTCTCTCTCTCTCTCTCTGTCTGTCTCGCTCGCTGGCGTTGCATGCACGTGCAATTCCTGTGCCTGTTTTTGCACCTAGCTTTATATATGTATGTATATATTACAGCCAACAAATATATATTAGCACAACACACACACACACACACACAGTGCTTTCACTTGCATGGCACGTCTGTCTGTCTATGTATGTGTGTGTGTTTGTAGTTAGTATTCGTTTCGGTGGCCCCACTGTGCGCACCGTGTGGTAGCAAAAGTGCAAATGTCATTCGATGCCTGCCGCATTTAAAGTATTACGGAATTAACATTTCGCTGTGCCGCTTTTTGCATATGCCCCACAGCAGGCACACCCACACCCGTTCCCTACCAACTCCTTATGCTCTGTCTGTGTCGGGCTCTCTCTCCTTTGCTGCCTTTCTTTGTGTGTGTGTGCAAAAATTGCGCTTCCTTTTGTGCCGTCGCTTCACATTTTTCATTAGTTTAGTGGGTTTGTGGCACATGACAGTCACAGTCAGGCAGCACACACAAACACACAGACATACATACTCGCACACATGCTCGGCCTTTTGCCCTCTTACTTTCTGTACTCCCTCTTTTTCTCTCTCCAGCAGATGTTACCAATCTGATTTGACTCGAACACTGCAAATACGCGAACTGCACCACGCGAATATTTCCCTATTAACCCCACATTCCCCTCTGCTACCTCCTCTCTCCCTATCCCCCATCTGCCCCTCCCTCTGCCAAAAATTTATTTGCCGAAAAAGTTGTTCGCCAAGTTTTCACAATTATTTTCTTGCCCGCTTTTAATCGATTGACGGATGTGTCATAAACAAAATTCTTCGGCTTCCACAGAGGGTGTGAGGGGCAGAAAGAGGCGAGGCAGGCGATTTTCGGAAACTTGTTGCCCGAATTCCAAATAGTTTCGATTTTATGAGGTGCAAAAGTCTCTGGCAGCATTTTTGTTTTGTGAAAAGAGTTATTAAAACTAGATCCTAGATCATAAAACTTTACGAAAGTATGTCTATATATATTGTTCAATTATGGCAAGTTATTGAGCGAGCTGAGAAAATTTCAATATAACAATTTATTAAAAAAAGGCAAGAAAAACTTTATTTTAACACAATAATTTTATAAGCAGACGAAAAGTTGATGTTTTCTAGTTAAATGTCTGGAAACCTCTGAAGAACCCATGTTTGTTGAAAAATATATAGTAACGCTGTACGAATCCCATGGTACAGTTTCTTATATAGCTAATTGAGTTCCGAATTGCAGTTACATTTTTGAAACGTTCTGCATTTTTTAATATTCTATAACTTTGTATTGTGGAGCTAATGTTATATTGTTTTATTTGCATACTTTTTTATTTTTTCGCACAATTTCCATCTATTTATTTGGTTTTCTCACATAATAGTGATGGTGTCCCGCTCCTTCATCGTTATTCAACACTCTCTTATCGATAGGGATATTGACAGGATTATCGTTAACTAACTTAACTATCTTTAGGATTATCGTTAAACCTATGGACATGGTAAACACCTAATTTAAGAGTATGTTTCGATATTTTCCAAACATTTTGAAAATTAAATAAATTAAGGGTATTTCTTCGATATTTTTCACAATTTCTATCGCAAACACTTTTCAGATGACTTTTTATACTACTTTTGACCAAGTTTATCAAATTAAGTCAAAACATAAACATTCTAAACTTTTAAAATTTTTGACAATGTTGTAAGGGACCCTATGGACATGGTGAACACCAAAATTAAGGCTATTTCTTCAATATTTTCCACAATTTTCATCGCAAACACTTTTTGAAGGACTTTTTATACTACTTTTGACTAGTTTTATCAGTTAAAGTCAAAATATCAAAATTCTAAATTTTGAAAAATTTATGATCTGGCGCAGATCAAGTTTATTTCAAATGTTGGGTGCCACGCCCACCGCCCCCGCAAATCAATAATTTAATTTTTGAACTTAATTTATAAGCACTGTATAAAAGATTCAAGTTTCTGACCTTAACATATACTAAGCTGAATGAATTATCTACGTATTCCCCAAATTACAATCCGATCGGACAATAAACACAGAAGTTATTTAAGAAAGTACTAGTATAAAACCAAGTGCTTGTATCAGCCAACAATAGAGGCGGGCGAGCGCGAAGCTCGAGCGCTATCTGTCGGGAATAAATTCAAAGCATGTGCATATCGAAGGGTATCCCACTGTCGCATGCCGCGCAACTGTTGCTTTTCTTACTGGTTGTTGTTGCTCTTGTTGCAGTTGTTGTCGTTGTTGCTGTATTAGTTCACCATTTGACTTCATTTTCTACTTGCCGCATATTTCGTGAATGATTTAAATTTTGTGCGCCTCACGCCGAGGCCGCAAAGAGAAGGTGCCGCTTAGGGAGCCCCCTTCCCTTTCTGACACCAGAATGGCAGCACAAGTAGCTCTAACTTACGGAAGACTTTAAAAGTAACAGCTGGTAGAGTCTGATTTGTCGAATCTATAGTAACTAACTCATCAAATATCGCTATTCTTGTATACATCATCGTTTATCATCGTATTGTATATCATCGTAGGGAGCTACGATAGTTAGCCTGATTTTTAAACTCATGCAGAGGGTTGTACCAGATCCATTTATATTTATCTTATTTTGGTATCTTATGAATACAAAAATATCTCAGGGATTCATATATTATTTTAAAGTTACATGTTTATCACAATATTACCGTCTGTAGATACAAAAGAATACTAATTTATGACAAAACCTTCGTTTGACACCTTAGGTGCAGATACAAAAGCACTTCTTGGATGTAAACGTATTTCATGGTTATCAAAGCATCTAAAAGATAAAAATTTTTCACAAAGTCACCGCATTCAACACCTAGGCTGTAGAAACAAACGTAAAGATTCAAAAGTATATGACGATTGCAAAACATATAATTTGCAGAGCTACATATGTATGTATGTATATCGATCTATTGTATAGGTGTAACTGTTTTTCAAAATTGGGTGCAGGGTATCTTACTAATGAATTAACTGTTTCTTATTTCCACTCTATACTTCCGACTAAGTGGTATTATAGTGCGCATATAACCCATTGCCCATACATACATAACTCATCTCTTATAACTCTCTCTCGAAAAACTCTCTAATCGGCCAGAGCGGCTTTTGAAGTGAAAGTGACAGCCGCATTGACAAATCAGGCTGGCGTGGTCAGTTCAAAGGAGTACACTGGATGTCAAAAGTTTTCATCCCCCCTCTCTCCACGCTGCTACACCTGCGAGTTGTCACGCAGTCCTCTACCTCGCGTTCGCTTCGCTTTCCCCGTCCAACTTTACATAAACAATTGCTTAACCAAACACTCAAGCTCACTCAACTAAAGCTATGCGGCTGGACAGACACAGCCACGCACACACACGCACACACAATCACACACACTTACTGGCCTGAACACACACTCAGCCATATAGTACACATGTAAGGCTTGTCGATATTGGAAATGAAGTCTGCGGAGCCTTTGGCCAATCTCAATATGGAGACACTTGGGAATCGGGAGTCGGGAATCGGGAGAGTCGGGTGTGGAAAGAGTGGGGAGAGACACATGGGGCTTTATTTGTTGTCGTTCTTATTGATTCATAAATATTTCAAAGCATTTCTAACACATAAAGCAGAAAAAAGAAAGGAAAGAAATAGAAAAAGAGAGAGTCGGCAAGAGCAGCCGTGCAAGAAGAAGCGGTTGCGAGAGAGGGGGAGAGAGGGAGAGAGAGGAGGAGGAACCACTTTCAATGAATATATCAAAACTATAAAAATACCGTAAAGTGTTTTTCAAACATGGGCAATGCTCACCTTAAGCGTGCGGTGTGCCCGTCTGTCTGTCTATCTCTCTGTCTGTGTGTGTGTCTGTGTGCTCTCTAGTGTGTGTGTGTTTGTGTGTGGCTGTGTGTTTATGCCCCTTTCGACTGCCCCCTCCCTATGCCGCCGCCTCGTAATGTATCAACAGTTAAAGATTTTTTCCTTTTTTTCTTTTTTTTTGCGTTCTTTTTGCAACGTTTTCCTTTCTGCTCCTTGCACTTCGCTTTGAATTTTCATTTTTATTTATTTGCGCATATTTGATTTGCTGCCAGCGCAGCGAGGGGGGGAAGGGAGGAAGCGGGACTTGGGGCAGGAAGCTCCTGTTGGTCCACGGTGCTTATGATGCTTTTTATATGCCTTGTTTTGCCTGCCTTGTGGAGCATATTGAAGTAGGCGGCGCGCACTGCGGACAGGAGCTGCGCCGGACTATCCCTAGATCCTAGCGCAGTCCCTGTTCCCCCCTTCGTCACCACTGTCAATTTCTATCGGGTGGGCCATCTACATTTAGATAAGCAGCCCGTCTCTCGGAGGCGTCGTCCACCTTACACAGTAATAAAACATATCTTGATACTTTTGGCCTGCTATCGATATATTTGTACTTCCTCCTCTCCCTCTCTGCTTTTCTCTCTCTTTCACACACTCTCAGTGTGTGTGTGATTTAAATATCTTTGGCGAACTGAGGGTTATGCTAAATATTTCTGCTTGACTGCTTTTCTGTGACATCAAATAAATCACTTCTATGCTTAGTTCTCTCGGCTTGAGTTCGAGTTCGAACTTGGCCAATTGTCCGCGTACTTATATCATATATTATATTATGGTTAGATTTAAATTCAACAATTACTTGAAGCTCTAATACGAATTATACTTTTATTATTAGCATTTAATGCGTTTTTCAATTTCGATTAATCGATATTAAGGCACCTCGTAGAGCTAGTTACACATCCATTAATTAATATATTTATACCCTTCGACCATTGAAAATGGTCAAAAAGGGTATACTAACTTTGTGCAAATGTATGTAACAGGCATAAGGAGGCGTGGGAGACCCCATAAAGTATATATATTCTTGCTCAGGAGCACAAGCCGAGTCGATTGAGCCATGTCTGTCTGTCTGTCTGTCTGTCTGTCCTTCTGTCTGTGTGAACGCACAGATCTCAGCTATTATAAAAGCTAGAGTTACCAAATTTGGCAGGAAGACTCCTGTGTACTATAAGCTGAGCAAGTTTATTTCAAATGTTAGGTGCCACGCCCACCGCCCCCGTAAATCAAAAATTTAATTTTTTAACTCAATTTGTAAGCGCTGTATAAAAGATACAACTTTCTGACTTGAACATATACTAAGCTGAATAAAATATCTACGTAGTCTCCAAATTACAATCCAATCGGACAATAATCACAGAAGTTACTGAAGAAAGTATGAGCATAAAACCAAGTGCTTCTGTCAGCTAACAAGGGAGGCCGGCGAGTGCGAAGCTCGAGCGCCATCTGTCGGGATTAATTTCAAAGCATGTGCATATGCATATATGTATGAATTTAACAAATTAAACTACACGGGAACATAGGTCGAAGGGTATCCCACTGTCGCGTTTTGCGCGACTGTTGCTCTCGTTTTTATTATTATATTATACTTTGATATTAATTCTACAATGATTTGAAGTTCTAATAGAAACTAAAGTTCTTTCTTTAGCATTTAATGCGCGTTCAAATTTCGATTAATCGATATTTAAGCACCTTGTTATACAACCTTAGGTCTTGCATATGTTTTAAATTACTATTCTCTCACCGACCCAGTTTCAGTTGCATTCTGTATTGAGTTAATAACACGCCTGCAATCATAACGCATGCATTTCGCAATACCGCCCGATAATTGCCTTGATTAATGTTTGTTTGCATGTTGCGTTTTTCACCCAACTAACTTACTTAACCCCCATATTCATATTCACATTTACGTTCACACGGTGCTGACCTAACCTCAAATATCAATTTGTTGACGTGTTAATAAATTACTCACTGGAATACGTAATTGCTTTAATTACATATAATTATGATAGTTAACAGACCAATTGTGCCATAAAATGCCAGCTGCAACTTAACAGAGCCGGCTTATGTCTGTTAACAGTAACAGCAGGAGCAGTGAAAGCAGCGACGCCGGCATCGATGGCGCAGCGCAGCGCAGTCAAGCAGCCGAGGTGCGCTGCGCTGCATTTTGTGCAGCGGTAACCGGCACAAAAGTTTAAAGAGAGCCCTCTGCATTCTGCACTCTCTCCCACGTGTTCTCTCTCTCTTATTTGCTTTGCTCTCCTGACGCAGTTGCGCTCTCTCATTTTGCAGCGCTCACTTATGCTTTGTTGTTGCGCTTCCCGGTTGTTTTCTCATTTCTCTGCAGGAGCTGCTGTTGCTGGATGCTGCCGCAGTCGCCGACGCAGTCGCTGCACAGTTTTGTCTTCCGGTCGCAGCATATGTGTGTTGCAGCTGCCTCTGCCTCTGCTTCTGCTGGGGCTGCTGCTGCAGGCTGAAAATGTTGTAACTTTGCAGCTTATCCTGGAAATTACGTAAGCAGAAGAAGCAGCAGCAGCACAGCGGCAGCGTCAGCAGTAGAAGCAGCAGCAGCATCGGCAACGTCAGCAGCAGCCGCAGCAGCGTCGACAGCAGCAGCGGCCGCCAGAACGACGACTACTGCAATGCCGTCGCAATGAATAAGGCGGCAAATCAAAACAAAACTAAATGAAAAATATATCGACGACAGGGCGCAGCAAGTAGATGAAGAAGAGGGAAGAGGAGAGTGAGTTGAGGAGGAGAAGGGTGGGGTAGCAGCACGAGGCGGTGCAATGAAGCGGCACAAACAGCGGAATTAGAAGACGACGGTCAGAGCTGTGCGTGCTCTGTCTCTCTTTGTCGTGACACGAGATTGCCAAATAAAACATTGCAAATGTTTTTAATATCGTATAGTGCAATTTTCATAATTAGAAAAATGTTTGTATTGGTTATTAAAATAATAACATACATGTATAATTTACCTTCTTGGGATCAGTTGTTTTACATTTAAAATTGCAATTCGACAACTAGTTATCGATAGTTTTAAGAAGTTCAGTTTCCAAAGACAAAAAAAACAAATGTTGCTTTTTTCTTTCTTGTTTCAATATTTAAATTTCAAATTATGATAACTTACTATCGATGTCGATAGTTTTCGCAGCTCGTGCTTGAGATGAGCGCATCGCTGGCGTAGATAACGACAAAGTCGGCGCACCTTTGGCTAATGTCACGACGCAGGCAGTTAAAAGTTGACTTTACCCTTCCGCCCGCCCTTAAGTATGTGTCTGCCTCTCCGTCTGTCTGTCTGTCGGTCTGAGTCTGTCGTCTTCTGTGGGTTTGTCTTTCGCTATCGTTGTGTGGGTGGGTGCATTCGTATAAGTGTGTGTGTGTGTGTGGGTATGCAAGTGCAAGTACATGTGTGTGTGCCAAGTTTTTGGCAATGGAGCACGTGCTGCTAGAGCACATGTATATGTGTGTGTGTGTGACATATTAACGCGCACAACCTGACGGCGGCAGTTTGGCCGTATTCCGAGCGCAAGTTAAAAGGATAATGACACTGGGAGGGTATTTACCGCTAGCAGCCAACCGGCTATATGTGTGTACGTGTCTATGCCTCTGTGCGCCTCTGTGTTTGTGTGTCTGTCTGTGTGTGTTTTTTTATGTCAGTTGGCAATGTACGCTTGACGTGATCGTAATTCTTGATAAACTTAGCTTGAATGCAACCAATTAATATTGATGTGCGACCCGCTTTAGAAAACTGCAAGAAGTTCTTAAATCACCTTGGGAACAACTTGTAAAATGTCAAGTACAAAAAAATATTCCAATTGGCGGTTGGAAGGGGGTATAGATTTAAAATGTTATGTTTTTGAATAGTATAGATTATCATAAATAACATTTTGGTGGCTTGATGTTAATAAAACAAAGGTCGCCAAAACACTATAATGATTATCATAAATTATATTTGGAATCGTTTAGTATTTTGGATGAATATAAATACGTTATAAAATAGTTTTAAAGTATGCAACTCGGAGTTCTCATGTTAAAAATGTAATCAGGAAATGGCAATGGTCACAGTGCGATACTCTTAAGTTAAGCGATATATATGTATAAGCTATTGAAACAATGTATCGATAAAGAGGTTTAGATAAATGATAACTCGATGCATAGTTTAAAAGTGACGCGAACGTCACGTGGTGAAATAAAGCATAAAATAAAAAGAACATTAATTTTAACAAAATTTACTTGATTTCGGACGTAATGTTTGCCTTTAATTGCATATTGCAGGAAACAAATTTAAACACTAAATCAAGTTCTTCAATTTGTGATTTAAATTAAATATTGAAAACGGAAATAAATAACAAAAATTAATGGTTTGTAAATTATTAAAATTTCATGAAAAAGTCATTTTAGCTTAGCAAATGTAGTTTATGTAAAAGCGTTATACCAATTAAAAGGGCATTCATACTTCGATATACGTAAGATAATTTTACGTTCACACTGACACAGCGAGTTGTTAGTTCTTGTTTATTTAATTAATTCTAGCGTAATTTTCTATAGCTGCAACTGGCGCGTTATCGGGAAAAATCATGGCTAAACTTAGATTGTCTTTTGCTCACGTTAAGCGCCGTTCCATACCATTCCATTTCGTTTCGTTTCGTTCCCCAGACTGGCTCTGTTCGCACTGGTCGTTGCGCGTTATCTTGTTAATTGTGGGCGCAATTGTAATTTTGAAGTGCTTGGCAAGTTTCGCACCTGGAAAACATTTCTGGCTTTCTGGCGTTACGGCGACGATTTAATTAGTTTGTCATCCTCCCCGACACGGTCACGGACACCGACACGGGCAACTCCGACTCCGGCCATCCCCACTTGAGCTTTAGCTGCGATGCCGACTCCGACTCTGACTTCGTCTTTATGTGTGTCCTTTGGCTGCTTCTGGTTCTGCTCAATGGCTACGTCGCTGTCTCTGTCGCTGGCAACGGAAGTGGTTTCACAATGGAACTTAATGAGTATAAGCGGAAATTTAATCAGCAATATAAATAATGAAATGACAGCTGAATGCTCGACTTGACTCTCGAATAGATGGATAGATAGATATATTTTATATAGTATATACATTTATGTAGCTACATATCTGTGAACAGTTTGAAGTCCATCGGGCCCTGCTCTTCTCTGCTCCCCTCCCCCCATTCTCGTGCACTTTTCAATGAATCAAATCTCATTTGCCGCTCCTTGTTGTCTGTGAACCTTTCTCTTTCTTCCCTCTCTTAGTTTGTCGGTCAATCAAACAGAGCGGAAGAAAAAGAAGGAGAAGAAAACTATGTTTAGTTGCATTTTTGACACTCATTAGTTAGTTTTTATAGGTTATATTAAGCTCAGTTAAATGAAGCACTTGAGATGGGAAATAAAGAAATTATATTAGGGCATTAGTACTTAATACATATTATAGATAAACTGCGCAAGGAACTAAAGAACTAAGCAGGTATTTTAAAAGCATTGATTAGTTCAGAGCAGTTTCGGCTTATAAGGTGATATATATTGATTAATGATTAATTAATGATTGATGTTGCTCTAAATTTTGATAAGGCAACTTATGTACTGTAAGCTCTAAAATAATTATTGATAATACTATCGAAATAGTGAAAGTCATAAGCTAATTTAGTTTGTGCGTCATTCATTCATTGCTTGATTTCAGTTCACATCATGTAAATCAATGGCAATTGTTTGGTAGCTTTATTTTGGCTTTATTTCCCCTTCTTTTTGTTGCCTGCCTTGCCTGTCAGGATATCGGAATCAGTGTGCAATTTCTATTTCTGTTCTCCAATTTTTGGTCGATTCGAATCGAATTGGAGTGCCTCGATAAGCAGGCGATTTGGCACACACAAATGGGACACCTTGGCCATGTCATGAGAGCCACGTCAGACGACAATTGCAAGAAGCAAAGCTAACATGCTTTGTGCTCTCCTCTCCCCTGCCAGCTCTGCCTTTGCTCTTGAAAGGGTTCATTTTTTAATGTTATGTCAACTCGATGTTGCTCTTGTTATTGTTGTTATTGTTGTGGGACGTTGAAGCGGGCGGGGGAAGTAACAAAAAGTTTGCCATTTGAAGCAGGCAAAAGAAACAATACTCGAATTCAAATGAAGCTAGGGCGGAGTTGCTGAGAGGAAGGTGGCGGGGTAGGGCACGGAAAGGGGTGCGGAGGGGAGGGAGGGAGTTAAGGGCAGGAAGCGGGGGGTGTTTCCTGATTGTGTTGTGCTGCGGAGCATGCAATTTGAATTGAACTTTCCACAAGCAAATAAACTTCCACACACACGGTCGCTCCTTGTGACTCACACACACACACATATACACACACACTGCAAAGCCGGAGTTAGAAATTTAATTTTCCAATTCATAAACAATTTCTGCAATAAAACGAAGCAAGTATCAGAGTAATAATAGTAAAACGAATAAAAAATAAGCATACCACAACATAAAGACGCATTTTGGCTTCAAGGGTTTTCTTCGCTCTTTTAGCCTTTTTTTAGCTGTTTTTTTTGTTTTGTTTTCTTTTTTTTTGATGCTGCAACGCCCAATTTCAGTTACAAGTGCCAGTTTTAGTCCCTGCCCCCTTCTTCTTCTCTCACATTCCTCTTGTGATTTCCATTCCGGGGCGTGTTTGTCGCCTTAGAAAGCGCGCGCGCAAGCTTTGATTCGCCTTTCGCCGATTGTTTTTGCCGCGGGTCTCTCCCTTTTTATGTGCCGCGCTCTCGGCGCGCATAACAAATTTCCTCTTCATAAGTCAAGTCGTTCGTTCTACAATTCGGCAATTGTTCTTCCCCTTGTCGTGCTTGCCGTTTGGCTCCCTCTGCGGCTTTACGACTTTCTAAGCTGCACAAATCGTTTAAGTCGGTTTTATCACACTCCGCATTAACCATGGAAGACTTTCAAATGAAACGAATCCCGCTGCGAAGACAGACTATATATGTATGTACATACTATATATATAAAGTCGGCTGTGTCCAATTGGACTATTTGCTATGCGTGCGTAAAGGCGAGAACAAGAACATGAAGAACTTGAAATTTAGCCTAAGAAAAGCTTAACGAGATCATCTTTTGTTGAAGCATGCTTAATGCTGAACAAGAATATATATTTATGCTTTATAATATTGGTTTTGGGGATACCTCGAACTGTTTGCTGCTTTGCATCTTTATCCTCATCCGGATACCTGTAATGCATACAAATCATAATATTGTTTATGTTTATTCAAATTTGAGAAAATTTCTCAAAGTTCTACTTCCTGAACCAAAGGAAATAGATTATGCTGTCCCATTAGCCGCAGTACAATGCGGCGCACCTGGCACACCACACAATCGGGGGAGGGGAGGGGACTATCCAAACGGAAACATAAACAGGAATCGAGAGTTTGCGAATCGGGCATTTTGGTAATCGGGAATCAGGAGTTTGGGGAGTTCGGCCCTTCCAGGGGCCAGTGGCGCATAAGTGAACCTATAATCACTTCAATCACGTTTGCATAATTGTTCAATTATGAAGCAATTACGGCGAATCCTGCGAAACCTTCGAGCTACTACGGACTGTTGTAATAGTTGTTGTTGTTGCTGTTTGTTGTTGCTGTTGCTGTTGCTGCTGCTGCAGTATGTGCGTCCATTTAACGGGTCTGTGTTATCAGTAATATGGCAAACCGAAAAACGTTGCCAGGCGACCGCGGAGCCACCAAAAATCAGCAGACATTTCCAAATTGCCAATGGGTCGCTCTGCGGACTCCCTACTCTCTACCTCTCTCTATCCCTCTCTCACACTCTGCCCCTCTCTTAGTTGGTTCTGTAGCCGACTAGTTGCCATAACCCCCAGCTCTGTTGGGTGTGCCAGTGTGTGACAGTGTGTCTGTGTGTGTGCTGATGTGTCATATTAATTAAGCGTTTGATTACCAGACACACACGCAACTTTGCCACCGAATTCGGTTCGATATATTTGCTGCGTATTTCGAGCTTTGGGTTTTGGGTTTCGGATTTGGCTTTTGGATTCACAATGGACTTGGATGGCATGTAAAGTTGGAGTCGGTAGTAAAAGCCGGCTGATTGGACAGTTGCCAACAACGTTATCGATGGCAGACAGAGAGACCTATGTGTGTATGAATAAAACACCTGCCTATAAAGTGTAAATGATGCACAAATAATTGCCGAATTTTACAGTTTTTCAATTGGTTGCAGCCAATTTCAATATAAATACCTAGCAAATTCTTGTATTCATTTGTATTCACTAATATTCATCTATGGAAAGTGGGAATTGGCTGGAAATGTTCGGTGCAATGCACATATGAAATTTAAGAACCATAAAGGCTTATTAAATTGAATGAGTGGGCATATTATTACTATCGCAACAGGCACGTTCAACATACAATGAAAATTCGAATAGTTAGCTGGTCCATCAAAGTTCACAATTCTAGCTTAGTGTGTTTATGTAGCAGGCATAATTTCCCTTATAATTTACAAATTCAATAGTTTCTCTTAATAAAATTATTGAGACTGACTGAAATACACGTTATTGCTTAGATATTGTTAAACGTTTATTAACAATAATATAACGATTCAGTTTCCTTAGATTTGTAAAGGATTTTTATTGGCTTATTTGCACACTTTCGATAACTTATTAATAAAATCTAAAGAATAGTGTTGAGTAAGTTCCAAATAACGAACAAAAAACCAAATACAATTAATGACTTAAATAATAAATAAGTTTGCTAATAACAGAGCTTATCATCGGCTTACAATATACAATTAATTATATTTTTAAAAATTGGGGCTAATTATTATTTGTTGTAAATGGAATATATATATTATATAAATAAATGCTTAAAGTAAGTTTGCTTATCAAATTGTATAGTTATATCTGCAGTACTAACTAAGTTTCTTAAGATGGCACGCATAATAATCTTTGTTGTTAACAATTTGTTCACATTCTTTTCATTATGATACTCAGATGAGCTAAAGAATATCAATCTATTTTAATGATAAGCCGCATTACAAATTTTATTGCTCTATCTGTGATAATATTCAAGATTTGAGCATATATAGAGCTGTTTACCGTCAGTTCAACGCAATCTATGGGATCTACTTATTACCTCCGCACTGTGACACTAATAATATAGATAATTGTTTTCGATAGTATTATCGATGGTTTAGCATCTCCAGCGTGGCTGGGCTAAAGCGAATTGTAATTAGGCGAGTTTCTCCTGCATCGCAAATGTAGCTGTACCTCAGGGCCATAATCTAAATTGCAAATGGTCTTTAATGGCAGATTGAATGTATTCGTATGCGCATATGCCCGTTTGCCGCTTCATTAGAGACAAACATTTCCACCTGCCGCTGGGGCAGTTATCAAAATGAGGCATTGACATAAATTAAACTAGAGCCCCAGTTCACTGACAGACACCGAGCGGCACACAATCCGACCGACTGATATACTGAATGACTGACTAACTAACCGACTGACCGACAAACTGACAAACTGACCGATTGACCGACTGAGCAGAGGCCTCCAAATGAGAACTCATCATCAATTAACGTTGACAAATGCAAAAATTGTGATTTAGCGAGACTGAGATAGATAGACAGGGATGGAAAGAGAGAAAAAGAGAGAAAGGCGGTAGTTCTTGGGAGGTGGTGGATAGTTCTCACTCGTTAGGCGGCTAATTGGCAGCCAGCTGAAAGCCAAACAAAAGCCAAAGAAATACCAATAAAGCCAACGATTAGGAGCGGAATGTGGAGCCACAAACAGGACGACGACGATATCCTAACGATGTTAAAAGCTGCATTAAGTATCAATCATACAATGTGCCTAACTGTGTGTATGTGTGAGGGTGTGAGTGAGTGACTCTGTATGTGCGTGTGTGTGAGCGTGTGTGTCCTGAGGAAAGCGCAAATAAAGCAACGGCAAAAAAAGAGACAGTCGAAATTGAAGAGGTCCACTGACACGTGTGCCTGCCCCTCAGTGTGTGTGTTTGTGTGCGTGCGAGTGGCTGTAACTGTGTGTGTCTGTGTTGGTGTGTGCGTTTGTTTCGGGTGCGTGCTGTGTGCGTGTTGTGTGATTATCGGTCGCTTGTTACACGTCTAATCTGTTAAATCCTGTTTACCAAGATTACAAATCAATTGTGGCCAGACATAAAAACACATGGGGCACCAAATTGTGCCCCCCCCCCAACATTCCACACCTCCCTTCCTGGGGGTCCCTAGACGCACTTCCGCACACTTCCCCCTCTTTCTCTTTCTCGCCTGGCAAAACAATGGGAAGGGCATAAACAACATGCTTGGTAAGTTGGTAACACGTAGCGACATAAACAACTAATAGTGCAATCTTAGACGGGGCTATTTTACCTGCCGTGTATGTACAATACATGCACATATCGTATATGTATCGCTTACATCTTGTGTGTGTGGTATATCGTACGTTATTTATCTGGCCATCGCTCGTTAACTATGCAAAATAGTTTTCGCACTCGGAAAGTTTCCAAATGACGCTTGAAACGGTATATCGTATGTATTTCTATCTCTCTTGCTCTCTTGAGAGTTTTATTGAGATTCATTTTTTGATACTAAGCTCATTTTCAACTTAGATTTATGTTGCAACTGCAGAGTAAATTAAAAAATTATACTAAAATTAAATTAAATTAAAAATGAAAAAATTATATCAAAGTATTTCATGATTTGCATTTATCATTAAGTCCTTATTTTATGAATTTTAAACTGCTTGTTAAACTTTGGTGTTATAATGGAATTGTAGAAGATTTTCATCAAAGGCTAAAAAATACTTTTGATTTTTTTTTTAAATCTTTAAGCTTTTCCAGATGTCCCTTAATACCTTGCTTGATTAAGATACGAGTATATACATATAGAAGAATAAAATAAATAGCTATTTGGCTCAATAATAAAGTTATTTTCCCAGTTATAATCCTCATTATGATGCGCACTTTCAAAAATGCAAATATGGAAACGTATTTTTCATTTTTTGCGAAATTTGATACATCAAACGATTTTTTACACAGCGAAGTAGTTTTGGTTTAGTGTAAACGTGCCGTTTTCCAAAAGGATTTTATTTCGAAAAACAGAGAAAAAAATGAATAAATGGAAGCACAATAAATGCAATGACGATATGCACATGCACGTCCTGTGTTGATTGTTCTAATATATATGTTTTGGCCTTCCATTTGCGCTTTTTACAATGAATAAGAGCTTCATTAGCATAGCGCATACGTGCAGCCGTTCACACACACACACACATGAATGCTTCGTGATCCTAGTATTCAATAATATTGTTCAAACTGTTGGTATATCTTCCTGAGAGCATCAGAAAAAAGACACCAACTAAGTGTCATATAAAAATGATATGCTATAAAAAAAAGTACATATGCAGCAGAAATCTGATTCTGCATACGGTGTGTATATGTGTGTGGTGGTGTGCGTATCAGCATCGATGCGTCGCTGGCAAATGAATGCAGGGAAAACCTATTACATTTATTAAAGTATTAGTCGAGCATGGTCTGCCATATAATATGGCACTGATTAAAATCGTGAAAATTCAGCACATCCATATCTCTCTGGCAATCAGATAAATATTTATGCATCGCGGGTAAGGCAGTGCCAAACGGCCTGTTGGCCAGCCCTCATTGTCGTTGCTGCATTAACTCAATATGGTTTTTATTAACACCAGGGTCCAGTACCAGTTCCAGTTTCAGCACAAGTTGTATTACGCACATATCTGGCACATAGTATGTGCTACATACCTATTGTAGTATATACGGACAAACGTGCACGTGTATATAGAAAAATATACCCAGCGAAACGGACTGTATGCGGCATGTAGCTGTGTTTGTAGGCTTATTAAGAAAGCAAAGAGTAATGTCGAAGTTTGTTTGCTCTACAGGAACGTTTTTGTATGGTAGATTTAAATAGAGGTTGGTATGATATGGTGTGGTGGGATGTGATATAGAAAGGTATAAAATGGCAAAAGATAATATAAGATTTCCTATAACATAATATGGCCTTGTGCAGTATGCTCTATAATAGAATAGTATAGTCTGGTTGGACTGATTTGGTGTGGTATTGTCTGGTATGGCATAGTACTTATTTTATGGTATGCCTTGATAAGATGTAGATAGATAATGTATGGCTTTTGATTTATTTCAGTGTTACATACTCAACGACAAAATCAATATACCTTATTGCCATTGCTAGGGTGTCAAATGGCTAGTCTGTATATTTATAAAGAGAAAGCCTTTCAAAGTATTTTCTATGGGGACTCGCTTTGGGTTTCAGTCGAATCAATGACAATATTGTCTAAGGGCGACAGGCCCTTTGGGGGCCAGTGGGGAGTGGGCGGGGTTGCTGGTACGCGGGCCTAGGGACTGGCAGGCCTTGGGTTTGTCGCTGCAGCTGCCATCGGAGACTATAATTGATGTTATCAAAATATTGTGTGTGGTATAATTTATCAATAAACACCAATCGAGTGGAAATAATTTGATTATGCTTGATTTGCTTTTGAGCCATATTTGTGGTGTAAACAGTGGAAAGTTTCACCGTACATACTCACACCACACACACACACCCTCACACAGAGGCCTTTAGTTGTGTCTGTGTGACACTCATATGCGTACTATAAGCGATAAAGGGCAAGGAATTTCTGTGTGAGAATAAAAAATAGAGCATTGATTGACTTTGTGGGCATAATTTAAGCGCGCTTGCTCGCAATTTTAATGCTTCTCATTAATTAGCTTTTAATCAACAAAATTGGCTTTAAATTGCATTATCTATAAAGTAACCTAAGCTGCTATTTAATTGTTAATTTACCCACGCAGCGCAGCTTAATGCTGCCATCCATGTAGCCACACAGTCACGTCAATTAGATTGATGAATGTTACGCACACCTTCAAGAGCGGTTGTAACCCACACGAAGAACTCACATGGAACAATGCGAATTCATATGTATCAGAAAATAATGTGAACACGAGATAAGCAGAGCATTAAGTGAAAAAATACAATATACACTGATATGATACACGTACACACACACACACACACATTTCAAGCATATGTATATATGTGTATCGGCTGTCAGGGGGAATTAAAATGTTTGATTGACATTTTCGAGGATTTTCTTTTTATGGTTGATCAGTTATGAAACAGTTCGGATTAACTCGTGTCAAAAGTATCGATAATTCACTGTTATTTTAAATAATAATTTTTGAATAATTATCAAGAAGGATGATTAATTATCGATATTTTGTGAAGAACAATTTATTTTCCGAGTATTAAGTATTAAGCTAAAGTTTTTTAATGCATATGTGTGTATTTGTATGTGAAATATATATATCTATAGCAAGTAGATTTTTCAGCAAATCTGTTTATCGATAGTTATCATAGTACTACTATTTATCGACACGCCACAAAAAGACACTCGATAAATTGTAAGAAACTGTCTCTTAAGGATTTACTACGATTAGTACAAATTGTCCTCGAGAATTTAACAGTTTTCTCTCTTTGTCTTCTCCCCTTCTGCTATGCATCCCTCTCCCCTCTCCCTCCCGCTTCCTAACGCTGATCCCCATCACTTGTATAGCCCGCATAGTTTATACAGCTATTTTTGTTGCTCATTCTGCTTTCACGCACACAATCACAACACAAAGGACGCTTGAGAGGAAGCAAGAGAAGAAAATAAAAACGGGAGGGTGACAAAGAGGGGGAGCTGGGAGAGAGAAGGGCCGATGGCTGGCTGGGAGATGGCATGTCGGTGAGACACACGTGACTAACGCTTTATTACCATTTCTCTTCATTAATTTAATTTTTTCGTCTGCAGTAAACTGATTTCGTATGCAATTTTATTGTACTTTTGTACTCGTGCCTGGTGCGCGTTGTTGTGTCGTTATGCTGTGCTGCCCCCTGCCCGCTCTGCTCTGTTCAGACACGCTGCCCGTTGCTCCTTCCCCCGCCAACTCGGGCAGCTTTTCGGCGTTTTTGGTGGTGCTTGGTGCTCGGTGTCTGTTAATTCAACGCAAGGCAAGCACCAGTTTTTTTATTGCCGCGCTAAATTCAAGTTTGCCTCGCTGCTGCTGCTGCTGCTTCTTCTGCTGTTGTAGTTGTTGTTATTGTTGCTCCCGTATACCCTACCCTGGCTGGGAGCTTAAAACGAAAGCCAAGCAAACAAAAACAGAGAGACCCTACCTGAACAGCGAATGGCAATAATGTGTACTAGCACACATACATACTATACGTATACTTAATATGTATATAGCACATATAGCTCCATAGCGGTTTATCCTTCAGATGAAGTCAACAAGCGTGTTGACAGCAACATATACAGTGTTGGAAAAAATAATAGAAACAACACTTGCACCTGGACGAAAAACTAAATTGCTCAGTATGTACAAGCACTATATACCTAAAATTGGCATCAAATTGAAGGCTGATAAGTGTAGTTTGATATGCGACCCGTTTTGGGTCGATTTGACTTTTGATACTTTGGTAATCTTGCTATAATGTGCGTGACCCCGTGTTTGAGCTGGAAAAAATAATAGAAACAAGCCACAAATCTGCGAATATTTTGCGTTTTTTCCAGTGAATTCTAAAAAAAAAAACATGCATTCAATACTTCCAGGTAAGTTTAGCTACAAATTACTGAATTTGTAAAAAAATTCTGTTGAATTCAACTGTTACATAAAAAAAAGGTCACGGAGGTCACTGTCCACCTTTATAGCGAAAAATTGTCAAAGTTCATCTTTATTTTGGGATTTAGTCCCTCCAATTCCATTGTTTTAATACTCCTCAATAGTGCTCTATCAGATTTGAGTCCGGGGTTGGGTCAAACGGCTCCAAAATTTTTAAGTATTTGATCTTGCACCCATTTCATATGCATACTTGAGGCATGTTTGGGGTCATAACACTGTATGAACTCACTTTTTACCGGTTTTTTTTTCGTCGATGGACTTCAAGAATACCTTGAAGGCAACTGTGTATAGTCGGACAATAAGAAATAGACCGATTGAAAAAAATTTAAAGGGGTACTCAGCTAGGGAGGTTCCACCGCTAAGTGAGCAATGTATCGTTGAATGGCTGCATTTTGCAAATCGCTACAAAGTGCGCCAAAATTGGACAATAATACTGTGGTTTGATGAAACTAGCTTAAATTTGTTTAAATCTGATTGAAAACTATATGTTATACGTCCAAAAACTACTAATTTCGATCCTAAGCCCACTGCAAAACTTTATGGTGTGCATATTATGGTATGGGGATGCTTTGCCGCTTCGGTAGTTGGTCCGATAATCTGGATATAGGAACAAATGTGTGCTCCTGACTTCGTTGACATACTGGACAACTAAATGCTATCATATGCCGAGGAAGAAGTGGCGATAAAACGGGGGTTCATGCATTTAAATGACCCCAAACACGCGTCAAATATGCCTAGGAAATGGGTGAAAGATAAAAAACTTAATAAATTGGAGCGGTTTGACCCATCTCCGGACTTAAATCTAATAGAACACTTAGAAGGAATGGAATTGGAGGCATTTAATAAAAAAAAAAGGAAGAACTTTGACAATATTTCGCTATAAAGGTAGGCAGTGACCTCCGTGATCTTTTCTCTATGTTACAGGTTTATTGAGCAGAATTTTTTCACAAATTCGGTTATTTTCAGCTAAACTTACCTGGAAGTATTGAATGCATTCATTTTTTTTAGTATTCACTGAAAAAAAATCAAAATATTCGCAGATTTGTGGCTTGTTTCTATTATTTTTTCCAGCTCAAACATGGGATAATTCCCTTCAGAGCAAGATTTCTAAAGTATCAAAGGTCACATCGACCCCAAACAGGTCGCATATTAAAGTACAGTTATAAGCCTTCTATGTGATGCCGATTTCATGCATATAGTGTTTGTACATAATGAGCAATTTAGTTTTTCGTCCAGGTGCAAGTGTTGTTTCTATTATTTTTTCCAACAGTGTATATACAGATATATAAATAAATATTTTTTGTTTTAAATTTCGCTTAAAATAAAATCGCATTCGATGTATGTTGCATTTCAGTTCGCTGCACGCTTTGACGTTGCGTATACGCAATGCAAATAAATCGTAGCATATTCCCGGGCTGCAGTGGAAAAGCAGCTTTGAAAAATGCCAATTAAAATGGCAAAAACAATAGAAAAATTGAAAAATAACCAAAAATACAAAATAAAATAATAAAATAAAAAATAAAAATAATTGAAAAATAATTACAAAAATTCATTTTCATTAACTAACAATGAAAATGAATTTTTGAAATATGAAATAAATATTTGTTTCGATTCACGGATTCTATTTGCAATGCAATTTAAACATGTTATAAAGAAATCGTTTGCAATTTAAAAGAGTAAACACTTAAAACTGAACAACTTAGGGTATATATCCGTCGGTAAACTGTCCTATGCTGCTTGCATACGCTATTCTTGACTTTTCTCCTGCTGTTGTTGCTATTGCTGCTGCTGCTGTTGTCGGCGGCGACGGCGGCTTCTTTCTTTGTTTTCTGCTAGCCAATAGCCCAATTTCTGCGTTTGCTGTTTGCCGAACTGTGCTGCTGCTCCCGTGTTCTGCAGTCTTTGTGCGCTTTCCTTTCCTTTCTGCCTTGCCTTGCCTTGCTTCGGCTTGCCTGTGTGCCTGCCTGTGAGCCTGTCTGTGTGTGTTTGTGTGAAATGTTTGTGTTTTTCTTGGACTGCCTTTTTGAATGGTTTTCTGTGCTGGCAAATTGTTTGCATTATTTATGGCATATTTTCGAAGATTTATAATGAAGTCCTGCCAGGCGGCCGGGCTTTGTCCCGTTTTCTAGCTTCATCTGCATTCAGCTCGATAATATATTAATGAGCACGCGTCGTGCTTCTTCAAACGGTCAGACGGTGCGTATACGCAATATATAATAATATTCTCAGCATACATATTTTCCGCTGCTCGTTTCTTGCCCAGCCAAGTTCTCTTTTGCACTTTTCGTTCTGCGAGAAAGTTCAGTGCATTTTGCAATTTTCTGTGTGTTGCTTGTTGATTTCATTTTCGTTTATTTGTAATGTTTTCTTTTTGGTTTTTGTTTTTGTTTTTTTTACCCGTTGGCCTTTTACATTTTACGAGCAATTAGGTGAAA
Source organism: Zaprionus capensis (assembly GCA_018903675.1). Lineage (NCBI taxonomy): Eukaryota > Metazoa > Arthropoda > Insecta > Diptera > Drosophilidae > Zaprionus > Zaprionus capensis. The sequence continues at coordinate 1,681,976 of JAEIFN010001074.1, read as the reverse complement.
GATGGCGAAAGTACTTGGCAAACATTTTTGCGCCCAAAAGCTTGAAAAAACCTGCAAAATGCAAAAAAGTTGCACACAGTACACCGCTGCCATTGCCCCATGCTCCTGCCCCTCTGCCCCGCTGCCCAGTTGCCTGTACCCCCGTGCCGCGTCGCGTCGACCATCATAAATATTTTAATATGCTTGAAAGTAAGTTAGTGTGTGCGAATATCCGAGTGTGAATATGTGTGGCACGTCACTAAAAAGGCATCAAAGTTTTAACCGCACGCCTGCAACTGCCTCGCCACATCCTCACTCTTCGCCCGCTCCACCGCTCTCCCGCTTACTTCACATTGCCTTGCCAGTCGGTCCAGTTGGTTCTCTCTGCCCACTTTCCACACCTCGCCCCGCAACGTAAAATGCAAAAAGTTAATTAATAAAACATCAAAAAGTTCAACATTTTGTGTTACAACAAACTTTATATAAACTCCATGAATTTTACTCTTTTAAGCGCCAGCGTCAACTTTACTGTCGACGTCGCAGTCACAGACGACGCAGACGTCAGCGCCAGCGTCAGCATCGTTGACTTTGGAACTGTTCAAAAAGCTGTCTAAAAATTGCAATAGCAGCAGCAGCAGCAGCAGCAATAGCTGCAGCAACAACTGACAACTTTCGAATAGTTTGCTTTACATTAAAATTACGCGTTTCACTTGCTCCACTTAAATGCCAGTTGGAGTTACGACGTGACACGAGCACGCACACATCTCTATCATCGTCTTAAACTGCCCAAGTGCAGGCCGTTCCGTTGCCCCGTGGCCCAAGTACAATGTACGTTTCCGTTTCCGGTTTCGGCCTTGTTCAGATACGAATTTCGATTGCAATTGCAGTTCCGATATTGATTTCTTTTGCTAAATCGCACAAATTTGGATAGTCCAAGGCCCTCAGCAGCAGCAGCACCAGCAGCAGCAGCAAAGGAAGCGGCAGCGAAGCAACTGCTGCATGTCACGTTAGTCACGTCCTACTGTAGCGTGTGCCTTGCCGTGCTGTGTCCTCTGCCGGGCTGGGCCAAGGCGAACCCTCAGGTTTATTTGTCGCTCGACAAAGCGTTGTCCAAACTTTCAACTGAACTGAAAAGTTTTTGGCCGTTTTGCTTGGTCGACGGTGGACGTAGCTTCTTTTGCACACCCTTCCCCCCTTTGGTGGAGCTGGTGGTGGTGCTGGTGCTGCTGCAGGGTAACCCTAATTGAAGCACGGTCGTTCATTTAATTGGGCTGTGATTTGTGGTGTGCAACGCAAACGTATCAATAACATGAATACCTCTCCAAAGAGAGGGGGGCGGGATGTGTGTGCAAGGGCGGAGGGGAGTTGGTCAAATTGTATACAAACTAAAAACAACTCGAACCGACGTCGTTCAATGGACTCATTAAAGCGAACTTGTTGTCGATTTTGCAACTGAGTTGTGTGGTCAGCCTATTTGACTCATCGCTGACCGCAGTACCTACAGCAAAAAGGTATTTGTGGACTCACTAAAAACCTCAACTGCAATGGACTTGTGGTCAAGGTGGATAGTTGGATAAACCATTGGTGGGGGTGCAGCGGGGGACGGCGAGCCTCAACTGAAATTGTCAAAAACAGACAGTGATTTTGGCTAGTTATGACTTCGATTTGCATAAAAGATTTGATAGATGTTTGAAAGGTGGTTAGATTGCTTGTTTGTGATAGATAATACCCTGTAAATATGAGGAGTTGTACTCTTATTTATTTGTGAGCCATGTTTAATTTTGCGCAAAAAATCACATTAAAATCGATTACAATTTGCACTGTAACAGCCTTTATACGACTTCTAACTTCAATGAGAACTTTTGTATGACCAGGAAGACCAGAATTGATCTCTAAAATAATTAAAAGGTGCCAATCAAAATTAGATAGTAATCGACGTATAGTTTTTTCGTTCTCACTAAAGTCTGAACATTTTTTTTTATATCCCATTAAAAGAACGATCAGAGTAGATAAAAACCTGCAGAGGTATGAAACCTTCGGCATACCAAATGTAGCCTTTCTTTTTGGTTAAAAAATCAGCGACTATCTTGTAATGCCACTTAATCGATAGTAGCAAATATCGATTATTCATTAAATTGTTATTTTTCATTATTTAACTAAGAAATTTAAAGCTTTATATAGTATAGAAGAACACTATATAATATGAAGATTTGTTTTCCAAATTTGTAGAACGTAGTGAAAGTATCTTTTCCGATAACTGCTTTAAATCGGACTAAGGCTTGTCAGTAAGTGATTCCCGTGCAAACTCACGCATAAACAGATCAAATAGAGGAATGAGAACTTTGGGGAATACTTGTCACAGATTACAGAGCGAAGACAACGAGACGAAGATAGAATGAATGAGGAAGGGTGTAAGGAAGGGTGCGAGAGAGAAAGAGCGGTCTGTATTATTTGACAAATGAAAGGGCGCGAATGGGAATCAGAATGGGAGCATTAGCTGTGACGCTGTTTGACTTGCCTGGCTAATTTAAAACTAACATCATAAATACTGAAGGGGTTAGGAAAAGGGGGGAGTGGGAAAGAGACTGTAGCGAGTTTCGGGTATGCGGCGTAATGGGCTAACGATGGCAAATCGCTGTTGAGATGTGAAAGCAAAAGTATGGCATGCCCCCTGTGGCCCCTGGCTGGGTTCACTGACTACGGCAACTGTTTGGCCGTTGCGTTGGGGGGTGAGTTGGGTTGGGTTGAGATGGGTTGGGGTAGGGTGTTGTTTTAATAAGCATGGTTAAACGTCTTCCTGCTGGCAAACATTTGCCATACGCTTAGTTAACAGCTTGCCACAGGTAACTGTCACGGTTGAGTGCCCCCGACACTCGCCCTCCGCGCAAACAAAACACCCCCCCCCCCAGTCCCAGTACTAGCCCCAGTCGCAGCTCCAGGCCCAGTTTCAGCTCGCCCGTGTCAGCTCTCGCACCTGCAGGCAACAGCTGAAAAGAGAAGGGAAGGGAGTTGCGGGAAGGGGAAAGAGCTAGCGCGATTGAGGGAGTTGTGGATGTGTCGAGAGTCCCGTTGAGTCGCGCCAGGCCCATCAACAGCACGCGTGCAGTATCCCCTGGCAATTGGTCTGGTTGCAGCCCCATCCCTCCCACTCTGCAATGCCCCACCCATCATCGCAATGCTATCATTTTCGAAAACTGTTACAAAGCTGAAACGAGCAAAACGACCAGCACGAGAAGCGAACGGACAAAAAAGGCGCATTGAAACTCACTAAAGCACTAAACTATGAAGATGAGTTTCTATCTGTCTCATAGCCGGTTCCAGTTCCAGTTCCAGTTCCTGTGCGTGCCCTGCTGTTGCCGTAACAGTTACCGTTGTCGGTGCCTGTGCCGTTACCGTTACGCGCCCCGAGATGATTGATGCGGCGCCAGCGCCAGCGTGCGGCAGCATCAGTTGCCGGTGTTACAGCACGCACACAGCCTCAGATAGCCATACCCTGTGTACGCAACAGAATGTAGAGAGGGTAGTTCAATTAAAAAACTGCTAATATCGTAACGATGCGATAGTTTCGATAGTCAGTGAAGAAAGTCAAAAGCTCTATATGGAATTCCCTTAATACAATTAATTGTTAATACCATATTCATAGTCCTTATAAACATGGTATTTCTTACGGGGGAATCTCGATGTATCTCTGTCTGAATATTCTACACTTTTTCTGCTAACTTAGCAAAACCATCGTTTATACTATCGGCAATATAAAATATGATATGTTTATATGTATACATATGTAGTTCCACATATTTATTTATTTAATTTTTCACATTTACAGACTATCATTTTTCACACACTGTACAGGGTAGGTTGTAGTCGCTTTCCAGGCACCTGGCAAGCTGCTGTATGTCCGATTAGCCATAGGATTATTGAGTTGGCTCTCCTTGCGTATATTTCATTTTTGTTACTTTCACGAGACGCAATTTTATCAACGACAAATTCACAAATTGAATTAAAGTTTTCAGCTCAAGTTTATCGAAACTTTTGTTAAACTTGAGCACAACTTGTAAATACGCGTATTATCGATAGATGCAAATGATGCAACTTCTGAGCGAGCTAACAGATCGAATCAGACAAAGAAGTTTAACACTAATTATTGGGCAGTTAAAGCGAGGGACGTGATTCGTAAATTGGAGGAAGATTTTATTATAATAATGGAATTCCTCTTAAGTTTTCTCTTCCAGGTGTAGGGGAATCCTTTAGCCGGTTTGTTTGTCCATTGTGTGTCACGGCACAAATGTTTGCCTTTAAATTAGAGTTGATTTCGGCAACTTTATGTGGCACGCCCCAACTGTGGGCTGCAAAACCTTAACCCCCTCCCAAACCCAACTTCAACTCGACCCCGAACCCGAACTCAAGGCAGAAGAACCCTAACACGAGTCTGCAGAGACAGCGTGGGCTTACTTACGTGCTGGGCAGCCACTTCATTTTTTGACGCAGCTAGAGGGGACGGAGGCTATGAAGGGTATCCGGGTCTGGACAAAAACGAGAAATTCATTTTTCATCTTCTTGGAAAGGGGGAGGGGCGATTGCCGGCCGGCACGTTGAGACTTTTACTTGTTAACGGGGTCATAAATCATGCGTAAATTTATCGAACGGAAAACAGAAAACAGATTTCCAAGCAGCGGCGCCCTCTAGCGGCAACAATGACGACACAAACGAAACGAAACGACAAGAAACCAGATGCAGCGACAATACTTTCCACTTTCTTTTTGGTATTCCTTATTTTGTTTTTGTTTTTTTTTTCTTTTTTCTCTGCTCTTCTTTTATGATTCCCCGGAGTGAACCCTTGCCGATTTTGCTGCTAGTTTGTGCTAATAATCGATTTGTTTGCTTGTCTTTAATTTCCTCTGGCCTAATATGACGTTCTGTCGCCGTGACACACCACACTATACACATACATATACATACTATGTCTATCTATGTATCTGTGTATCTATAGAGCATTCGTCTGCTATTTGTCATTTGCGATTCCTATTTTTATTCTGCTTTCGACTTTGATTTTTATGCTCCGGCAAAGCTGACTTTATAGCGATTCTCCCCGAGCAATCCCTTTGACCCCCAACCAAATTCAGACCAGAAACAGACCAGAACGCAACCAGAACTCAACAAGAATTGAAGCGCTCACGTGGTTTGTTCAACGCGTAGCTTTCAGTTTTGTTCGTTTTGTTTTGCCTTTTTATGGTTTGTTGCGACCTGTGCTGAGTTTTTAATGAAAATCACATCAAATCGATATGCAGCTGCCTCTTTGGGCTACCACCCCTCCTCTCCCCTCCCCCTCTTTCCACTATGCGACGAGGCGTAACAGTGGCTCACCAAGAAAGGGTCGCCAACTCATCCGAGCGTTCCTGTTCATAGTGAGCAATCCCCTGGTTCGCGTTTGTCCCGGTTAGTTGGTTACACCCCTCTCAACTTCATGCCCGCCCCTCTTTGAGGTCTACGCACCTGGAGCTGGAGCTGGAGCAGCTGCAGCCGCAGCCGCAGCTGTTCAATATGCACTGGCGTATTTTCAACAAAGAGGATTAAAAAGGTCCTTATGACCAGCGAACCAACAGGCAGGCAGCCGGCCAGCCAGTCGGTAGCTGCATTGAGTTAGATGAATGACCATTGCGGCGGTCGGGGCCAAATGGAGAATGTCCACAGTAAACTGCGGCTAAGGTGGCCAACCCTATGGCCTCACCACTCCCTCCCTCTTCGCCCACCTCCGCCCCCACTTTGTGTGTGCGCAACAGAATCGGGTTTGCGTTCAAGAGAAAAACATTTACCGCTTTTAGGTTGCCCATTAGGGTGCACTTTGGAGGTGCTCTTTCAAAGTGAGTTTATAGAGTGCAATAAAACTATCGATAGTTGCGCTACTATCGATAGTTGCTGGGGCAGCATTTAATTCGTTTTACTCATTCAAGAGACAGTCAAAGGGGCGGGGGAAACATTTACTGCAGGCACTCTTTACAGCGAGCGAATGATAGCTTAAACTTTTATGCTATAGTTTGCTTGGTATCGATAGCAGTAATACTATCGATAATGCGTGTTTACTTGTAGCTTGATGTTAAGAGCGTTGTTTTGACTCAGTTCAACTCAGAGAGCGCTAATCATTTCTTAATGTGGGTGACTAACAAAAAGATATCCTCTAATTTTTCATATAGTTACAAGTAATATCGATAATTCGTGTTTGCAGCTAGTTTTAGAGGGAATTTGTACAAGCCTAAAAGAGAGTTGAAACAATTGTTGACAAGGTAAATGACACGCAGATACCCTGTAATTTTGCATATTAATATCCACATTACTAACGATTGTAGCGTATTATAGCTTGGTGATATAAAAAGACAGATACCCTATAATTTTAAAACTTTTGAACTTATGGGAAATCACTTCCAATTCATCTCTGAAATAGTTTTCGATACTTTTTTCGGCCTGATTGGTCGCAGATCTCTTTGCCCCTTCTCCCTCTTCTGTGGTAATACTCTTAATAACAACTAACTAATATTTTAAGCAGTTTTTGCCGCTGCCAGCAGTACACCGCTGCCGCCGCACTGTGACCAGAATCCAATTCAACTTTTCAATTCAATTTGGCTTGGGGCAGTCGTGACTGTGGTCGAGGCGCATCGCGTGGGTTCGAAGTCTGTGGAGGAGGGTGGCGTGTGAATATCTACGCGAAATGTAACTACAATGCATGGCACGAGAATTTGGACAACAACAAAAAAAAAAGAAAACAACAACAGCAACAAGAAAATAATACAAATATTTACTCCAATACACTAAACAAAATTGTGGCCACTAACCGAAATTGCATTGCGTGGAAGGTGGAGCAAACGTTGGCGAGGAGAGAAGGGGAGGGGCAGGAGTCATAGCTAGTCACAGTCGTAGTCGCAGTCGGATTGGAGTGTGCTCAGCATTGTCCCAGTTGCATCTGGCAGCGGCAACTCTAATGGGAGAGCAGGAGACCGGCTTGCCTCGCTGGCTGGCGACGCGGCTAGGACCGGGCTCATTGTTGCTTTTATTGTTGCATGTCATAAATGATGATGCTAAAAGACTCGGGCATAATCCGCTTTTGTGCGCATATCACAATCAAATGTTGCCCCCCCTCCCCTCTCGCGCGCTCCCCTGCGGCTGCTTCTGTTGCTGCCGCTGCTGCACCTCGCGCCGTTCCGTTGCCCTTTGCCTCTTCGCCCGCTGCGACTGCACCCGCAGGCACTCCAACGACAACAACTACAACAACAAATCGGACAACAATAAGTTGCATTGCCGAAAACAAAACTGCCAGCGAGTATGAGCGACGCATGTATACCCTGTTGGGATGTTTGTGCTTATTACAGGGAATTTTGAGAAAGGCATATTGAGATGGTTAGGGTGAATAGATAAAAGGCAGATATGAAGACTTACAGATACAAATATACATTATGATAACATAGATGGAAACAGATAAATAAATATGGTGAGGAAGAGAGCATATAATTTCAGACATACGTAAATTAATAAGGGCGAGAGAGAAACAAGTTGTGAGGTGGATAGAAAGGGAGAAATATATGTAAAGATAGGGGAAGAGCGAAAACAAGAGAACAACATGACATTAGTTCTACCAAATAGAATGAAGATCAAATGAGTTTTTACTTTCAAGTATAGGCTAGTTAAAAAAAACGTCCTGCAAGCCAAGTTAAACGCTCCAAATATGTTTTGTCTATCTGTCTTCCTCCCACTCTGCCTCATCGATGGTCAAGATATTTACCTTCTCGAGGGGAATGTTTGTTTTCCAAAGATGGGCAGACAGAAAGATTAGCATCATTGACTTGAAAGCTGCAGGAGCAGCAACATGCTTATGCTGACTTATGAAGAGGCTATAGGTATAGGGTAGCCTAGGGGGGGCAGGGGGAAGAGGCTTCCAATTTTCGTGCAGTTTTTTGAAGGAGCACATAGGGGGGGAGGTGGGCATATAGGACTCACCTCTACGGCCGAGAGTGAAATCCTTTGAAGAATGCACTAGATTAGGCATATGGCTTCAAAACAGACTGTAGGGCGCAGTTGAGGTCTGTCACTGTCGCCCTTCTCTGTCTCTCTTTCCCCTTACCCCCCCTTCTACTTATGCCGTTCTCTCTCTGTCCGTCTGTCCGTCCATCTGTCTGTTGATGTTGTGTTTGACATGCTGAAACAGGAACATCAAACGCCACACAGCGAACTGGCACATCGAGGCAGACACAGCCACAAACACACATGCTACCGAGGCCGCCCGGTAGGTGGTGCTGCAGTGCCGCTGCTTCCTGGGCTGAGCTTATGACTTAAGCCACAAAAACACGACAACAACAACAACAACAACAGCAGTAGAAACAAAAATGCACTTACTTTTTCGGCATGTTTGTCTATTTCTTTTTTTTCGGAAGGAATTTGGGGGGAAAAAACATTGCCAACTGGTCAGGAAAATAAGCGAAAAAACGGCTCAGGTCCATCTCTAATTTAAGCTCAAGAACAACAACTAAATGCAGACACGTTCTTCCACACACACACACACACACACACATATACACGTACGCACATAAAAATTAAAAATGCAGATTTCTATTGCAACAGTCGGAAGTGCTTGGAAAGTTATTGCTGTTGTTGCTGCTGTTGTTGTTGCAACTGCTGCTGCTGTTGCTGCTGCTGTAGTCATGATGCTCGTCATCGTCATCGTCATCGTTATGCCTACACAGCACACACAGAGAAGTCTCCAACTGTTCCTGATCTCCTTTTCAAGGAATGCCATCAAAATTGTAGAGAAAAACTCTGTAAAATATTGTTGCTGGCAGCTGCGCAATGGGTAGGCAACCCTACCCCACCCGAACCCCCTTCTCATAACAGTACCTTATACTATATAGAGTATGTTGCGCCCATATGCAGCAGCAGCAGCAGCACCAGCAGGACGCAGGACGCAGGACGTTGTGGACGGTGCGTAACATGATATTGGGGCATGTACTCGTATGCCAGTTAGTGGCAACAAGGAGCGGGCTTAGGGAAGAGTGGGAAGGGGGGGTGGCAGCGAGGACTAGGCTCTGCCTCAGCCTCATAGAACAATAAAAACATCGTCGTCACAATCATCGCCATGCGGTGTTTCCTTGCCATTTGTTACCCAAAAACTCCCCGTCAAGCATAAAGCAAGCGAGAGGCTTGCTCTTCCCCTTTCCACTCCCCGCACTCCACACTGCTCACTCCTTTCTCCTTCCTCTCACTCAACTCTAACCAAAACTCGAGTTCAGGCTCGACACCAACAGCAGCAGCAGCAGCAACAACAACGGGAAGAGCACTAAAACGTGGCTAGCAAAACAAAGGAAAACTAAAAAACAAAACAAACACACAAATAACACACACACACACACACACTCACACACAGAGATACACGCACATCAGGGCAAATACTAAAGACTATTACATGCCCTCCCCGATGAGGACTTTTTCGGTTTGAAATTCTGTTTTCTGTATTCGGTTTTCTAAAACTTTTTTTTATTTTGCAATCACGCCACATGGCAACAGTGAAAGGCGTGAGGCATGCCGCATATGATGAGGTAGGCAGGCACACAGGCAAGGCAGGGCACAGAAAATTGTTTGATCCTTAAATAATCTCGAGTTTCTCCTAGCTCATGATGGTTTGCTGTGCGTGGCTCCAAAGCAGCCAAAGGAAGAAAAGTTTCAACAGTCATTGAAGGATAAGATAGTAAAATGTACTGCAAAATAACTAATAATTTGTGTATGATCTAAACAAAGGTGTACTATGCAAATTTATAATTTATTTAGGATTTTTTGGTTAAGAATTTACTTTATATTAAGAAATTCTCTGCCAAAAAGGTTTCCATTTGTGCTCTGACATTTTTACATGTTAAATGATTTTAAGAAACATTGGTAACAATTTTCTGACGATTAATTAATTTAATATATCATATATTATATTCTACCATGTCATATATTATGAAGAGCATATATATTTTTATTTCAAAACTTCACTTTGTAAGAAAAGGTTTCCTTTTGTTCTTTGACAGTTTGACATATCTTAAAATCTAAAAGAAGTGATGTAAAATTATTAATAATATGTTGCTGTATTTAATCTATGATATTTTATCAATTTATTGGACATTTTTAGGTTTGAGGTTTTATTTCTCATGGGAAAACTCATTGCAAACAATGTTGGTAATTTTCCATTGACATTTACGGTAAATTAACGAGTTGATTGATTTAATTTAAAACATCAATTAAAAGAAATTAAGAAGTCAAACTTGAAATCAGAAAAGTTGTTGAAATTGAAGAGATTCGAGTTGCAAGTTTCCAATTTCGAGCTGGGGCAAGTTGGGCGCGATGGGTTGCCCCTTACCGAGTGTTGCCGACGCTGCTGACACGATTCTCACGTACTTCTGGCATGGCATGTGCATTGTCTTTGATGTTGTCTCTGTTGTTGCTGCTGTTGCTGTTGCTGCTGTTGCTGTTCTTGTTGTTGTAGCAGCTCATGTTGTTGTTTTTGTTGTAGCTACTGCTGTGTCTGCATAGCTTTGCCTTGTCGTAAGTGAAATCTTTCAGGCGTCAGCGGCAGCCGCTGCAAACCTCGACTTCAGTGCGCAAAGGATGTCCAAGGATGCTTACAAAACAGAGTCCTTCCCCTCACCCCCCCCACTGAGCTTGTACCTACACATAGATACACAAAAGCGTTGGCCAGACAATTAACCAACCATCAGTCATTTGGCTGCCTGGCACGCACCAGGCGGGCTTCATTCCCATGCCCCATGCTCCTTGCCGCACGCCCCACTCTCCATGCCTCCTGCTAGCCCCCTTCGCAGCAGTTGCATGCTTTGTTCCCCTTTTTGGGGTCACAAATAATTGTTGGACCTCCTGTCGAGCCCATCGGGTGCACGCACAGCCCGCTCAGAGTGCTTAGTCCGCTTAGCCCGTTTTCCCCATTTTTTTCTTTGTTGCCTTCGCATCGGCCTCTGGCTGCAAAGTGCGCCCACAATACTCCCGGCTGATATCTGAGCCGCCCAATCGCAGTGAATATATGTATGCCTGTATGTGTAACGGGTCCCTTGGCGGGTCATTGAAAGTGCATTTAATACTAATTAATTGCATTGATTAGCTCTCATTATATGATTAGCTCCCCATCGAGTGCCAGCCAAGTTGCCCGAGGCGTTAACTGGCTGCCTGACGAGTTGATGACTTCTAGTTCCCAGTTTCAGTTCGAGTTCGCGTTGCCAACGACAATAGCAAGGACGCAAGCCCGACATGTGTGTGCGGGTGTGAAGAGAAAGGAGTGAAGTAGGTGTGTGTGAGTTTACAGAACTGTGCGCTGTGATTAAAGCTTAACAAGGCAAGGCAAGTCGCAACAACTTGTTTAACTTGTATTTCATGGCGATTCTGCTTCTGCTTTCGATTATTTATTATTTATAATATTTTGAATCTTTTGTAATTTACTATTTACTGTACTATGCTATATACCATATATTCAAAGCTGTGATCATGGTTTAATAAGGCAAATCATTTTCTTGCAAAGTTCTTTTTCATTGATTCTTTTTAAATAGTTTAAGGTATTTTAATGGTTTCTCGAGTCAACTTAGGAGCGTTGCTAAGCAATTTCTATTTTGAAATAAGCTCGCAAGTTTCGTTGCGCAAAAACTGTCAAAAAAGCGTAGAGGAAATGTTTATGCGCAACTCGCATACCTTTGCAACAATTTTGAATTTTTTTTGCTGTCGGTTTTCTATTTTTTTTCGAGAAGAAATAAACTTTTCTCACACTGTTCCCAGTAGGCCGAAATGCGAGTGCGAGTGCTAGTGCTGTTGGCTGTGCGTGTGTGTGGGGCCATAAATTTTTGGCCAAGTTTTGAGGCAAACTGCAGCGTCATCCTCGACTTAGCCGTCGTCGTAGTCGTCGTCGTAGTCGTCGTCGTCATCTGTGTCAGCAGCATCGTTAAGGCGTATCCATCATATAATCTATCAAGCCAGCCAGGGCCTTTAGAATAATTCATTTATATTAATAGTACATGCTGCAAGGAGAGCGAGAGAGAGTGCAAAAGAGAGAGAAAGAGATAAGGAGAGGGCTGGGGGGAGAGCGATGCCAAGTTGACTTGGAAACGAAAGCGAAAGATCTACGATTTCAATTTGTATTGCCAAGTATCTTGAAGCTTCTATCTGTATCTGCTGGCGCATGTATCTGCAATGATATCAGTATCTGTAACTGTTGCTGTTGGTGTATCTGTATCTGTATTTGTAGCTGTTGCTGTTGCTGCTGCTCTGGCATGTTGCACTGCTCGACGTCAGCGGCGACAGCTTAAAGTTTGAATTGCTGCACAGTCATCACAGCCAGCGAGTGGGCGGAAAGGAGGCGTGCCAGAGAGTAGGACGTCTGAGGAGGAGAAGCAGAAGGGGTTGGGGGAGGAAAGGCAGTCTGAGAACGGAAAGAACGGCAGCAAGTGGAGCGCACCTTTGGCTTCTGCAGCTGCTTTCATGTGTTCATGGCGCAAATAATCGCCGTCATCAACAACACAGACACAGGACATGGCAGGACGTTGGGACGGCGGGTCTACAGGACGCGGATGAGGACAGAGAGCGAGAGAGAGAGAGAGAGATAGAGAGAGTGCAGAGCAGAGCATGATGATGAGTCGACGCTGACGCCATTAGCACTGAGTTTTGCAGCATCCGCGACAAACTTTAAATTGTTGTGTCATTACAATTCGAGCTGAAGTACCCAGCATGGGGAGGGGAAGCAGAAAGGGGGTGGGGCCGTAGGTGGGAGGCGGGGCAAGGAGTGAAGCTGGCAAAGAAAAGGCCACATGTGCACATTTTCAGTCCAGCTCAGCCGCAGCCCCAGCGGCTGCCTCGACGTCGTCTTGTCCTCGTTTGGGGCCATGATTGATGTTGACTTCAAAGTAATCGCGTCCACGACGCGCGCCAGTCATAGTCACTTTGGCAGCTCAGGTGAGAGAGATGCAGATGCAGCTGAGCGTGAAAAGAAATTGTCAGTGCAGTAAAGAAGCAGTTGTACTCGGGAAGAGCAGAGTGGGAACATTTGCCTTTTGCAATTAGGCGAAAAATTCAAATCAATATGCCAAGCTAAACTTTAGCTGCAGCACGTTGCGGAGAGCAAGAGAGGAATGGGGGCGGGTAGGAGGGTAGGGGAGGGGAACTGGGGGACTGCGTTGCACCGTGGGCCAGCCAAATTGCCCAATGCCAGCGGCCTCGTACGTGTTCGGCCAAATAAGCCAGTTGCTTGCTGCCTGCTGCCTGCCCCGATCTGCTCTTCCGTTCGTGTCGAGGCAATCGAGGCCAGCGCGAGGCGAGAGCTGCAACAAGCGAAGATGCTGCACAATGCAGCAGCAGCAGCAGGAGCAGCCAAGCTGAGGCAAGTCGACGAGTCGCTTGAGTCGAGGCTAATGTGATTTCCGTACGTTCAATTTGTGAATTGCCTGCACACACGTACAGAATGAACAGGAGGAGAAGGGGCAGGGGTAGATGCAGGAGGTGGAGGAGGAGCCGGACGGGGCGACATATGCATAACTACGTGGCATCTGAATTTTGTCGGAGATTCAAGCAACTGCTCTAGTACTCAGGCCAGCATGCATGCAGCCCTTCCCCCCTCAGTCTGCCCCTTGTCTCTGGCCTGGCTTTTTTGGCAGCCACTCGCATTGTCGTGCAACAATTTAGCATACAACGCGACTGTGTCTGAGGCAACAATGCTGTCAGCAACATGATTACTTATACAAAACGACGCAGCGACATATATAAACACACAGAGAGAGAGAGAGAGAGATAGAAAGAAAGAGAGAGAGAGATGGAGAGTCAGCGGGAACGTGGCAAACGCGACTTGCACTTGTTCCATCTCCAGGAGTTGCTGCATGCAATTGCCAGCTGTGTGAGCGGGACGGACGGGAGGGGGGATGCCAGGAAAAGCTGGATAATATGTGCATTATATGTAAGGCACTGTGCCAGACACAGACACAGGATGTACACACACACACTCGGCTTGCAGTCAGGACATTTTGAATTAATATTAAGGAAATTTATAATGAACCAAAATTGTCGCTCGTTGTGATGCAAGCGCTGCACTGTGTGGCACATATATTTATATATATAACCCTCTATATAGCATATATATTGCTGTTTATGTATGTACTCTCCCATATATACTCTGCATATCAATACATATGGCTACGCTCCGGCTGAGATTCCACAGGCCACTTGTCCTGGCTGCCACGCTCGACCATTATGTGTAATTTATAATTTGTACATTTCGATGATTACAATGCGAGGAGCAGTCCAGTCAGCCCAGTCAGCAGTGTCGAGCGATGTTGCAAACACGCTCCCAAGTACTGCATACCATGCTAGCACACACACACAGACACTCGCGCACACACCATTACTTACAACTCCACTTAAGTGGGGAAGCAAAAGAATTCATTGCAAATTGCGAAATTTGTTGTTCACTTTAAAAATTTACAAATGGTTAACGTATTTAAGCTTTAAATATGCAGCTGAACCTTAAGATATCTTTTATAAAGCAAATGCATTTCTACTTTTATTCGTTTGACTTTCTTGACTGTTCAAATAAAAGGAATACTTGCTTAAAGCCAAATTTCCCTTCTCATTTTCCTCGCAAAAACTTTTTGAAATTTCTTAATTTTACCTAAAATTTTTATTAGGTTTTATTTACACTTTAATTGAGTAATTTGTTGTTTTTTAATTACATACCCCAAAGTCTTTTTTGTTATAGATATGCCTGTAATAAATGTATTTTCAAAAACCTATCAAAAACGTAAAAATTTAAAACAACAATGGCTATTTACAATGTGAAAGAGGGAGAGCTGAAAAAAATAGCGTTGGTTAATAATTTTGCACAATATTTACTATATTTGACACTCCAAACTGCATTGGCCTCGCTCAGCCGAACAAAATCGACAATTTTATTCGATTTCCAATTAGATTTCGATGTGTTGGTGATGAAGGAATAAAAAGTAGAGGAGTGCTGTATAGAATTTTAGCTTATATAAACTATAGGGTATATTTAAGAAAGTTCAGAACAGCGCTGCCAGCTACTCTTCGGAAAAAAATGATAATGACAATGATGAAAAAATCGAAAAAAACTAATAGACTAGAGGGGAAAAAAACAAAAAATAGGACAATAGGTTTTTATTAAAAAAAAAAAGATAATTTTTCAACATTTTGTCGACTTATATAGTTTTTCATAATCTATCGATAATGTTCTATTGGTTATTTTTTTGTTGATAGTTTGCCTTATTGAATTATGCCAGTATTTATCAATATTGAATTTATGATTGAAAACCGAATCGAAAAACCGGGATAAAGATTTGTGTACAAATCTTGTGGTTGAACGTCGATTTTAAAAAATGTCATTAAATTATATCCAAAATAAAAATACTGCAATGAATCCATAAAGTGTGATTTTAATTGAATTGTAATGATATTAGTCGACGATTAATACAGGACATTTTCGAACCTCTTACAATTTTGGAAATGTGGGTATTATAAAGGATATACTTAGTTAAACCTATAGTAAGCTTACATCATATTCTCGATTTCTTGGTCAAACAAGTAAAGATTTCATTCTCTTTTCCACTTCTTTACACTTAAGCTTCCGCTATGTGAGTGTTTTGGTTGTGTTAACTTCACAACTCGCTGTACGGGGTATTTTCAAGTCACGTGTGCTTCACTTGAGCCTTTCTTGTTGTTTTGTTTTCTATTGTATATTTATTTAGGACAGCAAATTTTCGTATTGCATTCAATATTTTTGCGCTCATTTTGCTTTTGGGATTTCTCTGGGAGATTTTTGCAGTTGCAATTGCTACCCTCTTGGTTGTTGTTGTTGTTTTGGTTACGCTAGGGCAACAACTGGAACCCTTTGCTGCTGTTGTATCTATTGTTGTTGTGGTTGTTATTGCTGTAATGTTGTTATGCTCATATCTGTGCAAAATAAATTGTTTACGTACAATTTGTATATTTTGTAGTTTTTGCACATTTAACACGCGTGAGTGAGGAGTGTGGAGAGCAATAATGTGCACGGCATAATGAAATGCCATGGAAATGGGGAGCTTTCTTCATCTCCCCCGCCCCCAGACTCAAATAGTTTTCAAATTGATTTTACAAGTGCTAAGCAAACAAGTTGCAGCTGCCGACAGGGGCGTGTCGGGAGGAGAAAGGCAGACTGAGTTGAAGGGGAGCTGATGCGGTGTCAGGTCGCCTGGGCCTGTTGTGGGCGTGGCCCGGTGGCAACTTTATTGAAATGCTGACGAAAGTGCACATTGCTGTTGCTGTTGCCGTTGCCAACGTTGTTGATGCCCAGATCTGCTTGAGTTCAGTCAACAGACTAACAGGCAGGCGGACAGACAGGCAGGCAGACAAACAGACAGACGGACAGACGGACAATGGCTGTGTGCAAGCAACAAGCGATGTCGACTGCGCTGCTCGCGCTGCCCACGCAACAAGGTAATCAAATGCAATTGAAAAAGCAGCGCAAAAAGTTTATCCTTGCTTCGCTGCGCCTTCGCCTTGACAGGCAGGCGGAGACGTAGATAAGGCGAGGCTTGGCGGATTGGGGAAGGGGGTTGGGATGAACGGAGATGCGCTGCACGCAGCCCGATTTCCTGTTGCCATTGCAACGAATTTAATCAAAAGTTACAATTCCAATTGTCCGCAAGCGGGTCACTCGTGTTGCGTATTAAAAAAGTTGCGCTGCGGTGCAGCAGCAGCGCGAGCGCCAGCGCAGTTGCCACAGCAACAGCAGCAGCAGTTGCAGCAGCGGAACCATCCATAGTGTGACTCGACTCGACTCGATTCGATTCGGTTTGCGAATCTCCTTTCCCGTTGCCGTTGCCGTTGCTGTTCCCCTTTTGTAGTTCATAGTGCCATGGTGTTTTGCTATGTGGGTCAGCAACTTTGTCCGTCTGTCCGCTTGTCCGTTTGTCCGTCCGCTCGCTTGTCCATTTCCACGCGCCGTTGTAGTATTTGAAACGTATTTTAACCCAACATAACTGAAAAACATATTTTCCGCCCTAATGCGCCCTGCGATAAAATCTCAATCGATTTCGCTTTTAATGCATATTTCCACCCCCCTCTCCTTTCCTTCATTCCCTCTCCGCAACTTTCTAAAACGCCGTTTTGCAATCTGATCTGCTGTTCGGAATTTACATCAACTCATTTCACTTTTTTCTAGCGGTTATATTTGCTTTAAAGCGCGCAAATCCCGATAAGCTCTACAAAGTTTCAACTGACCCTAAGCTCGTCGAACTTTTTGAGTGACTTTTGAGCTTTAATGAGCTTTGAATGGGATGATTTTCGATTAGGCTGAAGAGAAATTTAAAACTTTTAATTGATAATTCCTATTTTAAATTTATAAAATATCAAAATTTGTAGAGTTCAAGACTGGAATTTGATAAAGTGCAATTTCAAATAATGAAATTGAAAAGAGCTTAATAATTTTAAATTCATTTATAGATTGAAGATAAGTGATTTAAGGCGAATTTAAAAAATGTTTTTACTATAAGCGGGATGAATTTTGTGAGTGGAAAATTGTTTTCAAGCTATAAGTCAACTAAATTTGCAAAAAATTGTATTTTGTTTTGAACAACGAGCACGAAAGGTATAGTCGAGTGTACTCGACTGTGCTATACCCACTACCCACCTGTTTAAAACGATTTCTTAAATAAATAACTTTTATGTTTAGCGTTGCATACTTTATTTTCTATATTGATCTAAAATGCCGAAAATCTCTTTATTGACACGGCTGTTGATGCTGATTAAGAATAAAGTTTGTGGGTTCTGCCACGCCTACTTCTGCTTGCAACATACATTTTCGGTTGGCACAAAGTTATAATTCCTATTTATTCTACATGTAGCGGGTATAAGAATGTTTCCCCTATACTAGTTTTGAATGACTGCTAAAGAAATGTCGATACGCAGGCTTAGTCGCTTTGTCGCGATAATGGAAATCTAATTGGTAGAATCCATGCATTTGCATCTGAAAAAGCCTTGGCTAATGGACGATTATTGGCCTTGCAGAGGCAGCTGCTGTTGGTGCTGCCGTTGCTGCAGTGCGTCGCACTTGGACGAGCTTGTAAAATGGCCGAGTTGAGGCCTCCTTTGGATTTGGCTTGGGCTGTTTTCACGTCATCATCGTAGGCTGTGTGAGCTGTCGTAATGATGAGGCGGCCAAACAATCACCGAGGGCCATCAACACGCTTCCAACTACAACTCCAACTCCAGGTCCGTGTCGAGGACAAGAACGAGGATGCAGCTCAGGGACGCAGCTCCCGTTACTGGACACACAGCCTGATGGCTGTTTGGCCATTTTAGCTCGTTGGCTCCTCCGACTTTCGGCTTCTCTTGGCTGTTTAGTCACTTCTTTGCAGTATGTGTGTGTCTGTGTGTGTGCGTTGCTGCTGCTGTTGACAGAGTTTTGGTTTTTGGTTTACCACTTGATTGCGCGACCGCACGCAAAACCGATTTGCCGTGTAGCCGCCTGTGGCCTGCGCTACTCGTACCACACCACCTGCTGCTGCCCCTCTTCCTGTCTCCTGCCCACACTCCCTCTCAACCAGCACCCCTGTTTCATCCCAGGGCTGCCCAAAAAGTCCCCAGTTGCCACTTCTGCCCACGCGGATGCGTGTGGGTGCTGGCAAAGTTTTTGTAGCTTAGGCAAACATTCGGCCTGGAAAATTGTGCAGCTCCACTTGGTACACCCCTCTCACCTTCCCCTCTACCTCCCATCACTTGTTTCTTTCGCAGGGGCCGCTTAGTGACAACTGGGAATGAAATCTACCCCTATGGCTCTTCCCTCCTCCGCTTTGCCCCGCCCACGCTACAGCACTAAAATTGTTAAGTTGTCACTGTGGAATCGATGCTGCAAAATGTTTTTGTACTTAGCACGAAAGCGGCCAAACTAACAGGGAATTAATTTTATCGCAGATGACATTTTTCTTTTTTTTTTGTTAAATTGAAATTGGAAAACTGCCTACATTTTACCTTTATGTGCTGTGTTATGTTCGGTGTTTTCGAGAGATTAAAGTTTGCAGGTTACAGATTCAATATATTTTAGAAATCTTTGCTGTTCACAAAGTAGAGACGGAGCTTGGGCTGGTACCGAAGCCGTTGATGGAAAGGAAACTCTGGTTTCAGTTGTTGATTCTGTAACAGTTCCAACTTCACTTCAGTTGCCCGTTTCACTTTCAACTACAGTTACTTCCTTAGTTGTGACTCCAGTTTAACTTTTAGTTCTAGTTCCAATTAAGGATTCTTATTGTATTTCATTTAATCTGATAACCATCAGTATTATAATCCTCAGCTCTTACCTTGTTTAAGTTCCCTTACTGCCACGAACCACATTGCAGTGCACTGGTGGGTTAATTGTGGTTTGATTAAGTCTCGCTAAGCATTCCGGCATTCCATTTCTCTTCTCCTCCGCTCCCCTTGCCACCGCTTCCACCTCCACTCGTTGGTCAAAAATTGCCATTTACAAACAATTTTGCATACATTTTTATGCGGCAACTGTTGACACACCGCCATAAATTGTCCCCGAACCTGCTGCAGTTTTACTTCTCTTCTCTCTGCCACCATTGCCTTTCCCATTCTCTTTCCCTTCCCCTTCCCGTTGGCAGCTCTGGAGTTTCGGTGCAGGCAAAAACAGCAGCCTGACTGATGACTGACTAGATGGATGACCGGTTGGCTGGTTGCCTGCCCGGTTGGACGCTTATTGTTAGATGGACGTACGGACTGAGGGACTGACGGACGGATGGATGGACGAACGGACCGTTGGATGGAAGAACGGATGGATGATTCGTAGCTGCAGCTTCAGCTTCAGCTTCAGTTTCAGTTTCAGTTGCCGCTGCAGTTGTTCCCTGTTCCTTGTACGTTGTTCTGTTACCCGTTGTTGGTTGGTTATTGGTTGCCCGTTGTTGTTATCTATCGCTACCAACACTCGCGCACACTCACACACACACAGACACACAGTTACACATCACACGCAGCAACGCCATCAAGAGTCATCGAAAGACCACGGGCCGATAGAGTTGATGATTTGTGGCGCAAAATGCGAAGCTGACAGCGCGCTTCCGCTTAAAGGAAATTGAAATTTTTCTTCGCCCAAAATTGTTGACGTATTTACACACTTTTATTCACGTTTTGATTTCCTCTTGCTCTTACCTTCGTTTTGATTTCATTCGCTTTAGTCTTCTGGATTATTGTTTGTATTTTCGGTGTAGAGTTTCTTACGTTCATCAAGCTACATTTATACAAATAAATAATAACAAAAGTTACCGTTGAATGCGCCCCACAGATAAATTTGGAAAATAAGAATTCCGAATAAATATTTCTGAACAAAGTGTTGTGTTGTCTGCTAAAATAAAGACTCTGGCTGCATATGGTATATATGTATATTAGAGCATGAATGTTTTTCTACTATTGTTAATATTGGATTTCAAAGTCACTTTTTAAAATGACCAATTTAAGATAGAAATTGTTTGGCGAATTTAAACAAGGCTAGTCAAAAACTCCCTCTAATTAGTTCTTAAATAACTTCTTTGTTAATTATCAGTTCGCAGAAATCATCATGGTTAATGTGTTTACCAGAAATGAACTGTCCTGCATTAAAATTACTCTTGGAATTACTCTTGGAAAATTACTCTTGGAATTTTTTTAAAAAAAAAGCTTGAATTTGTAAATAACTAATTTGGATTTAAAGCAAACACTTTGACGCAGAGATATTCCGCATGATAGGCTGATTATTACTTGATGATACATTGTTGCATTCTCAAAAATAACTATTGTACCATATATAAATCGCTTGTACTTGAAACTAAAAGGCAGTACTACATATACGTATGTACGTATGTATAATACACATTGCACTTTGTATATGTTAGTATCGCTGCCAATTGGAGTGATTCGTTAGTTGATTTTGTCATTTTATTTTGTTGTTGCTCTCGTGCTGCATTTGATTAGCTTTGAGTTTTGGGCGCTTTGTGGTCGCATTCAACTGACATATGTTCATCATGTGACTGTGTGTGTGTGTTGGGCTCAAACTACGGACTGCGCTGTTGCCTTTCATTAGCTGGCAAATTTTTGGTGGCCAACTGCTGAAAAAGCTAAAACACCTGGCCCGCTCAACTGGGGCGAGTTCAAGTGCACGAAGCAAATAATGATGATGATGATGAAGATGATGATGACAATGATGATAATGGGAGCACACTCTTGTATAGACATACATACGTACTACTAAGTATTTGTGACAGTGGCGTAGGTCAGGTTGGTAGCAGCTGCAGCACCGCAAATGTGCGTACAACTCTCGGGCCAGGGACGAGTACAGGACTTAGGCGGGGTAGGGGGGGAGGGCTGAGGGCGGGGCCAGGTGCCGGAGCCAGCGAGATGTAAAGCAAACGATGCGAAAAAATGGTATTTGCACTGACATTTTAAGCTAAACGCAATATGTACGACTCTCTCTTTCCCCCAATACGAATGTAGCGAGGAGCAGAGAGAGGGGGGAGGCGGAGCTTAGGGGGGTTGTCGCTGACATGCAGGTCATCTAATTGGTTGCATTGCACGCTAGACAGGATATGGCAATCAACGAATGTCCAGCGGCTTATGTGTCCTGCTGCTCGTCGCACTTGTCGTCTCTCTTTCCAATTGCGGTGTTTGTTTGTCTGTTTCCGCATGTATAGCTCAGCTCTGTATGTATATGTATACCTTTGTGTGACTGCCTATATGTGTGCGTGTGTGTGTGTGTGTGAGAGTGAGTGTGCATGTGTGTGCTCCATGCTCGAGTGCATTCGTATTTTGACAGTTGGAGCGAACGCTGTGCCCCAACATCGCTAGCCCTTCTTCCGATCGCCCCTTCTCCTTCGTTCTTCATCCTCGACCCGTAACCAAATATTTTCCGTTCTCCTTGACTCGCCACTGTGCTGGCGTCTTTTCCTACAGCAGTCCCTCGAGATACCTTCGATTGATAGGGAAGTCGCAATTTTAACTACATCTCGCATAACCTTCGCAAGTTTCTGTACACACACAACAAATTGTTGGCATTCACTTCAATTAGATGTTTGAAGTCAGTCGGCTAATTGCTGTTGCAATGCTTAGGCTCATACAGAACTCATCTTAAGACAGTATCTAGCAGACAAATATAACTGATTCAATTATGTCAAATCAACTTGAGTTGGCCAATAAATTAGTTTCAATTGGGTGTAGCTACTTTTGACCAGAATTGAATTGAAGAGTATAAATTGAGTTTAAATGCTAAAAAGAAATACAGAATAATTTTAAAGACTAAAACTTTGTTTTCATAAATAATAGAAACACAATATATAACTATGTATTATTGGTAATTATTTTCGTTCTCTACTCCAAGCCTTTACAACTTTATGAATTATAGTAACTCTGCTTTGTTGTTGGTTAGTTTTTTTCGGTATTTTCATATTTTATGTCTAAAACATTATGGAATATAATTTATTTTATTTTTAAACAGTGTAAAGGTAATTTTAATTATAGTGAAATCAGGTTGTACAATGGTATATGACAGCTGTGAGATTTCAACAACTTTTCAAAATAAGTATTTTCCGAAAATATTTAATTTATATTTGAAAAGTTTTTCAAAAGTTTAAGTCTAAAACTTAATTGTAAGAAGATCAAATCTAACTCGTTTTGATTGCCTTAAACATTGCCTCACATTAAAATGAAATGCCAAAAAATATATTTATATGCACAAATTGTATGCTTCTTTCTGGGAGATGGGATAAATCGTGGTGAGGACAAAACGATTGACAAAACCAGAGAAAACCTTTCGCCGCATAAGATGCTAATTTATGAATCAGCCCAGTTGCAAGCACACTCGCAAATTTTGGCGAGTATTTATTAAAAAGTTCAACATAAATTATGCATGGGCATATGTGCAAGGCCCAAGTTGGCCAAACAACAGAGCTTGCGGGAGACAGAGTGGAAAGCATGAGAAAGAGAGAATTATAGAGAGCAAGAGAGAGGGAGTGAAGACCGTAGTGGGTTAAGAAGCGTATGAGACTTTCAATCTGCAGGCATTTTGTTCCCATGTGCGTACGGGTTGTGTGTATGTGTGTGTTGGTGCGTTTGTGTCTGGCAATTGAAATTTATTGTGACCATAAATTGTATATTTATTTTATTGAATTAATTAATTTTACAATAAAACTGCAAGCCCTAAACAACAAACGGAAGCGAAGCATATCCCATTGCTTGGCAAGGGTTGCGTGTTTTTTCCGTATACCCAGCAGGCCGTAGCTTGCAATGGGTATGTTCAGCTTGTGAAATGCTTAAAAAAGTTGGATTGAATATAACGACTATCGTATACATTTAAATTCAGGAACACTTTGCTTTTTTTTCTGTTTTCTCACAATTTCTCTCCTAATTGAATCTTCTGCAAATAAAAGAATTTAAGAATATGGGAATATTCGCGAAGACAAAGAGAGCGTAAGCACGAAAGAGTTCTCCATATTTTTTACCTTTCAAGAAGTGTAATTATCATTGTCAAGTCCCTGCCCAGGCCTGGTTCCCTCCCTTCTGGGTCGCTCTTAACCCATATCAACTGTAGAGGCATCATAATTGCGGAAAGAAAAGGGCTGGGCTGTAGGCTGCATGCTGTGCTGCGAGGAAAGTGTGGCAGAGGTCTCCCCTTGCCTCGTTGACGGCACCCGCGTCTTGTGCAAAGAGGAAACCGAACAAGTTAAATCCATTAAACGCACGAAATGGAAATTAATTTGCCAGGACACACTGAGATGCAGATGCTGATGCAGAGAAGGCCGAGGCAGATTCGCTGGCTGATGAGGAGGCAGTCCCTGAGGCAGACGCTGATGCAGACAGAGATGCAACTTGGTCTGAGATTCGCACAGTTTAAGAAAGTGAAATGAGTTGTTTGTCAACGACGCCGGACTGACAACTGACATCTGTGTCAGTGGCCTGGCCAGTTACCCTCTCAACTCGCAGCTCTACATTGCTACCATCGTCCCCATCAGCTACTACTGCAAGCTCCTCGGAATGTTTCCCGCTGCGACGTTAATTTCAATTCCCATGACCAGCGATAACTGTTGGTTGCTTACTCCGCCTGTTCGCCAATTCGCTTGTCCATCTGTCTGCTTGTCTCTTGGTTTGGTGTGGTGTCCTTCAGTCTCCTCCGGTCTCCAAGTCTCCCAGTCTCCCAGTCTGTCGGTCTTTTGGTATCCCGGGTATCGGTCTGGTCGTTGACTCCTTGCCACAACTAAATCAAGAACTGCACGTGGCAGATGCTCTCAGTCTCGGGGCAGTCTGGCGTTCTGGGTCCGCTATCGCACTTTGGGCATGACATGGACATGAGCAATGTGCACGGGCGATAAGCGAACTCCCAATGGTCGCGCTCGACGACGACGACGACATCGCTGACGACGACGACGACGACGACGACGCTGATGCTGATGCTGATGTTGAGGACGACTCGGCCCTCGGTTCGTACTCCGTAATTGGCCGGGCAACCAAGTCAACCAACTTTGGCCAATTGAAGCGTAATGGGCAACAGTTCAATAACTTTTTGGCATTCCCTTCGAGGCGACTTCTGATGCCTGACTTATCTATTTAGGATCCAGAATTAATTTCTTTACCTTACCCAGTTGCCAAGTGCAAGTCAAATGTCGACAAGATATGTATGTACTCTATGGATTCCGCATTCTTCTTCTCTTCCCTTTCGTCTTCATTTCCTTGTGTCAATCCAAGTCATAATCTGGGATAATCGCACACGTCATTGTGGCGAGGAACCTATTATTCCAGTTAATCTCAAGTCAATTTTAGAATTGTTTCAAAGGATAGAGAGAGAGAGACACAATGTATGTTAGCAAGATAGAAAAAAGGACACCCATTTTTGGGATGATTGGAAAATTGCATTTCTTTTCGTATTTTCATAATAGACACCGTCAATAAATCTCATAGGGAATGATGCCGTTTTATAAAGCTATATGTAACAGTGTATTTTTAGGCCATGGATTTTAAAAAAATTCATTAGGCCATGGATTTTAAAAAAATTCATGGACTATTGTGTTTGTCGGAACGGAAATGTGCGTAACAGGCAGAAGGAGGCATCTCCGACCCCATAAACTATATATATTCTTGCTCAGGATCACAAGCCGAGTCGATTGAGCCATGTCTGTCTGTCCGTCTGTCCGTCTGTCCGTCCGAATGAACACCTGGATCTCGGAAACTATAAGAGCTAGAGTCATGAAATTTTGTGACAACATACGTATATATTGCAGTGTCTCAAAGTTTTTTTGAAATTTGGACACGCCCCTTCCCGCCTTAGAAAATCAGTAATAACTATTTAAAAACTACAATATTAGCTCAACAACCAAAGTTGTATATCTTACATGACAAATACCCTGCCACGGACGTTATGTGAAAATTTCATTTAAATCGGACTATAAATAAGTGAGATATGATACGAATTAAACTCACTTACAAATCTAGCGTCAGACACACAGCATTTTATTATTAAACTTTTTGTTTGCATTGTATGGTAACAGAATTGGTTCACAATGCAACTTTGCCGAGGCAATAGCCGAGTGGTTAGAGTGGCGGACGGCTGCGCGAGAGTGCGTGAGTTCAACTCCCGATTGAGGCGGGTGGGAATTTTTTCTTTTTATACCCTTCGACCATTGAAAATGGTCAAAAAGGGTATACTAACTTTGTGCAAATGTATGTAACAGGCAGAAGGAGGCGTGGCAGACCCCACAAAGTATATATATTCTTGCTCAGGATCTCTAGCCGAGTTGATTGAGCCATGTCTGTCTGTCTGGATGTCCGGATGTCCGGATGTCCGGATGTCCGGATGTCCAGATGAACACACAGATCTCAGCTATTATAAGAGCTAGAGACACCAAATTTGGAATGAAGGTTCCAATGTACTCGGCGCAGATCAAGTTTATTTCAAATGTTAGGTGCCACGCCCACCGCCCCCACAAATCAATAATTTAATTTTTGAACTCAATTTGTAAGCGCTGTATAAAAGATACAACTTTCTGACTTTAACATATACTAAGCTGAATGAAATATCTACGTAGTCTCCAAATTACAATCCGATCGGACAATAATCACAGAAGTTATTTAAGAAAGTATGAGCATAACACCAAGTGCTTCTGTCAGCTAACAAGAGAGGCGGGCGAGCGCGAAGCGCGAGCGCCATCTGTCGGGATTAATTTCAAAGCATGTGCATATGCATATGTGTATGAATTTAACAAATTAAACTACACGGGAACATAGGTCGAAGGGTATCCCACTGTCGCGTTTTGCGCGACTGTTGCTTTTCTTACTGGTTTATTATTAATTGTTTTGTTTATTTTATTTTAATTTGTTTTTTTTTTATTATTTTATTCTAATAAACTAAAAGAAAAGTTACTGTCAAACAAATTAAATTATTTAATTATTTAATTAAATTTCATTTATAATGGCCTCCCCCGTGGTGTTCCCTGGGTTCTGATTATATTTGATAATCGGTAGCAAATTCGAGCGGCGATTCCATACCGTTAAAATTTTTATTACGGTATAATATGATAATCCATGGCCTTGTACAGTCAGCACCTGACTGTAGCGTTCGACTGGTTATTACTGTACGATATCATTGACAAACTATAGCACAATCATTACTGCGTATGCTTTAAACCTCTTTTTGTCATTTTTTTAATTGATAGCTTGCAACTTGACTAAGATGCAGTCACAATGTTTCAGCGATTTCCTGTCTGCTTTCAAGACAATGCTATCGGCAAACGATCGAGCCAGGCACTGCGATTTCCTCGTCCACGTTGCCTTCCATCGATTCGTCTTCTGTTCGCAGCTTTAAAGGGTTCAAAAGACTTAAGCTTTACATTGTCATCCCACTCCTCCCCCTGGCCCAAGCAACGCCGCAAGCAAATCCTGGGCACATGCATCAAAAGCCAAACTTAAAGGCAATGACTAATATTTTTGGCTATCAGCGGTGCCAAATGGCCAACTAGGGCTCCCTTCGGCTGCTGCTGCTCCTGCTGCGCATGTGGCGGAGCTCCATGCATATACGAGCATGTGCTATGTATGTGTGTGTGTGTGAATACATAGATACCTGGCTGGGCTGCGAGTGGAGTCGAGGCAGTGGCAGTGGCAAAGGCAGTGGCAGTGGCAGAGCGCGCTGTGCCGCTATCATTGCACAAGTGCGCAAAATTTTGGACTCAATTCACGTGCTTCGCTGCCAAAATTGTTGGCAGCCTCCTCCAGTCGGCCGGTCGTCGTCCGCTTCATAAATTTGCACATTGAGTCGCCCTCTGTGGTGGCCAGGGGGCTGGGGCGGGCTGCTGTGGCATGCAACGTACCGTTTCGCTGTGCACTGTGCACCGTGGCAGGCGGCATTGGTAGACGCTTCTACATTACATCCTATTTGTATTTAATTCGATATGGGGGCAATGGCAGCGAGTAGCTACCGAAGATTTTTGCTATGCGAGTGACTCGCTGCCACGCCCACATAGACCGCCCTGCTCCCTTGCGGCTCCACTCTTCTACCAGGGGAACCACACTCAAGTGCAGTGAAATAGTTGTGAAACACTTTGCCAAAGATGAAAGATAAACCACACGGGCAACTGCAGGCGCAGGCGGAGTAGGAGTCGGTGTCGGAGGCAACAGCAACAGCGACGGCGACGGCGACAGCGCCGTCGACGCCATTGCCGATGCCGACGTTCATGTCAGGCGCCATTTTTGCATGTACTCGCACACACGACTACATAAATATTCACACACACTGCTGCACACCCACACACTGAGGGAGAAAGACGTAAAAATCTTTCAATTTGCGCAACTTTAAAACGCTTAAGCAGTTGAGCTGCCGCAGCAGTAAAGGTGTGGGAATTCAAACGGTATCTAGGCAATATGTATCGGTGTCTCTTTCTCTTTTACGCTTTCTATCTCTATCTGCTTTAAGTAAAGTTGTTCTTTATGTTGAAATGCTTTAAATTTAGAAAAGCGTTCAACATTTTATCATCACCATTGTTTTTTGTTGTTATTTATTTTCTATAAATCGTACGAAACACAAAATTCAATCCCAAGTCAATTGACATCTATTTATACAATTTTTAAATGTTTATTTATAAATATATTTATAAATAAATATATATATATTATAAAAATTTAAATATTTAATGAATTCTGAATATTTGGTTGCAATCGGATATTTAAGTTATTAAAGAAATAATTTAAAAGGTACAGATTTCTGCAAAGCAAAAATAAGTTATATATTGTTTTGGTCAGGGTAGCGGATATATCACAATCGAACACACTCGACTGTAGCTTGTTTTAATTCTTGGTACAAATACGTATGTATATCTCTTGAATATTCAATAAGAATAGACATTCTTTTGAGAAACTCGTACTTTTTGAAATTTCTGCTTGGCAAAGCAAAGCTAGAAATTGTTAACATTTTATAAGGATTGTAAAATCGAATCGAATGAATATTGTGTATAGTATTCTCAGCGGCAGGTTGTAAAGAGATCCAGTTTGAATAACTCGTATTGAATTGGCTTAAGTGACTTGCTCGATTCGCTCGAATCACTTTTGGCTGCTGCATTCCGCATAATTCCCTTGCAACTTTGTGACAATAAGTAGAGAAACATGTTATGTACATGCACATGCATGCTCATGCAAGCACATACGTGTACGTTATCTCCATCGTGGGGCAAAAAGTGTGTGATAAAATGTCAATGTTGCCGCAGTAATCGGCATTAGAAAGTCGAGTTGCCATTTAAATTTGCGGCAACTGCGACAAAACTTTGCTCCAAACATTGTTGCACTTTCCCCTTTTCCTTGTCGCTGTTGCTGTTGTTGGTTTTGTTGTTGTTGGTGCTGCTGCCGATGATTATTTTGCATTTTAATTACTCGCACACAATGAAAGTGCAGAGTGAAAATGAATGATGACATTGGCAGACAACTCAAAAGTCGTGTCGAGTTGCATCGAGTCGCATCGGGTCTAGTGGGGCATTGCTGATGCATTTGACATTACGTATACGCCGCGTTTGCCACTGTTGGCAGCGTATTTTTCGCGTTATTATGTGTATAAATAATAAGTAACAGATAAAAATGAATGCGAAAATAAAACAGAAGGATGGGGAGAAAAAAAACGCAACGAATGCAGCCCAAAATTGACGCAAAGTGCGGCCTCAAAATGCACTCGTACGTCCCCTATCCGTCTGTCTGTTCGTCTCTCTGTCCGGCTGTCTGTCCCTCTGTCCATCCGTATGTCTGTCCGTCTCCATGTCTGTCTCTCTGTGTGAACGTCTGTTTGGCTACTATCGAATCGGGGGGCGTGGCATTGACTAACATTGAACTCAGCGCGCCACATTCGGCCCGTTCGCATTGTTTATTGTGTTTTGTGTTTTGTATTTTCTGTTGGGCTTTTCGAGCCGAGCGCAGCGATAAAAATGCTGCTAAAGTATAAATTATGCCAATATGAAAAGTCCAAAGATGGAAAAAAATGGTAACATGGTGAACAGCGAGGGTAGCTCAAGCAATTCTATCATCGAGTCAAAGTAATTGAATATTGAAAGCAATTGAAAAACTAACAGAAAATCTAAGTCTATTTATTTCATATTTTCTACAGATTTAATTCAACATTCTTCTTTAAAAAGTTATATTTATTATTATTATATATATTATTACATAAAGTATTTTTGGCTCAATTTACGACTTGCCATAATTGAAATGCGCCTCACTAACTGATCGACTCTCGCCATTTGCACGCACATAGAGACAGTAATAATGGCTGGGAGACAATGTGGCGAACCCATAAAAGCCAGCTCTGCATATACGTGTGTGTACGTATGTGCTCGTGTGTGTGTGTGTGTGTGTATATGGGTGTCAATACGGGTCATGTTGGAAAAAATGCGCATAATTGGCAAATTTAGAGTAAAATTGCCTGATAAATATGCAAAATGCGAGGCAACCCGGCGAAGCCAAACAGCAGCGCCACGCCCCCTTTCTCGCCTCACCCTACAGCTAATACCCTATTCAGCATTTGAAGCTCATAAGTGTCGATTTGTTTTCAATGTTTCATTTATTTGGTTACGTTGCAAGCTTATCAAATATCAATAATCGATAATCAATTATTGATTTATAGTAATCGATTACCAGTTCTCATTTTCTTATCGAAACCACCTAGACGTCTGTGTGCGCCTTGATCCAATCAACAAAGTTAAAGACGCGCGCGTAGCCATCTGGATTGCTGGAGCCGCAGTAGCCCACAATGAAACCAGCAATCCCAACCAGCTCGTCGTTGTAATGCGCCGGTCCACCCGAGTCGCCATTGCAGGCACCGTTATCCTCCTCGTGCTTCAGGCACAGACCACCCGGCACTCCCCAGTTGATCTGCTCCGTACAGTCGTCCAGTGTCAGCGATCTAAGCGTATTCCATTGCAGATAACGTGGCAGATCGCCATTGGACTTGGTGAGACCCCAGCCAGATATGATGACATCCACGTCGCCAGGTGTGTTCTGTGTGGCCAGCGCAATGGGGCGTATGCTGTCCGAATAGATGAACGGCGTCTCGACGCGCAGCAGTGCGAGATCGTTGAGGAAGTTGCCGTAATCCTCGTGTGCGATTATCTCCACAATGTTGTGCAACACGCCGCCAGAGAAGCGATCATTGCTGCCCACACGCACACTGAACTGGCTGGCCGGGGAGGCCACATAGTCACCTGTCGCATTCTGGTAAGTCACGCAATGCGCTGCCGTCAGCACCCAATTGCGCGAGATGATGGAGCCGCCGCAGCCGTGGGAGCCGCGATTACGCAGCGACACTTGATGCGGAAACTGTGCCTTGCTGGCGTCGACACCGCCAACGACACGCCCCGAGGGGGCCACAGCTGCTCCGTGGCATGTGGCAGCCACAAGTAGAACCGCTAGACACTTTGCCAGCAACATCTTTTGAACGGAGGAGCGCAAATACACACACACACTGGAAGTGCGGACAGGAAACGCGACTCTTTTATACTCCCTTCCAGCGTGCACGCAGCTTATCTATCCGAACTATTAAAGCTCTCTCCCGTAATCTTCCTCTCTCTTTTTCTCTCTCTTTCTCTCTTTCTCTCTGGCTGGTATTTTTAGCACATATCTTATCCGTAAGCCACAAGATTTATGACGACGCTTCGATGATAATCAGTGCAGCGAAATCTGCGATTAAAATAAGTTTATATAGTATATAGGGTATATATAACAAATCTATAATCTACATATGTATACTATATCGATTGTAATTGCTTCCTCAATTTAAAGGTACGACTATCAATGAAATGAATTAAGCAATTGAGAATTATAAATGTGAATGTATTAGTGATTGATGAATTGGGGATATGAATTATATAGATATATAGATATTCATAACATACTTACAATTATTTACTACATACATATTTTCAATAGTTAAATCTCAGGAAATTGCGCTTAATACGATTGTTACAAATATTTACAAAATCAGTCAAGTTTGCAGCATTAAAAGTGAATTTATATAAAATATATAGAAACTCAATCTATGTATGATATATATGTACTGATATATATGTACTATATATAATGTATATGTATGTCTTGCTAGTGTCTCTTTAATGCGAAGTCACTCCTTACTTCTGGTCAACTTGGCTTAAGACGGGTCGAAGTTCGAGCCTAGAATAGCTTAGGAGGAGGTCTTGAAGTATACCTGGATTAGGATGGCGAGCGGGGCGTGACGAGCTTAAAGGTTTTTCAATTTGCATTGTGCGTGTGTGTTTTTTCGCTGCTCGCCGTTTGCATTTGAATGTGAAGCGATGTTGGCCTCCATCTTTAATTTGCAACTGCAACCAGGACTGCTTGCGTAGGTGTGTGTGTGTTTGTGTGTGTCGAGCCCCAAAGCGCCAAAGCGTACATGGTGTGTCGATGCCAGTATCGATGCCCAGCATCGACATCGGCTTTGGCATCGACAGTGCCTAGCGGCACCTGGCGGCTTGCGGCTGCTGCGTTCGCCTGCCTCGCATTTATTTGTCATGCATTTATGCAATTTGCTGTGGTTGTCTGCAACGTGCAGAGAAAAGGGTAGGGGGGAAGAGGAGGGTGCCGGGGAGACCCGTTTGGATTGGGGGCTGGCAGTGGACGCTACATCGTCTGGCCACGCCCACAGCATGCCAGACATTTATTGAATTTTTGACTTGAAGCATTTAACATTTAAACGCAAAAGTGTCGCACGCAGTCCGTAATAAGAGAGAGACAGAGACAGAAAGAGAGAGAGCCGCATCCGTAACCGAATCCGAGTGTGAATGCGAATCCGAATGCGCCTAGCTAGGGGCAACATGCTGCCGGCTCTCCTGGCTTTCCAGGCTGCTCCAGGATGCTCCCGGCTCTCCTGGACCCATTTGCCATTTTCGGCCCATAAATTGCCAGGCGGCCCAGGGCCATCAGTTTGTGCCCGCTGTTGCACGTTGTTGTTATTGTTGTTGTTGCTGCTGATGTTGTCTTCCATTTAGGCGCATTTTGTGTGTGTGTATGTTTTTTGTTGTACGCACACACACACACACACACAATCGCACCTACACCTACCCGATACAGAGATACAGATACAGTTATACAGTTATAATACTCTATATGCGTGTGCCAGTGGGTGTGCCGGCAGGATGAGAGGGACGTGTGTGTGTGTGTGCGTATGCACAACGGAAATGAATTGAAATTTTAAAACCGACAGCTGCGACCGCTTCCTGCGGCAAAAGTAGCATCCCACACACACGCACACTTCGAGTGCCAGTGCCAAGTGTGAGTGCCGAGTGTGAGTACACTCATGCGTATGTGAGTGCCGGTGCGTCGGTTCGTCTCTCTGTCTCTCTGTCCCTCTGCATGTTCCCAAAAAAGTTTGAGTAACGAAATAATAAATATGACAGGCACAAAGGCCCACACTGGTCTGTCTGTCCGTCCCTCCGTTCGTCCGACATTGTCCTCGAGGCTTCTCGAGTGCCTCTCGAGGCGAAACCAAAGAGTTTTATCCAAAAGCCGCAGCACGCAGCATGCAGCACGAAGCACGCAGCAAAACTTGAGCAGTTCTCAAAACCGAAGCCAAAGACAGATTTAATCAATGTTTAATTCAATTATTATTTATTGAAATTGAAATAGTTTTGTGTGGCTGAATAAAGTGCAACAACACGTTAGTCAAATATAATCAATTTTTAGAATTTTACTTAATTTTATTTACTGTGTAGGAGGATAACAAAATATGAGATAAAATTAAAATAGACTTAGAAAACACTTTAAAAATTCTATAATTATCTGTCTCATTCAGACGATCAATTAAAATCAAAATAATATGTCGACTATATACAATTTCCTTTTTCATGGCGAAAACGTTTTGCAGAACATCTCGGCTAACTGTCGAACGGCCAGCGAGGAGGCTACGTGCGTGTTTTTATGTGTATTTACATATGCATTCAGAAAGAGAGTTAATATCATTGATACACTTGGACGCATTCTTATGCCAAACACACACACGCAACACACACACTCGTTTAATTTTATTTAATACAAACTCACACATACACTCAAACACGCTGAGTAAACAGTGAATATCGAGATGACATTCAATTTTCACCCTTCAAAAGTTGCCGCAACAAATTGTAGGCTGAAAATTTAAAATCATCTGACATAGAAACGGAAAGATGCCGCTGGGCAATTGTACAGAATGCATATAGTACACATACATGCATACACACCAGTACATACATATGCATGTTGGACAAGGCATCTCATTAAACCGGACATAATTCGCAATTAGAATAATTCAGGCGAGTGAACCGAAAGACCTCAACAAATAAATATTTATGACATTCCAATTATTCAGCTGGTAACTGCGAAAATTGCGATTTTATTTTCTTTCCATTATAAATTCAAGTTCCATTAAGCATTTTATGCATTTACATTGGCGCAGGTGACACATCAAATTAACAAAAAAAAGAAGAAAGAAAATTTGCATTCAACATGCGGAAGCTTTCATACCCTTGCAGCCCAAATCAAAAGTGTTCGCCAATTGTTTTTAATGATTATTATGGTATATGGTATTACTACATATATTATAAACATAATATAATAAAATTATTCACACAGTTTCATTACGCAAGCAAGGTTTTAAAGATGTATGTTGTATGTTATAGTGGTCCGATTTTGATGATATTTTATTTGCATTAAATCAATTCTGATTTGTAAAATTTGGTTGCAAAGTCTTAAAAAATGACCAAAAATCGGCGAAGATATTGTACAGGGTTTTCCAATAAGAGGTGTTATTTTGAATAGCCCGCTATTCCGGTAGGTGTCACTGTTGAAGCTGCAATTTTTTGACATTTGACAATTAGAAACTACGCCATTAATAAAAATGGTACGATTTGTCCTATTTACAGGGTGCAGCATGTGCAAACAGTTTTTAAACTGAGAGATTAGTTTGCGTTGCAACAGACAGGCGGGCGGATGGACGGACTGACGGACGGATAGACGGGCATAGCTAGCTAGACTTCCCTGTTGATGGTGAGTCAGAACATATATACTTTATAGGGTCGGAGATATCTCCTAAGTTGCGTTATAAACTTGTGGTCAAAATATATATACCCTTTGCGAGGGTAAAACTCGCAGTGATGTGGAAATTGAAATCAGTTCAAAATGCAAAGGGGTGTGCACAAATTGCAAATTGTTAAATGGTAAGCCATGTAAGAAGATTTTTTTGTCAATTATTCGAAATATTAATTGGATTAATATTAAAATACTGATAACATGAAAAACTTAACCTTCTTTTCTCTGTTCAGTCTTTGCAGAAATATTTAATCTATCGTTATAATTTCTAACTTCGTAATCACATTTCAAATAAGCAAAGATGTTGTCGAAGAAACCAAAGAGCAACCTTAGTAAAGTGTAAAGCTTTTCAGTGTTTGCTTCGCTACGCAAAACAAATCAAATAAATACCAGTTTTCTTAAGGTATTTCTGTCTTTCATTTAAAAATTCCTGGAACAGAATTCTTATGAAATGAACTCAGCGAAGAGCGAATGCGTTAGACCTGCGAATGCCTTAATAAACACTTCAGCCTGTGCCTGGAATGCACTTGTTGTTGTTCTTGTCTTCCTTGCTGTTGATGTTGATGCTGTTGTTGTTGTTGTTGCAGTTAGGACAATGGGCTGGATTTGGAGTGCAGCATAGTCGGGTAGCGCTGTCTATAAAGGTTACCTTCTTAATTTGTTATGGCTGCCATTTTTGGGGCACACGTAAATGGGCGCGGCTCGCTGGCCCAACCCGACCTGGTGGGCGATGGGGTAAGGGGGTTGGGTCCGAGGCTGTGGCCGGGGATCAGGACCGGGACCGGGACCCGGGCAGCTCCTGTTCCCGTTGTTGTTATGTGTTGTTCACAGTGTGCCGTGTCGTCCTGGATGAACGTCCAGCTGCCGTTCGCATCGTTGTCCCACCCCTCACCTTCCCCTCTGCCAGCCCTCGTAGCATGCATCCCCTTTGCTCCGGCATCTTTCCAGGAAGCGCCCCAAGCGTTGGCGCTGTATGCGGCTTGTCACTTTGCGTTATCCACGTTTTGTTTCAGCGCTTCTCTTCTGCTGCTTCTTTTGCTCATTGTTGTTGCTGCTGTTGCTGCTGCTGTTGTTGTTGGCATATTTGCATTGCGGTGTCGCTGGCGCTGCCGCTGCACTGCGAAGCTGCTGCTGCGAGGCTGCAGCCATTGCTATTTGTGTGTAGAGCAAAAACAACAACAAAGAGAAACAACTTTGCATTGTTTACTTTTTGTTTGGTTTTCAGCTAAAACTTTGTTGTTGCTGCCACTGCCGCTGCCACTGCCGCTGCCACTGCCGCCGTTGCTGCTGCTGCTACTGCTGCCTTTTTTGCCACTCTGTCAGTTTTTGCCGCTTCCATTTTGGCAGGCTCGAAACGAAAGTAAACTAAAGCAAAAACCAAACAACTTAACAGCCAACGCAACAGCGACGCTTGCTGCGGTCAGATAACCAATACGAACACACACACACACACAACCCACACAAAGAGGGGGAGGGAGACAGAAAGAGGGACGGGCATGCTGGGGCTATGGTCCAGATGCAGCTGCAGATAGTGAAGAGAAGAGAAGTAAAGAAGCTGAAGATGGCAATGGATAAGAACAAGAGATAGCAATGGGAAGAAAGAGAAGAAAGAAAAAGAGAGAGGGAAGAAGAGAAGCTGAAACTGAAAAGTCCATTTAAAAATCTTTATTATAACGATTATGCATAGGCCAGAGTTGGAAACAATATGAATAGCTTCAATGCAAACTAGCCCGGGTATTCGCACCTGAAATACCTAGTTTAATCTGCACAGATATTGTGCACGTTGCAGGTTCATCTTCCAGATATATTTCTATATTCAATGATAACACTTTAAGTATTGTAAGTATAAGTTTAAATTTGATGTGATTGAATTCCCGCGAGAACTCGAAAGAAAGCTAAGCAAAAGCCGAGAAAGAAGAAATTTGTAAGAAGCATTTCGTTTATACACACTTTACACTTACATTGTACAAGTATATAGAGTACACTTATCCTATCCGGCTACCTGCCTGTAGGGCAGTGTAATCGCAATACTCGCTCGAGCCGTACAAGTGGATCGTCGCGCGTTGGGTAGGGGAAATAGAAATGTCGAGAGCGGCGTGTTGATTATGCGGCAACGTGTTGACAACGTTGTCGCCTGGAACTGAAGCTGAGGCGGAAGCTGAACACCTTGCCAGGTGTTTTGCAACAAACATTTGCCTTGCACCTTGTTGTTGTTGTTGTTGTTGTTATTCGCGTTGGCGTTGGCGTTGCGACTGTGTCTGGTGCTGGAGCTGGAGATGTTGCCCACGCTGAGCAAACAAAAACATAATTGGTTTGCTTGTCATTTTGGCATAATAAGCTGACAATACTTACCAAAAACAACAACGTGGGCAACAATAACAGAGGCCAGAAGGAGCAGGCCAAAGAGAAAAAAAGGGAGAGAGAGAGCAAGTGTAAAAATCAAGCTCAAATACTTAGTCTGCTAGAGGTGAGTGACAGTTCGTGAGTGAATGTCGTGAATCGGAATAGAAAATAAATAAAGGCGAAAGATAGCCGCTGCCACCAAGAGAACTGAACTAAACTTAACTAAATAGAACATCTGTATTAATAATTAAAGTTCTTGAGTAACTTGTCGTGAACCGGACGTAATTTATACAACAAAAGTATCTCAAAGTACCTACCAAGTGACTATTGCACGTTAATCCGATTTCAGCTGAGGTATTCAATATGTAAAGCCCCCTCGTGAGTCGCAGGGGAATCATGTCATATGCAGTTTATGCAGGAGGGATCTTAAACTGAACTATCTTCAGCACTTCAAACAATCTAAAATTGACTAGGCATGCTTTAAAACATACTTTCGTGAGTCGTGCGTGAGCTGGACTGTTGCCCCTGCATCTCGTGCATCTCTGTGCACAACTGTACCTCGGCATTTCAACCTAGATACAATGTATCTGATACAAAGTTAAGTACAAATCGCCCAACGAGGCGGCCAACGGGCAACAAAAAAGCACGCGCGCTGTGCTAATGTGCCGCACTCGTGTGCACGGCAAAGACGACTGGCCAGATGCCCTGCAAATGGTCAGTGGGCTGGACGCACAGCACTGGTGGATGGAGAAGGGGGAGGGTCAGTTGGAAGAGAGTTTGCACTTCGATTGCGGTGGCTGCTGCTGCTGCTGTTGGTGCTGCTACAGCTACTGGTGAGGGAGGGGGGGTGGTGGAAGGTATGGAGACTGTAGTAAAAGTGCTTACGAATTGGTTATTATTTTTTGGGCGAGTGCTAGAGGGCGGGGCAGGGGTATGTGCTGGAGGGGGCGGATGGCAGTTAGTGGAAAGCCAGCGCCTTGTTTGTTTGTTTGTTCATTCGTTCGTTTGTTGGTTTCGTTGCTTTTGGCTGTTGCCTGTCGACCTGTAGCCAAAATGGTTAAAAAGAAAATTGAGCGCAAAATGCTTAACAAATATTTTATGACTTCGGAGTTCAAACGCTTAAAATGTGAACCATTGTTGCTGTTGTTGTTGTTGTTGTTGCTGGCAAATTACCCACAAAGCCAACACAGCAGCCAACTATTTTGTAAGCAACAGCAGCAGCAGCAGCAGCAGCAATAACATGAACAACCACTAGCTGGCTAGAGCGCCTCGTGTTGCTCTTTGGTCCCGGCCATGTCTACTAAGGGGCCACCTCCTTGCCCCCCTCCACTCCCCCTTCGTCTTTAGCTTTTAGACATCCCTTAGCTGTAGCTATATCCTGTGCACTGCATCGCAGCCGCCAAAAAATTGTTTGAAATTCCAAACAAAGCATTTTAACAATTTGCTGACATTATAACGGCGACAAGTTGAGCGGAGTCAATAAACTGTTAACTGAAAAAAACAAAATGCGCCAAAGTGAAATGCGGCGGCGGCGAAAAAAGTGCTGATAGTAATAGACTGGAAAGACGTGCATCAATGGCCCCACAAATAGCACCCCATAACAACGTGCCCCTCTCTCCATGTCCCACTTCCTCCCTCCACTACGCTACGGTCAGCCTTTGCCAGGGGAACCCTCCCGCTCTGTTGCTGCTGCTGCTGTAACGCCTCGTCATGGGATTGACGCAAAAAGTTTGCACAAAATTCTTTTAGCGATGACGATCAACGACGACGTCGACGACGACGACGATGTCGGCATCTCATAGTGTAAATAGCATGGAACTTCATTAAAGCGATAACAATCGGAGCAAAGGTAGCGGCGCCTCCCTTGCACCCTTCCCTGCCTCTCGCCGTGCCCCTGCGCCCTGTCCATAGTATTGCCCCCTAAAAAGCTCGCATTTTCTACACCTTTCTGTGCATAGAGAGAGAGAGAGAGAGAGAGAGAGAAAGAGAGAGAGAGAGGGAGACGGAGAGTGAGAGGAATGCAGTTTATAGTTTAGATTTTAATAATTTGTATGAGGAGCTTAGAATCCATGCAAATATCACATATTCTGCCTTTTGATAGTGTGGGAAAGTTATCGATATAAATAATTAGGTTAAACCACTAAGCTAACGTTGATAGTTTAGCGAGATGTGCGATGATAGATAATCTACCGATATGTGTAAAGTGTCGACAACTTTAGCTGATTATTATATATTAGTTTAGATGGTAATGTATGTAAATGGGTGAACGACATATTTTTGTAATATGCGTTTTTTTAGCTAAATCGCATCGAAGCTTCTCATCTAGCCGAAATATATATTTTATTATTTATATTTTTTGCTTATTATTCCTATATATAACCTAGTATAACCTCGTGAAATTGCTTCTCCTAGACTACTTCTAAGTAGTTATTGTGTCTTATTTTAAACCAACTGTTGTACCTCTTTAAACTATCGATACGCGTAAAGTATCGACAACTTTTGCTGATTAACTGCTGCACTGATTGAAGGCACTCACATCATCAACATCACCATCATCATCATCATCCTATCATAATCATATTTAGCAACGCGTCGAACTTCATTACCATCATTGTTGGATTGTCAGCGGCAGAGTGAGCTGTCGACACGCCGCAAAGTATGCAACGGAAAGTTATTAAAACTGTTGCCGCTTGTTGATGACGACGACGACGATGAGCCCTGAGAGCGTTGGGGCGTGGCTCACTTCACTATGCAACAGTTTTTAGTTTTATTTCGCTGCCGCTGCCACTGCCACTGCAACAGCCCCGGCATCCGTTATTGTTGTTGCTATTGTAATTTTAGATTACATTAGTTGGGATGTTGTTGCCGTACGTGCGGGAGTAGCGAGCAATCTGCTTTTTCTACTTATTTTACGTAATACAATTTTAGAGTTATACAAACTCACACGCATAGCCACACACATATGTATATGTATGTATATACATACTCACTTTTATCTATATGTGCGGCTTGTGGCATGCAACGTGTAGCAGGGAGGCAACTGCATAAGCTGATGCTGAAATTAGGCATAGCGTCATAAGTGCACTCTCCAGTAGATCGCCCAGTACATTTTGCAGGCGAAATTATGTCGTTTTTCTAAGCTTCATAAGATCGCGTCATAAGATCGCGCGAACTTATGTCGTTCTGAAACTACTCGTGGCGGTCTTATGACACTTCAAAACGACATAAGTTCGCCAAGATAAAAACGACTTAATTCAGCAGCCGACCCTTAAGCGTCCAAAATTTTAAAAAATTTTTCAAAATGTCCATTTTCGAACTTACAGTATCATACTTTACTTCGTTAATAATCATCCGATTTAGAATCATGCATTCAAATTTGATCAGTTTTAAAAATTTTGAAAATTTCAGAGATATTTTATCTTATTTATGGTCAGAGATTATCTCCTAAAGTGCGTCGCAAACTCCTGGCCAAAAAAAATATACCCTCTGCTAAGGTATAAAAAACTAGAAACATCCGGAAAATAGTTCGTTCACCTAAATTTTTTTATATACCATATATGGCCCTATTTTATCTGAAGAAGCAACACAAGGTAAGAGAATGAAAATTAACGGTAGTTTTAAGTTTTCTGTCTTGTGTTGCACCGTTTTTAGACAAAGGCGTACTTACAATTATTAAGGGGGTTATTTATTTAAGTTGCTCATAAGATAACATTAGGCTTAACTTGACTTTAAATTAGTCCGACTTTTTGGATGTTCAACAAGAATCCCTCATTTGTTTCTGAGTGCACGCATGTCTTACATATTCATATGTACATACAAGAAACATGCAGAACGAGCGCCGCTTGCCACGAGCAAGTTTTACCAATTGTGTGAAGTATGTACAAACATGCACATACTTGTACATCTATATATGTACATATATGCATATATGTATATATACAATAGATTTGTATGCAAGTTCGCGCGATCTAATGACGCTTAAGGGCGACATAAGTTCGCCGGCCGCGGAACAATGTCAATTTTATCTTGGCGAATTTATGTCGTTCTGAAGCGTCATAAGATCGCGCGACATAATGGCGCGGCGTAATTATGGCGGCGGACTTATGTTGTTACTTTAATGTATATGTACGGCTTGTGGCATGCAACGTGTAGCATGGTGCCAACTGCATAAGCTGATGCTGAAATAATTTTCGTTTGCTTAAGGTCGATTTATAAACATGACAACTGCAGCATCGGGCAATCAAATTATTTATTTATAACTCAATAATTTTCAATAATAATAAAAAGGGATATTTAACGCAAGTCACACAGAGGCTGCAGAGCCCAATCACAACAGAGGAATGTGTGAAGTAAGAAGAAGACAAAGAAGAAGCAGCACAAGAAGGGGGGGGAGGAAGAGAGGAAAGTGACTGTGACAGTGCCATAAAGCTGCCTTCCGCACAGAAATATTTATGTGCTGATATATTACATATGTATGTATTCTACATGAATGTGTAAACAAACATACAATAAATGTAAGCTCAGTTGTGTGCCGCATGTTTATTAAAACAAAGGCAACTCGTTCAATTGACAACTTCGAATTGTAAATGGCAAATCATTGTAGAGTCAAAACTCTTAAGTGAATCATGTTTCATAGGAAGTGTAGATATAAGCCTGGAACACAATTTTCAATGTGCGCAGGTTCACAGGGTTCACTCGTATTTAGATTGTGTTATTCGATAGTTTCGTCACCTTTATTCAATTCGAAATTAATCGGATTAGATTTAGGTTGGTTGCGCCATAGAGCACTTGCCAAGAAGGACTCACAATTACGACGAAGGACACACACTGTGGCAAGTGGCATCTCACAATGGCGGCCAAAGATAAGCAAATGCAGCCACTTGTTTTACGGCAAGTTGCGCCCTTTTGTTGCCGTCACCCTCTGCCGCTGCTGGTGAGGCTGCCTCGGTCTCGGCCCCTCTGTCCTTCTGCCACTGCCACTGCTGCTGCTGCTACTGCCCCAAAGAAACAAATGTGATAAATCACAGAGGACGCCGTGCCGGAGGCAGCCAACCAAGTGGACTGCATCAATCAGGGCGCGGCGCTTTTAATTGATATTGTTTGGGCATGGCTTTAATTGAACAGTGGCTGGCCATAAACCAGCGAAATTATCGCTTGTGGTGTTGCCAGCCATAATCTCCTCAATTTCGCCAATTTCTGTCAAATTTGGCGACTATGGAACGAAATATTGTTGATGAAAATGAGATGCAGTTGTGTAGCCTGGTGACGTGCTTGCAATTCAATAGCAACAGCAATATTGATTAATAATCGACGACACCACCACCTTTGATATCTGCCCATCGTTTACCATTTATCGATTATAGTTCGTTATGTATCGATTAATTATCGACGATAGGAAGTCTACGGTAGTCGACCTCTTGTACGATTATTATCTGCTGAGCAGACCTATTCTCGTTCATCATTTATCAATAATATTGTTATCGATTATAGTTCTATTGTGCAGTGTGCCTCAGAATATGTTTGCTGGAATATTCTTTTCATTTCATACAATTTATTTGTATTTATTATAAATGAACAAGCACGCGTGCGTGTGTGAATGTGAGTGTGTGTGTGTTTGGACGTGTGTTTATGTGCGCGTGTATATAAACATGTGCCACGCCATTAATTGGATCATCTAGCAGCGAACACAATGAAAATAATTATAATAATAACAACAGCAGCAACGGCAGCGGCAGCGACAGCAGCAGACGCAGCACAATAACAACAACCCAAATAACAATAACAACAAGCCCAAATAACAAGGCGAACAATAACAACAACAACGAGAACAACAAAAACAAAGTGAACATTGTCATAATTATTTTTGTATGCACTTAATTTTTGCCAGTGCACGCAAACAGCATTAACAAAATGGAGGAAAGAGGAGAAAACTTGTCGCTGCAACAGAAATTAATTAGAATGAAGTGCAGAGTGCAAACGGGGCGAGTCAATCGATCAATTGTTCGATCAATCAATCCATCAATAGATCAATCTATCAATCCATCAATCTATCAGTCTATCAATCTGGTCGTCACTGAGCCGTCATGTTGCCCTCAGGCTGCTAAGAAGCTGCTTTGCTGCCGCTGCTGCTGCTGCTGCCTGTCAGCGACATTGCGTTTATGAGGTTGCCACCACTTTGGTCTGCCCTACGACTCGGTTTACTCCCACTTCCCTTTCCGCGTTCCTTTCCTTCTGCTCAACCAATCAACTGCACATATCATGCACTCATACCGAAACACTCAAAATGCATTTGCCGGACAGACAGTGAGACAGAAGCCCTAGCTAGAGTCGGAGAGGGAAATGGAGTTGGAGAGGGACAAGGGGACAGTCAGATAGACAGACAGCATTCAGCTTCTGGGCAGAGTGAAGAGAAGAGGGAAGTGAGGGGTTTGGCGACTGTGTGTTTATTTCACGCTGCGCTCGGCAATGTTGGTCAAATGTGTGTTTGACATTTTCGTTATGTTTTTGGGTTGGGATACGTGCACCATTTAATGCTTCAGCCTCTCTTCCCGTTGTTTTTGTTGCAATTGCAGTTGTTGCAAATGTTGTTGTTGTTGTTGATGCTACTGCTGCTGCTGCCGTGTCGGTGTCTGCGGTGGCAGAACCGAGTATAAACTGCTTTTGCTTTTGTATTTTGCATGAAATTTCTCAAAATTCTGTGCATTTGTTGAGGTTGTTGTTATAATTTAGTTGGAAATAGTTGTTGCACACACATAGGCAAACACACACACACACACACACAGACACTCTCAAAGGCAGATAGAGAGCCCCAGCGA
Source organism: Zaprionus capensis (assembly GCA_018903675.1). NCBI lineage: Eukaryota > Metazoa > Arthropoda > Insecta > Diptera > Drosophilidae > Zaprionus > Zaprionus capensis. The sequence goes on along the minus strand of JAEIFN010001074.1, from coordinate 1,638,228 downwards.
AGCGCACACGCACTGCAATCCACACCGGCATTTGGAATTTTAACCCATTAGTGTTGCTTGTGCCATAATTAAGCACGGCAACTGCCTAGATACATTTCGCAAACTTCTTAATTATATGAATTTAGTTCCATATTCAAATGAATCAAATACTTTGTGCACTTTGAAAACATTTTGTTCTCTGTACGTTGGCTAATTGACTGAATTTCTCTTGGTTTTCAATTAGCGAAAGAAATGCTTGGACGATTGTTGAAGTTAAAAACCAAGATAACTAAATGTAGAAAAATAACTGAAACTTGCCAAAGCATTTCTACAGATATTGCTATTTATATGTGTACAGTTATAAGCTGATCAAATATTAAATACAATACAATAATAATATATTATTGTCAAAGCTTGAACTACCTTTCCATATTGCCAAATTAAAAACTCAACTTTATTGGGTTAATTTATATAAATTTTCAATTAAATTTCGCCAAAAAGAACCAACTCATTCGGCTACGCGCTTTGCGCGTCGTTTCAGTTTTTTAGAGGAAAACACGTCTCTAATCCCACATTCAGCCAGGCTGTGCTCCTGCTCCTGTCCTGCTCTGTTCCCGCTTCTCGTGTTAACCCTGCAGGCGCTGCTTGGGCCGGCGTTGGTGCTGGTTCCGGTGCTAGTGCTGATGCTGGTGTTGTTACTCGTGCCCCGGGGTAATAACCATTCCGGGCCAAGTGCAGGAAAATAGTCGTATGTCGCCTGTTTCGCAGTTAGCCGAAAATTGCACTGCAAATGCTTTGCCAACTGCAATTTGGGCAACGCGAATTGGATTTGCGGCTTATAAGCACGTTTATAAATTACTGATTCGTCTATGCCATATGGACCCCGACTCTCAAAATACATAACACACATACAAAAGTGACTCTCACACACACACACAGACTGCCGTACAAAGGTCGAGCTGGCCGTGTGCTAGGAGCTTTGTGGACAAATGAATAAATTAAATTTGCAAGCATTCAAAATGCGTTTGTCCGCTTTCCCATTCGCCCGTTTACGCGCTTACCCGCTTACCCGTTTGTCTGTTTCCCCGTTTGTCCGTCTGCTTTAATTAACTTTTTATGCCGGCTTCCAGATGAGATTTTGTAGATGGTTAACTTTCAAAATTGAATTCGGTTTCCCTAATTTGGCATTAATTCGCATTAAAGCGCACTTTCCTCGCTCCCAATCGACCCAATCGCCCAATCGACCAATCGACCAACTGACCAAATGATTAAACCAAAGATTTTTACCACCATTCGCATTGATCCGCAAGAGGGATTATGCCAGCTTAGTGCTTGTTATTGGCCAAATTCCATGCTGTTTGACCTCCTGCAAATTAGTCGAGTCAATTTCGCTTGAATTAATTAAGCCAATAAATAATGTGGCAAGTGTCCGAGAAATACAGGGGGAGGGGCAAAGGGGGAGGCAGGAGTAGTTAAGGATAATTGAGAAACTTCAGATACAGCAAGGTCTTGTTATGAACAAGAGAGAAATGTGTATTCCCTAATCAAATCAAAGATATCTGCTGAAAATTCCATTGCAATTTGCAATTTTGAAAACAAATTTTGCTCATATTCCATTGACATGTGACAAGCAAATTATGTTGAAATATTTTGCCCCATTTGCATTCATATTTGACTGTCGGCAAAAAATCCCTAACAAGCTGCATTCAGATTGAAAACAAACACTGCTAATTAGTCCCGGCCATATCGTATGCCATGTGTGTGGCTGTCGTCGTATCTCACGCTACCCTACCCCCCTCGTCTATTGCATTTCACTCTATTCGCTATGAATATTGCAAATTTCACAATTATATATTGCGCTCATTTAGGCACTGTAGCAGCAACAGCAGCAGCAGTCCGAGAGTACTACGTGACCAGCTGCAGAAAACATTATCGAAATCAGGTTTCTGCCTGCTTGACGGATTCCCCTGCCCCAAAAATCAGAGGAACTGCAATCAGCATGTGCCAATGTACAATGTTTTATTAATTAAATGTTGCCTTAATGCAATTTTAACAGAGCGAATCGTGAAAGAATATTAAATTCGTAATGGAAATTAAATTAAATCGCATCGCAGCAGCAACAACAACAAGAGTAAATAATATAGAGTGCCAATCGCGTTGAATTTCCGTTTGAAATTTTGTTCTATTTCATGTGGCAAGATATGAGATGGAAATGCAGATAAAGGAGAGTATGCGGGCCCGATTAATAAATATGTATGCAGCATAAAATTTAATTTAAATGCTTTCTATGCCAAATAAGCATCGCTTCGCATCGCATCGTGTATTACCGGGCCATTTCATTCAGAATCTCTTTCGCAGCTCGCTTTTATGGCCCAAACGCGGTGACTGTGCCCAATTGGCCACAAATCGTGCGAAAATTGCCAGCACATAAACACATCAGCCGCACATTCACATGCCTCTAGCACCTGGTCCCACCCCTCCCCCCTGTTTACCTAGATATACGCTATGTACAATGCAGATGTATACCATATACGATATTAAGGTGTATTTGCTCAGACACCTTTTAACTTTGCCGAATTTCCATGCGGAAAATGTCAATTAATTTAAGCTTTTATTGCTTATTTGCAACATTAATTCACATGTCTCGCCATAATTCACAACTGTCTTCAAATGATTTACTTCGTTTCGGCTCAAGGTTTTGGCAATAGGCAGTATTATGACCTATCCCAAGTAGATAAAGTCTGAATATCAAATCTAAGAAAGAAATCGAATTATAGTAATATAAGACTACATTCTAATCGATAGTATAAGGAAACTATCTATAGATTTTATTAACTAATATAGGCAGTATTACTAGCCAAGAAGACAAAGGTTGACTACCAAATCTAAGATGGAAATCAAAGTATAGTAAGCCGACCCCTGTAGATGAGTCGTCTGAGGCGTTTGACTATTACACAGGGGTTCCGGGTTCGAATCCCGGGGGAGGGCATGGTTTTTAAAAAACAGACTTAACATAAAAACAAAATAGATACCGGTAACTATAGTTAATTAGCCGGCGTGCCCAAAATGGGCAGAATTAATAGATAAAAAAGACACAAAGGGGATATTAGATTTTTTTTTAATAAAAAATAGAGATAAAAGAAAAATGTATTAAAAAAAAAAAAAGTATAGTAAAACCTACAAAATACGTTATAGTTTTCTTCATTATAGGTGATAGCAGTATAACACTATTGATAGCTTTTGGTAACTAGTAAAGGCTGAATACCAAATCTTTCATATCGCGAAAGAAAGAAATCAAAGCATAGTTAAAACTTCAAACTTCACAATACGTATAGATGACTTCATGGTTGTCGATATTATTACATATAAAACTATCGATAACTATTATTCAACCAAAGTAATCTTTTCTTCTCAAGGAAAATTATAAATATCGTTGAAATATTCGTATTGATTTACCTAAATGTTTGTCTTCAACTCGCATTGAAGTTTCTTAACTTGCTTTTTATTCTTTTACTGTTCCACATACTCGGAATATGTTAGATATACTAACGTATGCCCCATGTTCGTTAACTGGGCCAATAAAAACGTCAGGGTTTGCGAAAGTTTCAGCCTTAATTAAGTCACAAAGTGGCAGCTGCAACTACTGCGACAACTCTTGCAATCTGCACTCTCATCCTCTGAGATGTCCATATATAGTGCATATAGAGTAGGGCTGTAACGGTACGTACAAGCAGCACACTACTCTATTACTGCTTGAGAAACTGCAAACGTTTCCAAGCGTTTCAAATTTTGGGCAGTCGCTTTGTTGTTATTGTTGCTGCCACTTGGCATTGTCAGGACTGAGTACTTTGTAATGGGAATTAAGTGGTAGCTGGCAAAAAAGCATTTGGGCCACAAACAGGCGGACAAACGGACAGGCAGACAGACAGAGACGCGGAAAGACATTCGCTAAAGGGGCACTTCAATTAGCACTTCATCTGTCTAGGCTCACACACTCAAAATTGGAATTGGTAATTGCAAATTGATTTTGCCATATGCATCAGTTGATACATTTATAATTATGCGTCTCACTTGTCGGCCTCCTCAAGTGCCCTCACCGACACGAGGCACGCAGCCCCCTCCCTTACTTCCCCTCGGCGTGCTGGAGTGGGCGTTGCTGAGAGTTCAATGGCATTAAGTGATTTTGTTTTATCTCCACTCGCTGGGACAAGGGTGGGGGTTGGGGTTTGAGACAAAACAGCAGTCGCACAGCTAAGCAACGAAAATCTGCTTCCCCTCCGCCCGTAGCCGAAAAAAGGGGTGGGGTTGGGGTAAAGTCGAGTGCCAGCAGCGAGCAGAGAAGACGACGCCAACGTCAACGCACATAAAAACCACTATAAACTTTATTAATTTTAATTAAAAACACTACACTCATTCTGAGAGTTAAATTCCAGTGCACATCTTTCGACTCTCTCGCACTCTCTCTTCCTCTCTCTCGCTGTCTCTCTCGCTCTCTCTTTCTCTCTCTCACCCTCTTGCTCTGCATCCCATCCTTTTCTTTCCCCCTTTCTGTGACTATTGGGAAATGTTTTTGTTGGCGGCTCCTTGCTGCGTGTTGTAAGCCGCAGGACGCGTCCTGGCCAGCAGGCGGTGGGCAGTTAAAAACAGGAAAGCCATCAAAAAAGGTGATCAATGCAAGTCGAATTGAGAATACCCTCACTTGAGCTATTCATTTAAATCAATTAAAGTCAAATGAAATAAAAATAATTTTAGAATTTTGACATATGTATATAATTCATTAATTTGATCATGTTCATTTATGAATTTCATTTCACTAACTTTATTTACTTATATGTATTTAATTTAATTAGGTAAACTCTGAAGTTGTTTAATTGATTGCCTAATGAATTGAGTAATTTAATGTTATTTTAAAATAAAGAAATAAGAACTTGCATATGATTTTTTGCTTGGATTTAAAATAAATAAAACTACATCAATTTATTTTAATTGATTTAATTAATAATAGTTGTGTCCGTGCATTAATTAATTACAATTAAAAATCAATTATTATATTCCGTAATGTTCTTCGGATTCCTAGTATCTAAGGCACCTCGCAAGCTGCTGAAACAAGCCGCATACTTCAGTCTTTATGCCACAGTGCCGTTAGCGTGTCATAATGAAGAAGCTGCAACTGAAAAATCTGGGCAAAGTTTTGCCCAAAAGGCGTAAGACGTTTGGGCAATGCCAGATGCCAGCCAAGGGAAGGAGGAGGAGGTGCTGGGGAAGTTAAGGGAGTCGGTGAAGGGGAACAGCAGCAGCATGGCTTGCGGGTTGATGGGTCAGCCCGAGGTTAAGGGCGCTGGGAGGTCGCTGCCGGAGGAGTTGCTTATTTATTGTTTTGGCGGTGCGTGGCAGTTGGCCGCTTTGCCGCTTAATGCCATAAAAAACAAAGGTGCCACGGCGATAAACAATAAAGAGAACGCGAATGGGATGGACAGCAGCGGGGATGGAGACTAGAAGGTAGGGGAAACGAGGCGTGTGGTGTGCGGGGAGGGGGGCCTGCCAAACGTTTTATGCAAATTTATGACTTAAAAAACATTTTTTTTATTATTAATTTAAAATAGCCAACGAAATATAAAGAAAATATACAAGAAACCGCATAAGAAAAATACAGAGAAAAAAAAACGAATACTCAAATCGCACTCACATTCGCACACTCAATCACACATGCATATTTACAGTTATCCCTTAAGCTACTCGGAGACAGTTCTCGCCCGCTGCCGCATCGATGTGTGCGACTCCCGGCTGGAGTTCCTGGCCAGACTGTCGAGTGGACCCATTAGGCTGAGCAGCACGGGCAGCAGGATTAGGCCGTGCACCGCTCCGATGAGCACAATGCCCAGGTACATGCGGAAATAGAAGACCTGAAAGACCTGCGAGTTCGAGAAGCCCAGCACAATGATGCCGGCAAACTTGGTCAGCGTAATCCCGGAGAGGACACTGCTGCCCGTCACGCTGAGAGAGTGGAACGCCCGCTGCTGGGCACTGCCGTGTGCCTGCTTAAAGGAGCGCACTATATGTGCCACAAACTCCACACCGATTCCCACACAGACGACCAGATTGACCAGAGAGATGGCATTCAGTGTTATGTCCCAGGCCCACATCATGCCGCCCATGTTGATCAGAATGCAGACGACCATGAAGAGCACTATTAGGGCTGATGTGATGTCTAGGCCAGTTAGCAGGAGGGTCACCACGAAAATGGCAGCCAGCGAGTAGCCCAGCGAGATGAGTGCATCATCCCAGATGGTCAGGTACTGCTCGTAGAAAATGAAGAAGACACAGTAGGGGAACACCTCCGAGTCGATGCCATTCTCCGCCAGCATCGCATTGATCTCGCCCTGCACGCGACGCGCCTCTCGTAGCGCGGCGACAAACTTGTCCGACGTCGTCGATGTTGTCGAGTATTGCATGAAGTACGTGTCCAAGATGGTGGCCAGTCCATTGTCGTCTAGCGTGTATATTACGGCCTGCAGGAGGGAAGGCAATTACTATCTTTGTCTGTCTCTTTTTCTTTCCATCCCCATCTTTGTACTTACATCCGCATAAGAAGCTCGTCCCGCCTTGGCGCACTCAGCATCGGGCAAATCGGAAAGGAAGAAGGGCACATATTTATCAAAGGTCTCGGCGCTGGGTCTCAATCCGTCCTCAGTGAAGCTGCGCTCGCAAGGCAGACAGTCGTCGCTCTTGGAGTCTGCAAAAAACCCAAAGAATCCGTTAAAGAAACCTGCTCTCTTCCGAAGTCACTACTGCACTTACTGCTGGGGCAAAAGGCTCCTGTGCTGGCATTGTACTTGCAGCAGTCGCTGATGCCGAGCCAATCGATGTAGTCGTCTATCCACGAGGATGCCGGTCGGGCCAGGGAGGTGATCTCCGGGTAACGGGACTGCGTGTAGAGCTGCACGGAAAGCGAATCGTTGTTGCACTCGACGCCACCGCAAATGAAGTTCTGATGCTCGGGCTGACTGTAGTTGAGTCCAGGCTTGAGCACCCAGTAGACTGGTGCACCCATGGCCAGGAGTTCGTCCATGTAGCGGAAGTACTTGACCACATGCGAGTTTGCCGGCATGGACATCTCCTGGTCGAGACCCGGCTCAATGGAGGGCATGACCATTAGGGACAGGCACGTGACTACAGTAAAGATGAGCAGCACAATAATCTTGACGGGTCTAAAAGGGGAGCACAATGAAATCATAATGGAAGCTGCATACATTAGTGGAAACTCACTTCTTGAGCAGGAACGGGGCATAAAAGTTCTTGAACAGTTGTTCCAGCACGCCAGCCTCGTGTGACTTCTCCGGCTTCACCTTGGAGCGCACACAGCACAACATGTCGAGGCGTCCGTCCTGGTAGCGACGCTCGTCGATGGCCATAAGGGCTACAAATGCGGTGATTTGCAGGAGAAAGTCAAAGAGAATGGCGGCGGCAGCGTACATCGCGAACGTCTTCACAGCGGGCATCACTGATATGCAACCGATGGCAAAGCAGGCGAACTCACTGCACGCTGTCTGCAATATGGACGGACCAATCTGGCCAATGGCCTCGCCAATTGCCTCGTGCGTCGTCTCGTAGCGACTGTGATCGAGTCGCTGATACGTGTGCACCATTATGAAGATATTGTCGACGCCCACGGCCAGCACTAAGAACGGAATGACCTCGATGGCCAGCATTGTCGTCGTGATGCCAACATATCCCCAGAATCCCAGACTGCAGATGACGGAGGCCATCACAATCACAATGCCGCTGACGGCCAGCATAATGCGCGAATCTCGCAGGAAACCCAGACAGCTTCTGATGCGGCCCAAGGCGATGGCCACGTACAGGAACATCACCACATAGCTGATGACCACAGTGCCCACCTCGCCCTCCGACAGCTCCACAATGGCATCCTGAATGCTGCGCTCTGCCGAGTAGGCAATGTCCAGTTTGTCGTTGCTGTAGTTCTTCATAAAGTCCACGAAGAGCTTCTCCCACACAAAGTTCGGCTCCAGCAGGGTCTCGTCGTTCTGGTTCTTGCCTAGGAACGTGATTACCAGACCTGTAGCTAGCATATAGTCCGGATCGTCGCCAACAGCCACCGCGGGCATACCGCCCACAGCAATGCCGGGCTCAATGGGACCACCGTAGGTGCTGAAACAGTCCTCCATCATGGGTACACTGAAGAGCAGTTGAAGAAGGAGGATAGAAAGAGAAAGGAGTTAGTCAAGGGATATATGTTAAGTAAAACCTTGTGATAGGCTATTCCCAAGTTGAGATGTATCTCAGTAATATTAACTCTAGTAATTTCTACAGGATCCTGTGGGGACCTCGCTATAAACCTACCGCAAGCAATCCTCCAGTTGGTTAAGATAGTTCACAGTAAAGTTGTTGCTGTCCACGTAGGAGTTTGTGAACTTGGACATGTCGTTCTGGAAATAACCGTAGATGGACTGTATAACGCAGTCGTCGACAGTGGGCGTGACGCCGGGATATAACATAGGAGCGTAGCAGATCTTATCCAATCCGGCATTGTCAGCCATGCCCAACTGCATAATCTGTTCCTGCAACTCGAACACCTCCTGTAGAAAGCTTTGCTCATAGGCAGGACCAAAGACGAGCTCGCCATCGGCTGTCTCATGCGTAAACTGATGGAGGGAAGAGAGAGAGCAGGCAAGGCGTGAGTGGAAAGCAACCCGAATAAGCACAATGCCAACTTACTGTGCTCTTGTTGACAGGCTTGATGAACAGCTGATTGGTGCGATAGAAGGGTCCGAAGTGTTCGTCGAAGTAGTTCTTCTCGATGCGCGTGTCGCTCACCTCGCTGGCCCACAACTCGACGGGATCTGTGGTGACCTTCAGATAGATCACGCCGTAGGCAAGTCCACCAATGGCCCAGGAGCAGAGAGCAAGTACGAGCACAGGGTGCTTGGCACAGAAGGTACCCCAGGCGCGACAGCCGAGGTAAAGGAAATTGCCATAAAGTGTCGGCATGCGTATACTTGGTCCTTGTCGGCGTCCCGTGGCTCCCCAGCATATCAGCACGGCCAGAAGAATGCCCAGCACCAAGGCCACAATAAAAGTGATGCCATACAAACCGGCTACTTGCCAGGGTGGCTGGTAACCGGTCGGCGCATCGGTCTGCGGACACGACTCTTCGCAATCGATGCAGGCGCAGGCGAAGTTACCTTCGTAGCTCTCGCCACAGCTCAGGGGGAACAGCTTCAGGTATACCTCAGTGCTGCCCTCGATGGCATCATCCGACCACAGATAGTTGATCACAAAGGGCACATAGTCGCTGTTTTCCGCGTCGCCCATGAAGTGATACCATCTGCGGTAGTTGCAAGTCTTTCCATTGTATGCGCCGCAGCCCAAATCCATGGCTGGTCGCCCTGTCTGCGGGTGCTGAATCGAGGAGCAGCTATTGTAGATTTTCGAAACGGTCTCGTCCTCGATGCGATAGTCGATGTGCTCCACATAGTCCACACCCGAGGGATTCGGCTCCGGGTAGGCTGTCAGGAAGGCAGAATGATTCTTGGCACAGGTCATGGCGCAGACCGTCTGAGCCATGTTCATGGTGCAGGTGGGACAACGCGAGTAGACTCCATCGGCCTGCGTCAGTCCGCTTTCCATGGTTACAATCTGATTGGCATCACAGCACAGCTCCAGCTCGTCCGTGCCGTCCTCGCCCTTGTACTCCTTGTACAATGAAGGACAGCGTCTGGCGAAGATCGCCTCTGCCTCGGCATTGTTCACCGGCAGCGGCGGTCCGGAGTAGGCCAAGTTCTGTGCATGCTGCCCGATATAATGACTCTGACCATACCAAATACAGCCGTTCTCTTCGTCGGCTCCCAAGCCCAGCTGCATGAGTGACAGCAGCAACAATAATGACCCCACCAGCTGCGGCAACATGAGCACCATTTCAAGGCGATAACCGAGGAAAATAATAATAAAAAAGTAACTTAAAAAAAATACCAAAAAATAATACTTTGTGGTGGTTTTGCGGAGCTTTGTCGACCGGCGGCCACCTCACTAGCTCGTCTATTGACCGACAACTGACGGTCCAAGTGGAACTAACACGACTCCCAACTGCCCCACACAAATACTATCTCGGAGTGAAGTGCTCTCTGCCCGGCAGTGATAAGATTTCGGTTTCGATTCATCGGTTGTGCGATTCAACGATTCAACGATTCGGCGATTCGGCGATTAGCTCTGGGTTTCCATTTCAAATCGACTCGGGTTTATCTCGCCCGATAAGCCAGTTAGCAGCCGGTTCGGAAATCGATTAGAGAGGCAGCATTGCTGTTGTGGTTCCCTTGGTGTGGTAGCAACCGTAATTGATCTCTCGCCATTAGCAGTAATATAATAGTTAATACAATAAAAAGATATCGACGGGCATTATGGATCTGGGAAAATACTAGTAGTAAATATAGAAATCCAGTTTCACTTTTGTGATTTATAGGCAGAAAGGTTTTCTTTTAATAAAATAACGTATTACATATCACTTTCACAATTATTGAAATGAATTTTATATCATGAATCTATTTTTATAATAGTATAATGAAATAGTTTCTTTATCTAATTCCATTTTATAGTTTTTACTTCATAATGAGTTGGAGAAGTTTTTCCAGAAATTAAACGTTATATTCTTCTTAATTTATAGTTATAAAAAACTTCCCATAATTACATCACTTTGCCTATAAGTTACATCTAAACAATCTTGAACTTTCAAAGAAAGGAAATGTATATCAAAGATGCAGATAGTGTCGCCAAGATACTTTTGATAATGATTGATCCCCATTATTGGTGATATACAATTATTATTTATTTAGTTTCCCCAAAAACTAATTGATAATTGCTGTTTTTTATGGCTCTGATTCACATAGCCAGCTATGCAGACACTTCCAATCGTCAGTCGGTTCTCGGTCGCAGTTGCCGCAGTCGCGTAGTATAACTTTTACGATATGCAAGTGTTCTCACATTGTTGGGTCCTCTTATCTGAAATCGCCGAACAGGTGTTCAGTTTAAAAGGCAATCGTTTACTGCGAACTGTTTTCAGCCGAACAACTTACTCACTTATCGGACTCCAAGCAGCTGTCGCGGGCTGCTAGAAGTAGCAGGTGTGTCCGGTGTAAGTAAGAAACACTTGGTAATCCCAACATGAAAATGAGTTTCTAGTATAGCCAAGATATGTAAGATAATACGCCACAGCTGTAGATATAGCCGAGCTAACACCTGCATGTCAAACTGATTGAATCTAGCTGAATAAAGCCATATTATGATTATCATTAAATCCAATTAAATAATAATTATTTTAAATTTTTTAACTTTAAATCTTTTTCATTTGTAAATTAAACGAAGACATAATAAATAAATGTATAAATCTTCAGGAATATCTGAAAATCTAAATAGTAAACATTAATACTTGTGTAAATCATGATAAAAGTCAACAGGCAAAGATCATTATCTTAAGGATATTAATCTTAAGACATAATCTTAAGACATTATATTAATTTTCTAATCACAAATACCTCGATTTTGTTGTCAATTCTTTTGGACTATAGCAAACAAAATAAATAAGTAATGTAAGGCATGGAAAAAAACATGAAATACACCGAACAAACCATTTTCAAACAGGAAGCCACTTCGACACGAAAAGAGTATGGTATTTTGAACAGATCGAAAACAACAGTAACGACATCAATAAAAACAACATCAACTACAACAAGAACAGCAGCACACGACAATCTGAATCAGAATATAGCAGGTACTCTCAAAGAAAGCGAGAGCGACAAAGACAGAGACAGAGACAGAAAAAGTGAACATTCCAAGGCGTCTGTAGCTGCATCCGCAAGCAGGATAGACAGGCAGGGCGATCAAGAACCAAGTCAGGTGCAGGAGAGATTTAATTGCTTGTGTGAGTAGTAGCGATAGATGGGTGGATAGATGGAGGAGCTAATGTCGTTATTCAGCCAGTTCCCAGAGGCAATACTTTCTGCGCAAATTGGCCAAGGGTCGCTACAGGCTGATCGACAAGATTGGATACCAGCATCAGCATCAGCATCAGGAGCAGCAGACACCGCAAGACGCTGAGGCCGAGGAGGAATGCTCAGAATTAGCCATCCAGGCCTACGATCAATTCTCTAGCCAGCGGATAGAGCAGCTGGACTTTCTTACGACGCAGGATCTGCCCATTAATTTTGTGCAGCTCTTTCGACAACGCACATATTACAAGCGGCTGGGCATCTCGCTGACTGCACTCGATCTGCTCTACATGGAGGAATACAGTCGCAAGTGTCGAAAGCGACACGGTGTGCCAACGGTGTCCAAGTGCAGTCTGTCTGATCGCCAGGACCATTGCACCCAAACCGAACCCCATACCATGCAATTTAAGGATAAGCAACGTCTCGAAGGTGGCTTTCGGCTGGATGCGGATATTTCGCGGGCCTACGGCTTTTCGAAGCACTGCAAGATGACGTCGAAAAATAGTTTGAAAGAGCAGTCATACTTTGACAACATATTGACCGACGCCCAGCAATACAAGCAGCCGAGCAAGAAGAGAACCGAGACGAGGCAGTGCACGAAGTCGCCATTCAAACCAGAAACGGATGCATCGGCCACAGAGCTTTTCTGCAGCTGCTGCTGCTGCTGCGATAGTATGTGCCAGAAGCAGGAGCAGACACAGAAGCAGGAGCAAAGAAGGGCGTCAGCATTGTCGGAGGGTCGCTGCTCGATTAATTGCAAGCAGTCCACGCACAAGGCTCACGTGCATAGCAATGAGTCCGAGGAAGACATGCAGAATTACGAACTGCGCAGAACGTCAGTGATTACCAATCTGCCCAACGTGGTGGCCGCTGAGTCGAACACGCTGCACGACATCTGTGAGCCGCATGGCAGCGATGTGATGACATTGCTTAGCCCGAGGGCCTTTCGACTAACGCAAAGTAAGAGCTTGGCCTGTGTGCCATCCAAGGTGGACATCAAAGGGAAGCTTTCGCCGACCTCGTCACAGTCGGTGTCGTCGAAGATTAGTACGCAGCAGGTAAGCTCCACGGACACGCTCAACGATGTGTGGTCCAATCCCGATGCGTACAAGACGAATAGCACTGCCGAGCGGCCCTGTCATTGGTCCAGCGAACTGCAGAATGTTGGCTGGGCAGGAGCAGCGCGTCCGGACATGGCCAGCAAGCGGGCTGCGTTCGTGCGCTCTGAGAAATATGGCATGCTGCATCGTAAACTGAGCCGAGAGCAGCGGGCCCAAGGCATTTTGTGGAGGCTGAAGCAGCTGCGTCGGTACCAGGAGAAGTCGTGTCGCCACTACCATCGCAGTCTCCTGGCTAATGATGTATCTGAGAAGCTTCGCCGTAAATCACGAAAAGTTAGCAACCTGCTGTACGAGTGTCCCATGCGGACGTCAGGCTGCTCGCGTCTGCGTAGCGAAGCGCTGCTTGCCCACTTTCTCACAGTGCACCTGAGCGAGCCCAGCCTGGCGCTGACTGAGGTGGGCCAGCGCGATCAGCTACTGATCAAGTTCAAGCCAATGGCATTCGATCGATCGCGTAACGTTTGCCTCTCGATGATTGTCTATGCCCGCGAACAAGGCACGAAGTCCGAGTCCGAGTACAATGTGGGCCTGCCATCGGAATATGCTAAGTATCCGGGACACTTGCCTATCTTTGTGCTCGCCTGTCGTACCCGGCTGACGGCAGCGAGCAAAGGGACCACGGTGGACAGCGGGCAGAAGAAGGAGGGACGTGGACTGTGTACTACAAAGTCGGCGACCACGAACGTCGAAGACATCGACGAGAATGTGCTGGCTTTGTGGTTGGTCGGCCTGGAGGTGTCACAACCGCTGCATGCGCACTTGACCATCTTTAATCATCGCCTTGATATTATTCGCAGCTCGATCGTGAGGGTACGGGGCCTGTGCAAGTGCCACAACTTCAAGCGGTTTTTCGCGAAGAGCAAGAACTACATGCGGCTCAACGAACACGATCTGCAGCTCCTGACAGAGAACTACAACGAGCCTATTTACCTAGAGCTGACGCTACGTGACTATGCGCTGCTTGATCCTCCCGCTGCCAAGCAGCCAAAGTAATTGACGGAATCCCTATCCAGCTGCACACGTTGTTATTCGCAAGGGGACTTATGCCCAAGTTCTCTTGCATGTCGTATGTTATTTACTATATCTCCAACACAACACAAGCTCCTTTTGTAATTTTGTCAGACTATAAATACACCCCCCAAAAATTTGGAAACCAAGAGCGTTTCTTTTATTTCACTGCAAATTGTTTCCTTGTTCAAAACAGAAGCCAGGCAACTTAAATATTTTGCCAAGCGCTAAAAAGTATGCTATGATTGCTCAGCGTGAACTGTGTGAGGGGGAAATACGTATACGCACTGTGAATGAATATCTTAGCTGTACAACTGCCATGAATTGCTTTTGAACATACAAGTGAATACATTCACAAATAAAAATATAAAAAACATAAAATACACGCATTTATATTTTGTGTTTATTTATTTGAAGGTTAACAATAATTTCCTAACCTACGTGTATATGTTATTTATAATAAATACCTTATTACGTACTAGTATGTATAACAAACTCTCAATTTGATGAAGTTTAATTTTTTCTATCTAAATAGGCATGAGAAAAGTGTCTTGTAATTTAAAATTTATTTATTTTTCATTTGTTGATTTGCATCTCTTGAATATAAAGATAATATCGTAATAAAGTATCATAGAAGTGTGTTTATGATAAGATCTTGTTGGGAACTCCCCACAGTATTTGTCTGCAATATGTACAGCATGCAAAGCGGCTAAGGCTTTGCAAACGCTTTGGCAGCACAAAAGCTTTGGTCACTGTTGACGCGCACTGTTAATGCGCTGTTAACACGCTGTTCGCACTGCCTCTGCTTTTGTTGCTGTTGACGTCGACGTCGCTGCCAACTGCAGCAAGCGGCGGCGGCTTTATTTATTTTTTAATGCCGGGCAGAATGCTATTGAACTCACACACACATACACTCACACACACACACATACGCATATGCACACATAGAGACGCGCTCTCTCGCACACACGCATACACACACACACACATATACAGACTAAGGGGGAACTTGGTAATTTGGCAGCTGGCGCTGATGTTGCTGCAAAATGCATAATGCATAAATTGTTGCCGGCATTCAGTCGTGGCGAGAGTCGAGAGTCGAGGCTAATTTGATTAGTTTTGGCTGCAACTGAGCTGAGGCTGTCGTCTTAGGAAAACCTAAAATGAAAAGCAAGCGCCAAATAGCTGCGGCAACAGCAACAGCAACATCTACAGCAACGGCAGTGGAATCGCTGTTAGCTTAATGTGAAATGTAATCGGAGTGCGGCTGCGATGCATTTGTGGGACACGTGCTCCGAAAATCCAGACCTACATCAACAATCTCAACTGCTTGCAGCGACGCTGGCAGTGGACGCCAGCAGACGGCGACGACGTTGGCAGCGACAGCGACAGCGTTGCGCATCTGCAAAGCAGTTGCTCTCCCCTCCCTGCTCCCTTCCACCCGGCGCAACTCCCCCCTCTGCTGTAACAGCTGCTGCCTGTTCGTGCTCCCCCGAACTCCGCAACGTTCCCGAAAATCTGTTCCCGTTCCAGAAACTTGCCACGTTCCAGGCGCATTCTGGAAAATTGTGTCAAGCTGACGACACAATTTTCAAATCGCATGCCCGGAGTTGCAGTTGGCTCCCCAAAAACAAAAACGTGCAATAAGAAGCAGCGACAAGCTGCAGAGCGAGTGAAGAGAGTGACAAGTTGAGAGAGAAATGGGAGCTAGTGAGAGAGAGAGAGAGAGAGAGAGAAGCGAGGGGTGAGATGGGAAGCAAGGGAGAGACAGACACAAACGCCACGCGGAGAGACATTTCGACTGACAGAGAGAGAGCGAGAGAGATCGGGAAAGAGAGTATGAGGAGGGAGAGAGGAGAGAGAGGTAGAGAGCGGGAGAGAGAACGGGCCAAATTCGTTTCGCTGGCATTGCACAAATAACGGTAAAGGTAACGGTACAGTAGCGTAACAGGAAGTGGTGCATTAACACGCGCCGCAGCTGACGACGACGACGCCGTCGTCCATTCGACTCGACACTCGACTTGGCCCGGGCCCGGACTCGAAAAGCGCGTAACCGACAGGGACTTGATAAAAGACAACAATAACAAACTGTAATTACAACAGAAGCAACAACAACAATAATAGAAAGAGGTGAAACAACAACAACAATAGCAGGAGCAACAATAACAGCAACAACAACAACAACAGCAGCAACGTGCGCCCTTTGTTGTTATTGTCCGAAGTGTAAGTGTGTGTATGTGTGTTTGTTTTTTGTGCACGTGTGTATGTGTGTGAGTGTGGCAAATGCGGCATTTAATTGCGCGATTGCATCACCAAAAATACAGTCGCAGCTAACTCTACGCTTCCAACTTGCCCCACGATGCGGCACGATGCGGCGCGTTGCATTGCATTGCGTTGCGTCTTCGACGTCATCAGCAGCAGCCAGCGAAACTGTGACGTCGCCAGTGTATGTGTGTCGCCGCTCTACCAGTGTGTGTGTGTGTGTGTGTGTGTAGTCGACTCAGTGTGTCGTCTTCAGTTTTTTGTTGTTTATGTTGCATTTTGCAGCCTCGCAATGAGCAGGCGAAATGACGTAGAATGCCCCATTGATGTTGCACGCTGCTGCCTGCTGCCCGCTTTATTTGGCTATCGTCATCGCCGTCGCCGTCGCCTTCGCGTTCGCATTTCGCCACTCGCATTTGCCATTTGTTTGCGGCAAAACAGCCGAAAAGCCAACAAAAAAACAAGGCGACAGAACCGGCTACACGCGCAGGCAAATGCCAAAATGCTGAAATGCCGCAACGTGTGCGACAGAGAGAGCGAATCGCTCTTGCTGCCGAGTGAAGCCAGAGGAGCCGAAACTGCCGAGTGCCGTTAGCCGACTGGCAAATACCGAACGAGGCGAAAAACGTGCACACGTGCAGCATGCAGACAGACAGACGGCAGTGGGCGAGGGGTTGATGGGGACGAGGCGGGGGGAGGCAGGCGAACTTTTTCGGTGTGAATGCCTTCTGCACAAAAACGTGGTTTTTCGGCTGTCAGCGTTGCAGTTGACGTCGATGTCGGCATCGCGAGCAGCGCTGCTTTCGCTGCGTTAGCGTCGCTGCACGTTTTTTTTTTGTTTTTTTCTTTGTTTTCACGATTGTTGCAATTTCTTATGCGCTCGTAACTGTTACCCAGTTTAACAGCTTGACAGCATAACAGCTGAACAGCTTAACAGCGTGACGGCATAACAGCAGGCAGTTGTCACTTAACAGTTAACTGCTTAATGGCGGATGTTAACAGTCGCGAGCGCTGTAAACATTTCGCGTTCTTAATTTGTGCTGCATACCCCGCAGCGCAAATTTAAATATCGCAAACTGGCGCAAGATCGCTGCGTGATTATTGCGCAGCACGAAACCTTACTGAATTTGAAATAGTAGTTAATAATTATATATATGTATTATGGAGTGTACTCATATTATATACTATTAATACATTATTATATTTTTATTTTATTTATTTATTTATTCAACGTCGAAAGGTATAGCTAAATTGCAATTAAGAGTACAGTTATATTAATTTGATATTATAAATAATTTAACCCAGATTACTTTGAAATAACTTTAAGTAGAATTCATTGATTTAAATATTTAAATCAATTGGTTAACTTATTTAAAATAGTGTATATATAAGTAACACAAATAGATTAGTGTCACATACATATAATTTATGGTATATATTTTAAGTATATTTTTGAATAGCATCTTTATTACGACACAACCCATTACACTCTTCTAAGTCGTGAATATAATTTGTAAAATGTTACATATAACTAATGCAATATATGATAATGTTTGCAAATACAAATTTAAGTTTTCTACAACATTAATTTGTTTTTTAAATATATATTCTTATGTATTATACATATATACAAAAAAGTTTTATTCTTTTATATTAACTTTTCTAGAATCTTTTCTAATAAACAATTAAATTAATTATTCATTAGATTTATAATTGAATTAACTATTTTATTGTTTTTGTCTTAACAAACTTCAATAAAGTTGAGATTATCCATTTTAATTGTCTTTGCTTTTGTCTCTCCTCCATAATTATATTTTCATGTATTAATAAAATTGCAACTGCGCTGTCTTCTCATGGCACACGGCTGCCTAATCTGCTTCAACGAAATATCACTAATACGCCGTGGTGCAATCGCAATTACTCAGGCAGTCCGTAGTTGCTTGGCAATTAAACAGGTTGAATTTATAAAGGCGCATAATTGAATGAAATGCATAAAACATACAACACAAGTGGCAGCAGAGCAATGGCAATGGCAACAACTGCAACAGAACGTGCAACCAGCATCAGGCAGCTCATTAGCCAAAGTCGGAGACGGCAACGAGCTGTAGCTTCTACTACAGGTACGAATCTGACTCTGACTCCAATTGCGACTCTGTTGTCTGTCCTTTGCCTTTGGCTGATGTGATGTGTTTATGCTGTTGTTCTTGGTTGTGTTGTTGTACTGCTTGCTTGCCTCTTCCGTCGGTTGCCGGAAGTTGCACGAGGTGCGCACAGAAGCTTTCGGCGCTCGGCATAGCTCGGCCATCGCTGTTAAGCGGCGCTGCACGAGCCGCGCTGCAGCTGGCAAATTGGCAACGAGCAACGGGCAAAAGACAAAGGCAACGAACACGTTTACAAAGCGCAGGCAGCGCAACAGTCGCCGCAGCAGCAGCGTCAACGTTAACAGCAGCAGCAGCAGCAGTGGCAGTGGCAGTGGCAGCAGCAACAGTGGCAGCGGCGTCTGTTTGTTGTTGGGGCCGCACGGTCTCATCGCAGTCGCATCTCGTTCTCATTCGTGTGCGGCGCTTCACCGCTAAGCGACGTCTCAAATAATTCGCTGCCCGCTGCTGCTGCTTCACGACGTCTCCATGTACCGTACGTACCAAACTCACTCTGAGTGTGCGAGTGTGTGTGTGTGTGTATGTTGTCTCTGTGAGTGTGAATGTGTGTGTATGAGTGTGTTTACCGTGTCGTTTCGCATAGTGTCGTGGGTGCTCGGCTCCCGCTCGCATCGTGTCGTCGTTGTGGCTCGGCAAACTCTTCGTTTCGTTGCGCGTTCATCGTCTGCGTTCGGCTTGCTGCCGCTGGTGCTGCTGCTGCTGGCACTGCTGCCTGCCGCCTACTGCTGCTGCTGCCAATGCTGCCTCGAAACACTCGCAGACCATGCAGCAAAAACAGTTTACATTTGTTTTTCCGCGTGCTCGCACACGTTGACTGACACGGTCTGCGACTCAGCGAGTGAGCGAGCGAGCTCAGTCAGTCAGTCTGTCTGTCTGTGTGTGCGTCTGTCTGTCTGTTGTGCGTGCGTGTGCCTATGTGTGAGTGCGAGTGTGTGTGAGTGAGTCTGCGAGCGTGTGTTGTGTGCAAGCCGGAGTTGCCACAGAGTGACCGACCGGAGTTGCATGGCCGAACCGGAGGCGGCAGCACTCGAGCCTGCTCCAGTTACTGGCCTGGTCTAGTCCTGGTCGGGTCGGGTCTGGTCGGGTCAAGTCGAGTCTGCTCTTGTCAGGTGCATCACTTGCAGCGCTAGCAGCAGCATTTGATCGGCTCAGCAACATCAGCAGCTGCAACCTGAACTCTACAGTACAGTAAGCGAGCCGCGTTGTCTTCGTAGTTTCTTATTCTGTTTATCATTCTCTGTTTTCTGTTTTCTACATTCTGTTTTCCGTTTTCCAATTCGACTTTTCTTTTTTCCAACTTTTTATTTTGGTTTTGGTTCTCGACTAAAGTTTCAAATTCAACTGCAACTCGGCTTCGGGTCGCAGCTCGCAGCACAGTTCGTAAAACGTCGCTCTCGTTCGCTCCTCGTTGCCATTCGCATCCGAAGCTGAAGCAGAAGCTGTGCCGCAGCGGAGTGGGATGAGTTGCAGCCAAAACGCTGAACTGAACTGAACAGAGTTGAGCGAGCTGAGGGCGAATGCCGTGTGAGTCGTGTCGAGATCGGAGCGCCGCGCGGAAGTGCAGTGCAGAAAGCGGAAACGGAAGCTCGAGCTGAAACTGAAACTGTAACCGAAACACAATTTATACTTCCCAACTCTCAATACTCTGGCAAATTGAGGACTGCAGTGCGCAAACATACACACTCACACACACACACACTCATATATATCCACACACACATACTGGCACACTCAGAGGACTTGTTAAGCTAAATTTTTTTACAATTTTTTTACTGTGATCCACTCGAGCAGCGGCAACAATAACAATTAAAACAACAACGCGCGGTGTTGTCAGTTCAAATCGCAGCAGCAATAGCAACAACAACAACAGTAACAATGTGCAGTGTGCAGTGTGCGTGCATAAAACAAACAAAACACAACAGAAACAACAGCAACAACAACAGCAGTAGCAGCAGCAACAAGCCGAAACAATAACAACAAAAACAACATCAAAACTTTTTGGACAAGCGAGAAAAGTGTTAAACGTGAAAAAGTATTAAGAAAATATTTTTGAAAAATGAAAAAGCATAATCACATTTCACACATAAAACAAAATGTTTAACAAGCGCCGACGCAGCCGACTTTAAGCCACAGAACTAAGGTGTGTGTGAGTGTGTGGGTGTGCGAGAATGTGTCTGAAAATGTGTGCAATTTTCCGACGATATACAAATAATTAACTGTTCAAGTGTTTTACTTTAAAGATTTTCCACAGTTTGCTTTGAAGTTCGATTTCAGAGCACAACAAAAAAAACTGTTTTTTCAATTTTTTTGACTGTTTCTCTTGAGTTTGTGAAGTTTTTGGCGAGCGAAAGTTTCCTGTTTTGATTATATAATTTACATAAAACATAATATCAATGCAAGCGCCTGCTTTACTGCCAAGTGAGCTAAAACTATTTCACATAATGTTCTTGGATTGCTTTTTTTTGGGTGGAATGAGACTGAAATTAGAAATAATATTTAACGTCGATTGAATTTCTGATTAAATTTGAGATTTCTAAATAGAACATATTTAGTTTGCTGTGAAGCTCTTAAAGAATCTCATGTTGCACGGTGAAAATAATACATACAATTTGTACATATTTCGAAAAATTCCTTTTGGTTTTTCTCGTGCTATTTCTAATGAAATTTTCGTATGAAATGAAATATTTGAACTAAAGCAATCTATGGCGTTTTTTCAAATTGTTTTGATGTTTTACAAAGATTTAAAAAAGATTGTAATAATTTCGAGAATTTCAAATGCTTTAAATATTTAATAACATTAATCATGTCAATCTTAAGTAAATTACAAAAAGTGCAACAAAATTCAGCTAAGTTTTCTTGGGAAATTTACAAAAACTGTTGAAAGTGTTTGTCCTAACTGGTTTCGTTTACCTTCCAATCAGATTTCCATCCGTTTATTTTCTTATATCCAAAATATTATAAGAGTTTATTTTTCAGCTACTTATGATTTAATTCGATTATTGAAGTGTTTTTTAAAACGTTGCTGTGCGAATTTTCATTCCAATTTTCCGCCCTTTCTCTTTTTATTAAATAATTTGAACACGTTTTTGGAGAAATTATGGCGTCAGCTGCTGTGCGGAACATAAACAAAACAAAAGAATACAAAAATATCAAGAAACTGAACAAAAAACACGAAAACTTTTATTCTCTTGCGGAAAATTATTGTTGCTGTTGCCGATGTTGTTGTTGTTGTTGGTGATGGCGCGCTCATTTCGCTCAACTTGTCGAAATCAAATAAATCTTGAGTTTGCAATGATTTTTCACGTCTTTCCCGGCAAAGCGTTTTTCACTTTCTGTTTTGATTTTGATTTTGGTTTTGTTTTCCATTTCGTTTTGTGTTTCTTGTTTTTTTTCAGTTTTCTTTTTGTTTTTGGTTTTATGAAATTCCGGTCATTCCGATGCTCACATAAACTATGAGGAATCATTCTATCTCCACATAGATCTATTAATAATTTGATGCATTGCCTTCATCGTCATCTCGGGTCAATGTGGATGTTGTTCACGTTCTTTCCCGTTGAGTGAGTGTGTGTGTCTTTTTTTGTTCTTGGTGCTTTGCGTCTTAAAGCTTATGAAATTTTTGTACTTTATGCTAATTAGGAATCTCTTTTATCTCTTTCATCTTTTGACAAATTCCCAACTAATTTGCTACGCATTGTTTTCTATAGTGTTGTCATAGATTTCAAGTGTTTTAGATGTGTTTTAAAGAGTGGATCATAGATAAAAAAGAGTGAATAAATTTTAAGACAGTCACTGATGTATAGCGAATAATTGTGAAATTTTGTATAATTAATTTTTGACTGGTTAAGTTAACTTTCTATATTCTTTGCCTAAAAATTGGCTTCATTGAAAGCCCCTTTAAATTCATAATATCAAAATATTATAACGTTTTCTGGGTTACAGGTTTATAAATGCTATTGAAATAGTTTTCGCATTCTTTACCAACTCGATGACTTTTCTATACGTCTACCCTTGAATATTTATTAGACTATTTTCATATATAAACTTGTCTTACACACAGAGATAAATCAGAAAGGGGCATTGTTTAAGTTAAGATGTGTGTATCTTCGGGGGTAAAAATTTAGTTGACAATACATTTTGTTGAAAAACCTTGAATTCTATAATATTTTTAATTCAAAACGGTAGAGTGTGGGAAAGTTTCTAATTGGAATCTTATAAGTTCAAAGAGACTCTATGAAAATGAAAGCAGATGTTATATAAAAACATAAACCCATTTATTCTTGATATGGCATTGGTTGTTTTAAAACTTATCATGTGGTAGTTCAATCTATATATATCAAAAGGGATGAAAATGAATATACTTATTAAGACTGTCCAGTTTCAAGTCATCATATTTTATAATATATTATACAATTTTTAATTATTTCTTCATAAACATTTTATCTTTACCAAGGCATATAATAAGTGAAGAATATGAACATCGAAATATAGTACTTTTACATCACATGGTAGGGAAAATTTAAAATAACAACCGGATCAAATATCGAAACATAAGAACTAAGTATAAAATCCGATAAATTAAACTTAATTTCGATATTATTAGTTTTTGTTAAGAGGAAATCGCCGCAATAAACTGAAAATTGGATGACAATAACAACAACTATAGCTGAAATCGTAACAACAGCGGTGACAACAACTGAAAAAAATAATATTTTATGTGCTAATAAATTATAAATTTTTGCATTAAATTGTCATAATTTTGCGTTTTGGCGAACATCTGCAAAAATCACAATCGCAATTTCCCATTTTGTGTTTTATTTTTTATTTAACTCATGTCTGACCTAATTTGTGTAATAAAAAAGTGAAAAATCACACACAGCTGCACACACGAACATACACACATACACAGTATGGCCGGGCAAGTGGCTGACATGTTTGTCGCTGTTGCTGCCATTGCTGATGCTGCCGTCACTGCTGCTGCTGTTGCTGCTGCTTTGCATTTTGATATTTAATGCAGAGGCAGGCGCAGCGGCTGCTGCTGCCACGACTGCTGCTGCATAACGGCAAATACTCGTAATGCGGGCTGAAAACAAAAGTGACGCCGCTTCCTTTATTGTCTGCGACACATCCTCGCATTGTGCTGCACGCTGTGCGCCTGCTTTGGCTCCTACTTTGGCCCCGATGTCCTACTTTAAATAGTCTTTAGGTCGGCTGGGGTGGAGAGCGCGCATTAAACTCTCTCCGATATGTCGCTGTGCCTCGCTGTTTGTGTGTTTATTTGTTTGTTGTGCGCTGTGTGTATGCTTTAGTGGGTCTCTGCTGGCTGGCCGTAGCTATCGCCGTCAAATCAGGCAGAGACTTCGCCACACATAGGCATACTCGCACACACATAGACATAATTGTATGCAGCCTGTCTAAATAGAAATTACACTCATTCGCTCGCTCTATCTCTTCTGCTCGCATGTTCGCTCTCTTTCTCTCCCCCTGTGCAGCCAAAAAAATATGATGAAATTGAAGCCGCAGCAGAATTGCCCAAAAACAACAGCAACAACAACAACAGCAGCAGCAGCAGCAGCAACGGGACTCGAGAAACGAACAAGTTACGCCCCAAAGTATGCTTCGATAAGTATAAATGAGGCAAAAGCGCAGGAGGTGGGCATGGGGCAGAGGCGGAAGCAGGGGGAAGTGGCAACGCTAACTTACTCAAAGTGCATTCCAAGCGCCAGGCGAGAGGTCAGGCAAGAATTGCTGCTGGTTGTTAATGTTGTTGTTGTTGCAGTTGTGGTTGTTGCACATGGTGTGGCAAACACAGAACTGGCGGAGTCTTCTTCGCTTGCCTCGTGTCATGTCTCCAAAAGTGGGCGTCACTGATAATACCTATAGGCATTTTGGGGCAATTTATAGCCACGCTCTGGCAAATACATACGTATACGTAACCATATACCATGTCGAAGACGAGGCAGGCAGTGCCACTATAATCCCCTAGAGAGTGCTCCATGAAATTGAAAATATATACTACAATATATTTTCCATTTAACCATTCTCTCTACTGCGAACTTATTCACATCAAATTCACATAGTATTATTTATTCATTTGAATTTTAAATATGTTGTAAGTGAAAATGTAGTCAACGGTAGCAGTAAAGCCCCAAAACATAGACGTAGTTCATAATCAGCTTATGATATTGATTTTTACTTTTAACTAGTATTTTTGATTGTGTTTTAGGTATGCTTTTTACCCACCCTCTCTAATGTGCGGCAGGAATACCAAAGTATATTACAGATTTTTTAATGTGCTTGAATATCTCGCATACTTCACATATTGTATTCTTTTAAGATGTTCTTACACCACACAATATTAAATAACTATTATACACATATTCTGTACTCATCGAGATACGGAAATATGAAAGAAAATGCACAATTTCTTCACGAGACCTCATTCACCAGCAACTGGCCATAGATAACGGCATTTGCTCGAGTCTAATCGCGACGTTTAGTCGATTATCCAAATAGGAATCTAATGCGATTCCAATTTACTTCTGTTAGTTTTGCATTTATTATGAAAGCGACGAGCTTAGCGAATGTGGAACTGACCCACCCCAGGGTTTGAGTTGTGGAAATATGTAAATCAATGGAGGGTGCGACGAGTTAGGGGACACTACTTCCTCCGAAATAAGCAAAGCCAAATTTAATTACGTGGTTCGATATTTGCTGGCTTGGAGTGGAACTCTGATAGGGAACAGCGAGCAACTTAAGTGCGGAAGGGCAGGCAGTTTGCCAATTTCTTGCTATGTGGGCGGGTGGCGGTGGCAAATGGAAAAGGGAAAGAGGAAAGGGAATTGTTTGTGCGCCATTACACAATATATTTTATTTTATGGCATGACTTTTCATACAGAGCCCGCCGCCAATTGATGTTGTCCACGTCGAAAGTTGGTCAGAGGACAGAGGGCAGAGGGGAAAGGGGAGAGCAAGACAGAGCATAGTGACCGACATTCGCCAGCAACAACAACTTCGTCATCGTCATCGGCACGGGCATCGTCATCGCCATCGTCATCGTCATCGTTCTGTCATCGTCGTTTCGTGCTTTGTCTTTGTGTTTGTCTCGAAAACGAAAGCAGCCCGGAAATGTTCGACCCGCATCGTAGCGTGGCTTCCTTAGTGCGAGGTGTGCCTCATTATGCATATAAGCAGCAGTAGCTGCCCCTCTCCCTCCGCCGTCCCACTGCACCAACCCTGCTCAGCTCTGCCCCCTGACCCCACCTGGGCTGGGCCCATCCCTGCTAGGCTTACACATAAACAAGTTTCGGGGTATGGGAAAGTATGTCAGTGTGTGTGTGCCACTGTGTGTGTGAGTATGCTAGTGTGCCTGTGTGCAGTTATGTCTGACAGTTCACCTCGCAGTCTATGCCTCTTTTAAGCATGTTCTTTCGTTCTCTCTCTCTCTCTCTCTCTCTCTATCTCTCGTACTACCTCTCTGTCGCTCTGCTGTCTCAATAAATTTGGGTTCTTCTTTTCGTTACGTTTCGTATGCAATTTTCGCATTTTGCATTCTCCCTCTATGTGTGTTTCTGTGTGTGTTTGTGAGTCGTTGTTAAATAGCAATCTTATTGTTGCACTTGTATTTGTTGCGAAAGTAGGACATTCTGATGCAGGTAGGCAGTCAGCGGCATGTGGCGTGTGGCATGTGGCATGTGCCAGCGTCTAGGTTAGTAGAGTAGGAGGGGGGGGGGGTGGCATGAGTGGAATGGGGGGCATGGGGAACTTGACGTAGATAGGCGGTTGCGGCTGGCAGCACAAAATGTGCAACACAAAAGTTTCGTCATTATTGGCTTATGAGGTGAAATTTATTGCAGCATAATTCAATGTGCTCTCTCCTCTCTTTTTGCCTCTATATCTGCCCTGCTCTGCTTAGTTTTCAGTTTTCGGCGAAAATTGCAGGCAACACAACACAAGACGAGCTGATTAAGTTGAAAATATTGATAAACAATAATCACCTAATAAACGAAAATCCACTGAAAATACGAGAAACCTGAAAAAGAGAAACAACAACAAGAGGAAGAAAATGCAAATTAAGTTTCCGCAAGAGTTTTTGCAACTTCGAAAGAGAGAGAGAGAGAGAGACTTTTCGCTATCTACCTGAAGCATCTCATGGATTCGATAAACCCATTTTGCATTGTACGCTGTGCAGCAGCAGGAAAAGATTTGCATTAATTAGCGAATCTCTGAAACGATTGACGCGCATTTATGAAAGATTAAAGCATGCTTTAAAAGAAACTTTAAAGTTTTCAGAAACTTGTTTTCTTTTCATTATAAGACTATGGTTAACTTCATTATAAGACTGTGCTTAACTTCACCTGGCAGGATGTACAACTTATTTTTTAATTAGGTCGAGAATCCCTTGAGTTGATGGAGGATAAAAGATTTTATATTAACCCTTCGCTTACTTTATCTTACTCATTATCTTATTTAAAAATTGAAATTATATCGATTATGCATTAAAAGATTTAAGGAACATTTTATCTACGGCCAAAGTTAAAAGAAAAGTTTTCAAATTTTTTTTAAATCCTTTTTATTTTTAAGGATTCTCCGCCCATTTTGTATTAACTTGATCCTCTCCTTATGCCTTTTCAGCACACATGCAGTCTGCGGATTGAGAAATACGATTCGAAAATGGCCCCAAGAAGCTGAAGACTAAGCAAAGTGCGAAAGACAGAAAAGCGAAAGTAAAGAGAAAGAACAGAAATGCGTTGAGTAGTCGCCTATTCAAGTATTAACTCACTCAAATCAATAACAAATATAAAAAACAACAACAACACACACACACACACATAATACCAAAATACCAAATAATACTAAAATACCAAAAGAAAAATATATACCAAATAATAATACACGAAGCTCAAATAGACTGAAATAGAGTCCAAATATATTACGAAAGTAAATGCAATTAATTATACATATCATAAAATAATTAGCAATTGCATTTAAGTTATTAACATAAACAACAACAGACGACAAAACAACAACAACAACAATTACAACAACAACTACAACAGCAGCAACATCTAATGCAGTAACAACAAAAATAGCAGCAGCAGAAAAATCTTCGACAACAGCGACTGCAAATATGACAACAAATGCAACAACAACAATAAGAACAACAACAAGAACAGTTAAATAAATTTAACACTTAACAGTTAATCGCGTGTGGCAAACAAAAAACAAAACAAAACAAACAAAAAGTGACAAATAGAAAAAATCCAATTGGAAGTTTGCGCGCGAGAAAAGTGTTTGTGGACGCGAGTGCGGCGTGCGACGTGGATCACGCGGGCGTCATGCAGAAGCAAAAGCAGCAACAACAGCCACAATAACGAAAACAACAATGTTAATAGCAACCAGAAGAGATACAACAACAATTGAAAGCAGAACGAGAAGAACTCTGAACAACAAGAAAATGCGAAAAAACTTTACGCGCCTAACGCAACAAGGGAGCAACAGCAACAACAAAAGCAACAACAACGACAATAAAAAATAACAAGTAGAAGAACAAGAAGACGAATAAACACAACAATAGCAACAACAACAACAACTAGAAGACTGCCAGGTAAGTTAGTCATGCTTGAGAAAATGTGGGCGGGTATGTGAGGACGAGGGCGTGGCATGGAAATGCCGCTGATTGATATTCAACAATATTTAAAATAATTTGCCTTCACTTTACTTTGCCCTGCCGCGACTCGAGATTCCATAGATTTTTTCACGCTCATTGACAGCAAAGGAAATTCTCTTTGGGGAGGAGAAGAGGAGAGAAGTAGAGGGGAAGTGGGAAAAGGAAATCGTGTTGCGGCCGAATCATTTGAACTATTCATTCCGTCAATTTGAATGCCATAAAATACTCATTTAATATTAATGTATTTTTAACAAGTGTCTGAGCGAGAGGGGCCTCCACTGCCTCCCCTCTGGAACAACCACACCACCCCTCGAGTAGTGCTGCTATTTCGGGGCATTCAATTTGTTTTCCCATTGAAAACAAAAATAAATACACAAATCTTTCTTGCCTTTTCTCTTTTTATTTTAAGTGTACAATTAATTTGCACTCACAGCGCAAATTGTGCAAATATTTAAGTCTTGAGGTGCTTTTTATTTGCTTGATCTAATTGTTAAGTGGACATAAAGTATTTTACTAATTACAATCGATACATACATATATCCAATTACATTGTATGCAATATGTGACCATTAATTGATGTAGGGAATGAGTTGCCAGGGCGCACAATTTGCAGTTCAGTCGAAGACAGGCCCGTAGCGAGGCGTGTGCAGGGTGTCCGGTGGTCAAGGGCCGCCGAATGCCAGGGGCCCTTTCTACCGCAATTTAATGAACAAGTACCGATAGCTATTGTATGCAGAAAGGTTCTAAACAATTTTATTTCCTTTGTTTCTCTTTTAACTGAGATCTTGACGTTCAAACGGACGGAAATGCCAGAAATTTCTCGCTTTTTATACTGACCAAGAATATAAACTTTTCAAAAATTGTTGATTATTTTGCCTATCAAATCAATTAGTATGTAATTGCTTAATTTTTCGAAATGTTTTATGATCTAACACACATATTATACACATATTATATTTTAAGGTAAGGCTATAGCAATAGACCCGCCGAGACAGATACGGCCCTGGTGGGGGAGTTGCAGAAGAGTGCGAGTCTGAAGTTTGATAATAATTATTGCAATAATTTGGCGGGCTCTTAAGTGCTACAAGACACACTGCATTGCTGAGTTAGTGCAGCAACTCAAAAGCAAATTCTCCGCTTCAAGTAGTTCAGGGAAAATCCAAAAGAATTTGCAATATTGAAGTTCTGCTTCCGCAAGTTTAATTGAAACTTCTTGAACTGATTAAATTTCACTTTAAAATGAAACCGCAAAAACGTGTTTGCTGAGCTAATTAATTTCAACTTTGTTAACTTCAGATCTTACACACTCTCGAACACATCCCCTAACGGATACCATATTTTTTGCTCAGCGTCCTTCATTAACGCGATTTCGCATCCACCTCTTCAGCAGCCCCCTTCATAACTCAATTTGCAACCGGGGCTTAAAAAAGCAAAGAAGAAACAACAAAAAGCGAAGCCAGCAAATAGCTTCGCATCGCAGAGGAAACAAGCTAATTCCAAAGCCAGAAGTATTTCATGTTCGACCAAATCAATTTCATTGATAGAAAACCGAAAAAGAACATAGAGCAAAAGAGAGACCTGAAGCGCCAAAGAAGCGAGTATGCAAGAGAGAGAGAGAGACAGAGAGAGAGAGAGAGAGAAAGGGAGAGAGAGAGAGAGAGAAAAAGAGAGAGAGAGTCAGGAGTCCATTGCGAAAAACGTGGCGACGCATGTCGAAGCTGCTGGATGGAAAGAAAATCGCATTGCTACGGTATAATTCGTTTGCCATTCATTGGATTCGTTCATTGAGAACAGCCAAGCCAATCAGACACACACACACATGAGAGTCTGTGAGTGTATGTGTGCGGGTGTGCGTCGAGTTCTAATCAAATCAAAGACTTGCCAAATCATAAAAGTCACAAACACTTCTGTTCCCCCCGCACGCTTCTTTAAACAAGCAAACAAACAAACGAAGAAACGAGAATCTTTTGGGGAAACCGAAGCGTTGGGGAAGCTCCCTCAAGCATATATCACACCCCACCCGCCGTGTGCCCAAACAGTTTCAGAAATTAAATAAATTATCCAGCAAATCTATAAGCAGCGAAGAGAAATCTCTGAGCGAGTTCGTGTTGCGATGGCGCCCTAAAGTAGCTGAGAATTATAGGCGAGAGTGGAAGAGAGGGGGAGGGAGGCACATAGCAAGATGTAAGATATCATCATCATTGAGTTTGATATGCAGACTGTTTCCCCGAAGTAAGTTCTCATACTCAGCAGCAGATGTTATCATAAATATCGTTGGGAAACTACCATTTCAATTATAACTAAGAGAACTCTTGGGTTTCAATCATGGAATTCTGTATACGCATTGTCAAACTACAGTCGGTCGAAACTACATTCAAGTGGTGCGTCACATTTGTGCTGCCAAATAGTTACGTCATAAAATTGCACTTGAAGCATATCGAACTCTTTTCAAACTTGTCAATTGAAAAAACGCATTCGCTGGTGCCGCAAAATAAAACTTTACCATAAGCAGAGCAAGAACAAGAACAGATACCACACACACACTCGCACTCATACACTCACACACCGCCTCTCCCCGGCGCCGCCCACGCCGACACCAACCGCCAACGCCAACGTGTTGTATACCCCAGCACGCCTGTCGAACGTTTCGGGCTTGTCGCCTGCCACTTTGTGGCAATAAAAAGTTCGTTTATAAACAAGCAAACATGTCTAGAGAGATGTTTTCTGTTGCCTCCCCCTCTGCCCCGTCGTTGTTACTGCCGTTTATTGTTGCTATTGCCGTTATTGCCGTTATTGTTGCAGCACATCAGTCAGCGGCTTGTTCGCCTGCCGCAAGTGCCGACTCCCGACTGTCGAGTGCGGAGCGCGTCGCCCCCTTTTCTTTTTATTGGAAACTGCCGAAAATATCGAATTAAATTTTCCTGCCAGCGCAAAGTGTTGCAAACTCCAGCACAGGGTGTGCGCGCTTCGTTGTCGCGCAAATTCTTCACATGCCTGAAGATTTCTTCCATGAAAGTCCAGTGAATATTTCAGCTAGCTGAGGTGAATGGAGTACGAGTGGGTAATAAAAGCGAGCACGTGTTTGCGACGCTGCTGATGGATTTTCACGCATTGTCAGTTGACGCCTTCTGTGTCTTTGCGTATACGCCCCGTGGGCTGCTGCACATGCGAAAGGGGTTAGTGGGTTAGCTGCCCGTAACACATTTAATGCGATTATTGCCATTGGCCTTTTGTTGTTTGTAATCATTTATAATCTGTATGTGCATTATGTATTACTTCTAATTAATTTTAATTCCATTTGTGGCGGCCAAATCAAACCAAAGTCCTAACGAACCCAACAAAGCCAAACCAACCCGAAGGAACCATTGCGAAGCAAACTGAAGCAACCGTTTGCTCCGTTCGCTGCTAATTTTGTGCTGCCATCATTATGATTGCTTGATTGATGAATGCACGAAAGCGAATGCGAAAACTGTGAATGCGAATGAATGCCCCATGGTTTTCTGCTGAGTGAATTGCTTTCTGCTTGTCGACTTTGATGAGAAGGGACGTGGAGAGCAGCATAAATGGGAGTGGCCACACGCTGTTGAAATGTATCCAACTTTTAATTTGAACATCATTTTCATTGTGAGAGGAACTCAAGTGCTCGAATGGGATTTGAATAAATGAGTGTTGGCTGACAGAAGGGAAGCACGATAGCAGAATCAGAAGCAGACAATAAACGGTTTATTAATAGGAAAAATAAATGACAGATATGGCGCGATGAAAGATGTCTACGCGCTGCTGGAAATACAACTCATGACTGACGGATAGACTGATGAGTGATTTTTTTAGATCCTGCCTAGACGGTTTTTCATGTATGAATATATCGATATGGATTTGAGATAGACGTGACTTATGTTCACTAAATACAGCTTATATTAAGTTGTCAAGGACAACAACTCACAACTATCAGTGCCTTCCACTAATCTTCTATCGATAGCTTCATATTTGGCAATAATCGATTATCTATCTAACCTATCGATACCATAGCTAATGATGACTATCGATAATTTAACTGTACGAACCATCGATAATTTGGCAATGTTTCTTATGAGCGAATGGAACCCCGACAATTTGTACATTCAACTACCGATGGCTTAAAAGAGTGACCCTTCGATAGCTTCAAAAGGTTACTTATCGATAATGTCTGAGTATTTATTCGTATATTTCTCTGTCAATTTTCAATTTCAGACCCATTTCTTTAATAGTGCAATTCATTGCAAAGGCGCTTGCAGAAATCCTTACGCCTATCTACCCTCTGATATTTGACTATGTTGTAGAGGCAGAGAGAGTGGTTGAAAAGGAGGCACACACAGCTCGCGCGCGGGGCAAGAGTCAACATTGGCCGCCATTCTTTAGTCGCTCGTAATTTTATTCGTTTACAAGTTTTTATGTGTGATTCCATATACGATATACGCGATATGCGATATACGCGATATTTGTTGAGCATCGTTCGCTTCTTGTTTATTTGCCGAGCGGTGCGTGCCGTGCTGGCTGCTGCTGGCCAAGCCACGCCCACTTTATATGGTGTTTAATACAATTTAAAGCATCGTTTGGCATTATTTGCCCTCGCAAATGCCGCCGTTCAATGAAATTTAACAATCAATTGCAGATTTTTTCCATTCCTCTCTCCCGCTTTCTCTCTTTCCCCCTCCTGGCATTTGCTGCGTTTTATTTCGGCTGGTTTTTTCATAGTCGATAATTTATGAACTTGTCAAACGGCGATGCCATGCATGGTGTGTGTGTGTGTGCGAGTGTGTGTGCTCGTTGCCATTTTATTTGGCCAGACAAAATTTATTCATGCATCTCTGCAGAAAATACAATAATAAAACAGCTTTATTTATTGTGGAAAAACTGCAAAAACTTCACTTCATGGATGCCCATGCCACGCCCCTGGGCGTACTTGCTATTTTCGATTCCATAAAAAGAAATCAAGTTGTTTGCGGCACATTTGTGTAGAGTTCTTTGGGTCGCGGTCGCATCTATCAAAAAAAACATTTGTGCTTCCCATTAAGACAGTGTGCGGGTGTGTGCGTGTGTGTGTGTGCGTGTTTGTGTCTGAATTGTCGTCGATTTCTGCTTAATTAAATTTGAGTAAAGGCTAACACAAAGGATAATCGCTTACGCATTGATAGGCAGCAGCAATTCCATTTGCATAGTACAGTGGAAACACGCTAAGGAGGAGAACAGCAAGCGAAGAGCTGCATTTCCCTGCCCACTGTACTTGGCACTATTTCCACATTTATCTCTCTCTCTCCCTCTCTCGTTCGTCTTGAGCAGTTGAAAAGGCAATTTTCAATTAAATTTGTGATTGTTCAGCTCTTGATTTAATTTACTCAAGCCGAGGCAAACGATAAGCCCAACCCTGTACAGATTATTGGATAATTTGATTGTCTCAACACTATTTGCAATTTGCTGCATTATCGTTCGATTAAAGCGAACACACCTGGGCGAGCAAACACCTGGCGAATCGCAATGATTCGTTTGATTCGTTTCAATTAGGCAGCAATCGAGCGCCCAAATTCACAATAATGGATCCTCTTGCAAGATATTTTGTGCGTATGCTACACGCATTATTTAGCTTTAACTGTGTGTTTGTCCGACAGTCTGTCTGTTTGTCTGTCTGTCTGTCTTTCTGCTTGGCTGATTGATTGTATAATTGTTGCATTTGAGCGAGACTTAAGCGATTTAAACGCAATATTAAATGCAAGGGGAACGCATTGTGGCCAAGGCCGAGGCTTAGTTAAGGCTTGCACTGCTTTGACACAATTGATAAGGCAACTGGTTGGGTATGTGTGAGTGAGAGGGTGTGTGTGCCGTTCAGGCGCATGCAAAAAAGGCTCTCGCATCAATCATACGCCTCGTTGCACAGTTTCAATGCAATGTGAGTGTTCGCATATGCAACACATATTTGCTTACATTTTGCTGCTCTAGGCTGCTGCAGGGGCTGTCGCTGAGAATGCTGCCACGCCCTCGGCCCTCTTTGTTGAGGCGTGCAAATGCAGCTGGCCGGGGCAGCTTGCCTCGGGGCTGCGTTAGGCGAAACTCTTCGTTGCGGCCATTATTATCGCAGCATTATTGAGCCATGACATATTTCACACACGCACTCACAGTCACACACACACAGACACATGTGGCTGCACAGGGGCCAAAGATGAAACGGACTAGCCCAGGCCAGGCCCAGAGCGCACAATGAATAATGGGCGTGCGGTTGGTCAAATTGGGTAGCCGCTGGGCGGGGCAGCTAACAATACAACGAGATGACGATGACGTCGCCTATGCGCGGTGCGAAGGCGTTGAAGGGGCTGTAGAGTGGGCAGGGTGGGGAGACGCGGGAGGTGGGCACAACTCAAGCGATGACAATGATAGAAAATATTACAAAGATATGCGGCCATAAAGAAAAGAAGAAGGCAACTAAAAGAGAAATCGTTTATTGCCAAAGAACCCATAAATTGATTTTTTCAAATAAAAATAAAATATCGGCCCAACTTGCCAAGGCGAGAGGGGGAAGGGAGCCGTTAGAGAGTGAGAGAGGAAAACACGGTCGCACCGCAGATAAAATAAGACATCGCCAAAGCAGACGGGACAGCTCGATGAGCTCGAGTTACCCAAGGACGAGGACGACGACGACGACAACGACAACGACGCTCGACGAGGAGATTGTAGCGCCTACAACAACGAAAACAACAGCAGCAGCAGCAGCAGTAGCGAATAACCGAGCCAATAGCCGAGCCCCAAGACACAGTCGAGGCCGCCGCCAAGACGCCAGACATGGGCTGCCTCGTCGTCGTCGGCGTCGTGGAGGGAGATGCTGATGGGGACAACCCGGGCGAAGGTACACGCCAAATTTCGCTTTGCCAATTCGCCCGCTGTACCCATTTAAGTTAAAAACTATTACGAACTTACCCCCAAGTACATAAATTAGGCAACCCCCATCCCAACTACCGCCAGCCTCCCTGCCCCACCAAAAAAAAAAAAAAATAATAAAAGAAAATAGAAAAGGCATCTCGCTGGCAGAGTTTCCACGGAGCGCAGGCATTTTATTAAAAACTATGGCCTGCGATTTAATACAGCACCGAGAACTGAGAACTCCGAACTGCGAACTGAGAAACGACGACTGAGAACTGTGGACTGAGAGCTGCGCACTGCGAACTGAGGAGTGTGGGGTGAGCTGTGAGAACTGAGCACACACTGGGCGCATAGCTCTGAAATTTCAGCTTCAAAGTCGTAGACCATAAATAAGCCAAGACACACACACACACACACATGCACACACACACAGTGAAGTATTTATCTCAGAGTTGCGAGAAGAAGCGTAAAAAAAGGAAGGAAGCAAAGGCAAAGACAAAGTAGTTAGGCGACAACGATGGGGCGCCCCCAGGGCTGCGAGGGAGGGCATGGGTAGACAGTTACTGGTCAGCCCTCTATCATTATTTTTTGTGCTTTTCCATTTGTTTTATACTCAGCAGAGAGGGAGAGAGGGAGGCAGACTGGGCACTCTGCTTCATCTAGTTAACAGATGCTCAGGGCAAAGGTGCACTGGGATTCACTAAGCGCTGCTCCCCGAGATCCTTGCGGAAGACAAGACAAGTTTTATTTCCCCCCATTAATAAATTGGTCTCTTAGATGATGTGTGCGATTTATTTAGATTTTCTCATTGAAATCCGAATATCCTTGCCACCGTTAGTTTGTTTAGTTTTTAAAGTATTTGGTAACTTTGTAACTCTTTTGATTTCTCTTTAATTGCTTCCTTTCAAATATTCGTTGGTATCTTTTGGCATTTTATATCTCATACAAAGCGCATTAATAAATCGATCAATTTACTGAGTTGCTCTTGGTTAATGCCTGCATTCCATTCCATTCCATTCCATTCCATTCCATTCAATTCCATTCTGTTTCGTTTCATTGTATTCTGCTCTCAGTTCGGTTAAAAAGCACGTTGCGTGCCGCATAAATTGGGAACCTCGAGCCACGATTTATGCTCCGCCCCGACCGACAGAGCCTGAAGACAAATAGAAATATGCTGATTTTACTGACTCGACTGACTCGACTGTTCTCGGGCCCCAAGCCGGGACATAAATCAATTTAGCCATTTATTTACGACTGCTGCATTTGCTTATTAAAAACGGCAAAAAACTATGTCGCCCTGCCTGCCTGGCGTATATATGCTATACGATTCTATATATATAGAAATTGGCATAAAAATAAATGTGGCAATGGCAACGGTTGAAGTTGGCTGCGATTTTAATTGATTGGCGACTTTAAGCTGGGCCAGGACTGGCGACGGAGTGAGCCCTTAAGTAAAAGAAAAGTCTTGACGCAAATTAAAAAGAAAGTCAAGCAAAGAGGGGCGAGTGAAGCCGTAGAAGAGGGAGCTGTTGGAGTGGAAAACGTAAGGAGGTTGTGTTGGTGGAGGGGGAGGGGAGAGAGCAGGCTGAATCGAGTAACGAGAAGTTTCGTTATGTAGGTAGTTTCTGCCATAAAGTTTATGGCCGTTAATGTTGGGCATGGAGCCGGCACTGGAGCGGCAGCAGTGAGTCGAAGCCGTAGCTGGAGAAAGAACTGGAGCTGGAGCTGGAGCTGGAGCTGGAAAGGCAATCATACATTCATATTCTCATGTTTATTTAACGATGCTTTTTACGCTGCACGCGAAATGCAAAAGGATTAAAACGTCTGTTCGTCCGTCAGTCAGGTGAAAGAAGGTGCCAGCTGGCAGGTGGCAGGTGGCAGCAACCAGCTAGCGTGTGGCAAGTAGAGCAAGCGGCAACTGGCAGCTTGGCAGGTGGCTGCTGGCTGGTGGCATGTGGCAGGTGGCAGCGGGTAGGCACCAGTTGCGGAGGCTTCCTTCCTGTTGGAAGGGTAGCGATGCTGCCTGCTCTGCAACGCTTCAAGTGGCGTGAAATTTGGCACGTCGAGTAAGGATCCGAACTTTTAACTAACCTTGGCCGGGCAGCACTTTCAAGTGGATTCATCCTTCCGCATCCCTTACGCCACAAAGTGTGTGCGTGCCCATGCGTGTGTGTGTGTTTATGTGTGTCTGTGTGTATGTGTGTATGTCTAAAATATTAAAAGCACCTTTTACTTAGGGCTCACATCAAATGGAAAAGTGTTTCAACTCCCGACGCGATGCGTCTTTAATGTCGAGTGCTTACTCGCTTCCAAGTCGTATTCCGATTTGATGGGTCTGCAGTGCGCCCTCTTCTTTAAATGGGGGATACGTTAAGCGAGAGCACTGCACTGTTTGTGGCATGATGTATCAACCTATAGCCCTTATAAAGTATAGCAATCTTAGCAGGGGCACGCTCTTCCTGTTTTAATACCCACTACCCATAGGGTAAAAGGGTTTTATAACTATGTGCAAACCGAATATACAAATATGTGTATAACAGGCAGAAGGTGGCGTCTCCAACCCCGCAAGGTATATATAATACGTATTTTGAATCAGCATCAACAGACAAGTCGACATAGTCATATCCGTATGTCCTTCTGTCTGCCTGTCCGTATGGAAAGCTAGATCCCAGAGACTATAAGTGCCAGGACTACGAAAAATAAATATACAAAAATATCCAAGTATTTCACGCCGATCAAGTTTAACACCGACAAAAAGCAAATTTCAAGCGTAATTTTAATACAGGAGTGTTCATTTTTGGTAAACTCAATAACCATCAATGCCGAAATGATTTCGAAATGATTTGGTTGCGATCGGATCATTAACATTAAAGTTATTTATGAAATAACTTATAGATGAACTGACTGCAACACAAAATACAAAAACCATAGACGTAATACATTTAAGAAAACGTTTCTCTATTTGAATATTCATAAACCATATAGTAATACGATTTATATATATATATATATACATATATATAGCATTGCCCACATCAAACTTCACAGCTGCAGCTTTAAGAAATATTTACAATAGAGCTTAAATACATTTCTTGATTTCTTGTAGCCACTTCGTTATTGCCCCATATAAGTCTGTTTGTTCTCACACAATTGGTCGATACCCTTGAATTATTCGAATACAAGGGTTGTATGCACTGACACACATATAGTACAATAACTCTCAAGACTCTATAAAGAAAGAAGAACCACTGTATTTTAATAAATATCTTCGTTTATTTTAAATATTATTTTCCTTTTTCTTTTCTTTTATTTTATTTTCTTTTATTTTATTTTATGTTAATTATGCAATATATATAAAGAAGTACAGGGTATTCTGCAGTCGCACTGGCAGCACTGTTGTCCTTTGTGCTCAATGTATTGGCCAATTACCGAGGACAGCAGCAAAAGGACGCAGCGGCTCAAGTGTCAATTCGCCCAGGCAATTGGCTTCTCTTGTTGCAACAACAGAACAACAAGAGCAGCAGCAACGCGTGAAATTCTCGTTGCAGTTGCAGCTGCAAGATACAATTCATATTTACAGTTATAATACGATTGCCAGCCAGGCTGAGGCGGAGGCTAAGGTGGGGGGAGCGGCTTTAGACTGAGGCAGAGCACTTTGCCGGAGGCCATTGAAATATTTACAAGGTAAACTGCATCGATAAGGCAGGCAGGCAGCTACGCTTGGTCTCCCTCTGCCTCACTTTTTCTCCTCCCCTCCCCACTTTGACACACTTTATGGCATTTCCTGGCAATGCTACCTCGCCCCCGCTCAGGCTGCTTCGCTTAGCTTAATGCTGTCTCGACTGAAGTGTCCCGGCAATTAAAAGGCCAAACTAATTAGATGAATTCTTGTGATTTCCGTATAATTAAATTGCCCATTAACCGGCTGCAGCTTGTGTTTAGTGCTGGGACTGCAGCGTGCCACAGAATACCCTCTGCTCTCCCCTCCCTTCTCCCAACCACACAGGATGTATCCTGTTTAGGCCAAGAGGATGGCCGCAAGAAGCGAAGCGAAAAGAAGGCAAAACCAAAACTTTTGCCTGCGAGTGCAAGGCGCGGCCAAGCCAAGCCAAAGGATAAGCTGCACAGCTCGAGTGTGTGTGTGAGAGAGTGTGAATGCATGCATGAGTGTGTGTGTGTGTTTGTGTACGAGACATGTAAAATTTGCGCTAACTACGTTGAGTAAGTTGCCCGCAACAGGACACAGCACGCAGACTAAAAGGAGAGAGAGAGAGAGAGAGAGATATGAGGGGGGGACTCAGGGGCAGTTAGGTCTCATCAGAGGCGCCTGCTATCCGCCCGTACGTTTGTGCGTCCACCCTTAGCGTTTAAGTTAACGGTACTTAGCGCTACTTGCTCGCCAGCTGCAGGATACTTTTGTCCCTGTTCGCGTGGGCGCCGCAAGTTGTGCAAGTTTTCTGAGAGCGGCAGCTCATAAAGCGTTGCCCCTTCCTCACTTCTCTCTCTCTCTCTCTGTCTGCTTCTCTATGTCAGTTTAGCTAAAGATAAATAAGCAAATAGGCAAATAAATCTTCATTTCAACTTCTTCT
Source organism: Zaprionus capensis (assembly GCA_018903675.1). NCBI lineage: Eukaryota > Metazoa > Arthropoda > Insecta > Diptera > Drosophilidae > Zaprionus > Zaprionus capensis. The sequence continues at coordinate 1,598,556 of JAEIFN010001074.1, read as the reverse complement.
TGTGGGGCTTCTTTAACTTTTTCTGCGTCTTCTGCTCGTATCCACTCTCCGCTCTTCTCTCTCGTTCTCTTTTCATTTCCGCCAGCTCTCTCCCTCTCTTGTGTGTACGCTCTTTTTTTCTACTTTCACTCGGCATCTTTTGGCTTCCGCCTTCTCTCTCGCTCTCTCTCTCTCTCTCTCTTTCTCGCGCTGTGGCCAATTCAAATTTTCCAACTTACGCTAGTAAATTGTTGGGTAACATGCACTTAAGTGTGCTGCTGCCATGCCCCCGCCTCCCCCACTCACCTCCCACCCCCTGCCAAGCGGCATCCAAGCAGCGGCAGCTCCTACTGCCCGCAGCCACGACATGTGTTCCATGCACACGCTTGTCTCTTTGCTCTTGCCATTAAAAGTTGCGCCTGCAGGGCTCCTAAGCGAAACCCTCAGCTCGCAGCCCTGCCCTCCCCCCCACCCCTTCTTCTTCTTGCTGGAGTCGCATTCATTGTGCGCTGTACTTCTTTAGTACTTTCGCAGTTGGTATTTTACTTTGGTATTTCTGAGTTTGGTTTCATTTCGTTACGCTTTTTATTTATTTTTCGGCGCTCACAAGTGCAACAATTTAGCCACTCCCCCTCCCCAGTCGGCCAGGGGAGGCTTCTTGAAGTATGTGAATAATGTGGATAATAGTCGATAGGCGATTACTGCCAAGCACAATGCATGGCAGGGCGAGGCGAGGCGAAGCAAGGGCGCAAAGTCGCGTGGGGACTTGCCGAAATTGTTTGCGCCTCTTTGATATCTGAAGACCCGAGATGGATAAAATATATTATGCCTCGCTTTAAACTTACAGGCCCCTCTTGCCTCCCTCCCCTTCTCCTTTTTCTCTCTCTCGTTCTGCCATTCCTTACTACGTTTGTTTTTAATGCCATTCGAAAGTATTTCCAGAGTTGCTTTTAGAGACAAGGCAAAGTTTGTAATATAAATGAAAAGTTGAACAAGAGCACACTTAATTGCAATTCAACTAACCATGGAGGACTGCAGCACAGCACGTGTACACACACACACATCCGAGAAACTGACAAACAAGCCAACCCTTCAGCTAAAGAGAGCCTTATTTACTTCGAACACTTTCTGTTACTTTCTCATCACTTTCGCAGTAATTTCCCGTTATGGCTGTCAAGTGACCATGGAGCTGGCTTTTCATAAACGAATAATACAGTAGATCATAGAGTATCATAGTTCCGTATAGTTTTGAAAGGAGTATCTTCAGTTTTCTTCAACTGAAAAAAAAAATTAGTAATTACATCGAATCAAAAACAATGCAAAATTATCTTAAAACCAGAGAGAAAGGCGATTGTAATAAAGTTTTGTACGCAGATTTTTTGTATAAATTTTATATATTTGTATATCTGCAAAGCTTAAAACATCAGCTCTATGCGGGTCGTTCCGTCTTGTATACGTATATGCATGTATGTAGCAATGCATGTGTTGCAACTGGCGCACAAATGGACAGACGAACATGGCAAGTTTGATTGCTCTGTTGACGCTGAATCAGAATATATATACTTTATATGGTCGGAGATACGTGTAAAATGTACTCTTTTACGTTTACTTTTTACTTTTAAATTTTACTAAACTATATTTTCTTGTGCGTTTAAAGGATATATTAAGCACAAGGTGAAGTGAACTGATCGATCCATCAAGCGATTAAAGTGTTACCGGCTAATCGACTGATTGCATTAAATATGCATTTCCTCATCTCCTTCTCTTGTTGCTCTTCTCAGACTCTCACAAGACATTTTCAATTATTTGGTCAGTCTTATTTCATGTCTTGTCCCCGCACCCTTCCCAGAGTTGTTGCATATTTGAACGCTCAGTGGGGGCCGCAGCAAGGCGGCAGCGCTGTTCGCAGCTTAATTCGCGCCTTGAATTGATTTAAATTTATTACGAACGGCGTCAGCAGCGTGGCGAAAATTTGATTACACACATAAAAGTTTACTTGTATCTTGTTTGTTGTCAGAGTCAGAGTTGGCCAGCTTAACACTAATTTCATTTGCCTAGGGGTTGTGCTCAGCGATGCGCTTAGTTGCCAGACCGGACACAACGATTCTATCTCGAACTTCAACTCCTACTGTGACTGTGACTGTGACTGTGACTGTGACTGTGACTCCAACTCCAGCTGCTGGTGTGACTGCGGCTCAGCGCCGACTTGGCAGCATGTAATTTCTCTGTGGCACTTCAATCAGACGAGCAACAGCAGCAGATGTCCACTTCCCCTTCTCTGTCCCTCCCTCACTCATCCCCTTGCCCTCTCCCCTCGCTTTCCTGCTGCTGGCCTGGCTTACCTTTGCATATTTTTGCAATTCAGCGCAAAGCTTACTTGACTTTGCCTTTGGCTTTGGCTTTGGCTTTGCTCCGGCAAGCGTGTGGCATGTTGGCATTTCCTCTTTTCACACCCCTTCGTCCCCCTTCCCTGCGCCCTTGGCCTGGCCAGCATCAGCGTCAACAGCAGGCATCGCTTTGATGCGAGCGAGGCGAGGCGAGGCAGCTCAAGTGGCGTACGAGGCGGGGCTCGTTGCTTATGTTAGTAAACTGTAAATATTTAATTAATTTGCATGGATATTTTTATGCCGGCAAGTCGAGTTTATTAGTCGGTGTCCGTAACCGACTGTCTGTCCCTGTCCCTGTCCACATCCGTGTTGGCGACGACGTTGACGAGCCTGGCATGCAGTCTTCTCTCACTCACACGCTCCGTCTCAATATGTGGGCGAGTCTCTCTTGTTTGCCAGCGTGGTCACACGCTGTTTTCTCTGTTCTTCTCTCGCTTCTTTTCTGCCCACATCTGCCTGTCTCCCTGTCTCCCTCTCTCCCTGTCCGTGTCCGCTTTTGTGGCTGCCATGCATAATTTGCAAACAGATTTAAATGTTTACATGCGCGCGCCATTTTGTTTGCCTGCAGCCGCAAAAGCCACAGCCGGCTAAAGCTGACCACAACTACAAGCGGGGGAGGGGCAGCAGGGGAGGTTCCTCATTTTCTCTGCAACTTCCGTTTATCCTGCTGCTCCAACTCCTTCCCTATTCTAGTCCGGGACTTAATGCATACGCTGCGGCTTCAGCTTTGACTACAGCTACGGCTTTGGCTTCGGCTTTAGCTCCGGCTCCAGCCCTGGCTTTGCCTTTGGGCGACCACAAGTAGTTTTTTCAATACTGACCAACTCGTGTTCGTTGGTTTCCTGCAATATTGTTGGCAGTCCGTGCTCATTGTCGTGGTCGTTGCCGTTATCGATATCGGCTATCGATAATCAACCTGCTGCTTGCCCTCAATTTTCATACTGCTGCAGCCAACCGCGAATTCTCATCAAAGTGCACGATTACACATGATATGTCTTCCAAAACAATGTTCACTATTGCAATAGAAAGTGTGTCAATTCTGACAGTACCAAGAAAATTGATCATTTACTAAGTCGATTAAAGCTAAACGATTAATTGCCATAATTATATAACGGCAATATATATGTATAAAAATAAATCAATATAAAGTAATACTACGTTGTTTTTGTACTTTTAATTGAATTTTGAATATACTGTACTTTTGAGTCGACTGGTTTTAGTCAAAGTTGGTCAAAGTGTGAACAACTAATTAATAAAAATAAAACAAAATGTGAATATATGAATTTATTAAGTTAATTTTTGCAACAAACAATTGAATTTTAACTTTTTGAATTTATTTTATTTAAGTTAATATATTTCTTTATTTGGCTGTATTTAATTAAATATATATTATTTTATTTGTATTTATTTTATTTATTCTTTTATACTTGTATACTTGTTTTCCTATAGCAGAACTAAAGACTGCAATGCCTCTTTAGCAGCAAATTGCAACAACTAACTCAGGATATCTTTGGTTATGTCGGGCATATCTGGTATACTCTACAGATGTTCCAGGCCACGTTCATTTTTCATGCTAACGATGCAGATACATGTACTAATAACTTGTTTCATTAAAAATTCCATGGCATCATGATACTTAACCACATAACGTACCACACGCACACACACACACACACACACGCAGTCAGGGAGTGAGTGGGATGGGGAATGAGAGGGGAAGGGGGACTGGCTAAGCAGCTCAACAGTCGCAGCAGCATTCACTCGAGCCGCGCTAAACTCGTCCAATTAGTAGCATTTAATTTGGTAAACAGCAGCATTTTCGTGCTTTTGCATTTTTTTTGTAATTAACAACAACAAGAACAACAAGACGAGATAGAGAAACATGAGCGAGCGATGATGATGAGGACTACGGCGAGGAAGGGGGATGGGGGAGGCAAGACGAAGGCAGCTGATGAGTGGGGCAAACTGCTTGGCTGCTGCTGTTTTATGTGCCACTTGTGTGTGCGTGCGTGTGTGTGTGTGTGTGTTGTGTATCTTGTGCATATGTTTGCTTATGCCGCCACCACAATCGCGCCGTTTCTGTTGTTGTTGTTGTTGTTGTTCTTGTAGCTGGTGTCGCCACCATTGTTGTTGGCATTTTGGGGCTCTGCTGCCCGCCACAATCCACATCTCGCATCCCCCATCTCACATCCGCATTCGCACATCCACATCCACATTCGCATCCGCATCCGCATCCCCAATTCCCAGACCGACAGTCATTATTTTGATGTCAACAACGTGCCAGCAGATGATTGCCAGTGCCTGTGCCTACTCCTCCCCTCCTTCCATCCTCCTGCTCCCTCCCCTCGCTTCTACTCTCTCGCTTGTCCAACACTTTTTACTTTATTTTGCACCTGTCCACAGCGAAGCTTATTAAAAAACATAAGACACAAAAATTCAAGTAAGCGCAAAAATTTTTAGTGAACCCCGAAAAGGGGCTGGCCAAGGGGTGCAGAGGGGTGCAGAGTATAGGGGGACGGCAGAGGCGAGAAACGAGGGGCTGAACAAACAAATTAACCGCAGTAATGAACATGGACAAACGCGCCACACTCACCCGAACAGGGCTTAGAAAGGAACGTGGCCAGGGCAGCAGGGAAGGTGGGGAGTGGTTAGAATGGGAGGGGTAGGGAGCAACTGAGGAAGGTACAGGGCAACAGGACACACAGTGCGGCGGCTGTGCCGTGTACGCGCGACCTTTTTTCACCTGTCAGCCTGGGCGCTGTCTTTTTTCGGCGAACACAAAACACCCACAAACATAGTGTGTGTGTAAGAGAGAGAGAGAGAGAGAGGGTGGGAGAAGTGGTGAAGAGTGATGAGGAGTGGGGAGATGCCCTCATACACTTACTCGCTTTGGGCATGTCGAGACCGCGATGGGACCTGCGGATAGTCTGCTTAACTTGACGAAGGTTGCCATCATGCGAATGTGGCATTTAATCAGCTGCAAAAAGAAATGGGTAAGAGCGAGAGAACGAGATGGAGAGTAGAGGAAAGAAAGCAGGGCGGAACGGAAGAGAGAAGGCGAAAGAGGAATAGAAAAATAGAGAAAGAGAGAGATCGTGAGAAACCAGTAAGAAAAGCAACAGTCGCGTGCCACCCAACATTTGAAATAAACTTGATCTGCGTCTGGTACACAGAAATTTTCATGCCAAAATTGGTGTCCCTAGCTTTTATAATGGTTGAGATCTGTGTGTTCATCTGGTCATCCGGACATCCGGACAGACATAGCTCAATCAATTCAACAACTTTATGGGGTCTCCCTCGTTTCCTTCTGCCTGTTACATACATTTGCACCAAGTCAGTATACCCTTTTCTGACCATTTTCAATGGTCGAAGGATATAAAGAGTAACGAGTGCGAGGGATAGAAATGAAGAAACAGAGAATAATAAAGAGAGGAAGAGAGATAGAGAGGCACAGCTGATCAAAGACAGAGAGTCGCATAGAAAGATCGAAAGCGAGAGTAATAAATTGCAGTTGTAGAAGCTTACAGGTGCTTTCGTTCATCTTTCAGGTAGCGTATTCAAGATTCGACCTCTTTAGTAAACAGTATATCCCTTTTAGTTCTCGTCACACTAAAAACCCAAATTAAAAATTTTGCCACAGCGCATCGGAATATTTTGCTGTCGTTGTTGATGTTGTTAGGGCCATATTTCGCCTTTCACGTGAGCAATTTTCCGTTTTTTGATCTTCTTTCTCTCTCTCTCTCTCTTGTTCCTATAATTTTACGTGCAGCATTGACACACTAAGACCGTCCGGAAGGACATTCCTTCTACTTCTGTTGTGTGTGCTATCTGCATTGACCTGAAGTTACTATATAGTGTATGAAAGTGTGTGTGCTTAGTTATATAATATAGGGGTTTATAGATAAATAAGTCTGAAAGTGTTCTATGAGTTTCTTGACCCTTGTTCTTGTGGGCTGTGCTATATTAAGTATACACCATGTGGGACAAGTGGAACGAGCTGGGAAGGATGGAATGTTTAAAATGTGCAGCCAGCCACAGTGAGTATAATCTATAAATACATATACCATGTACGAGTATATTCAAATATAATTGACATATGTATAACACATATCCGCAACACGATAACGATAATTATAACATTATTTTCATATGAATATCAGGCACTTCTACAATATCGTATAACATTCAATCTGTATGGCAAATACAATTGGCGTAATTAAAGTCATTGACAGGATTGCCGTTTGACCCACTCAATTGTGAAAAACAATAAAAATAATTTGAAAATTGTTTTAACTCAGCAATGGCGAAAAAATGCAATGAAAAATTGAAACAGTTTCCATGTGGAACATATGAAAAACAAACTAAGTGCAATTGTATCTGTGCATAAAATATGGACACACTGTCGCCAATCATTCAAAAGTGAAATAGAATAAAATGCAAAAAAACTGAAGGGGTGGGGAAGGAAGGGTAGGTGGCTTCAAATGCTGGTGTCATTTGCTAGTGAGAGAGGTGGGGAGGAGTACGACGCGTTGATTGGCTGCCTCCCACTTCAAGTGCGCCAAATGTTGTTGCTTCTGCTGATGATGTTGTTGTTGTTGTTGTTGTTACTGTGGTTGAGCTGGTTGAGGCAGGCAGAGTGGAAAGAGGAGGATATGTGGGGGGAGGGGTATGTGGCATAAGCCAGCAGCAAAATGTGATTTATATTTAATAAGCTTGCGAGTGTTTTGGGTATCTCTCGCTGTGTTTGTTCAAGCTTCCGTTATTATGTGTGTGCGTCAAGTTTATGTGCGCACACACACACACACACACAAAGGCCCACCCTCTGTTTGCTCACTTATACAGTCACACACACCCACACCGGATTTATTTGCACAAGATAAATAATTAAAAATGCCTTTACAAAATGCCAAAGCGAAAAAAGCGTCGGCTTTCTCGCTGAGCCGCTCATCCCTCCACCTCGCTATCGTCCAACGCCAGCCCCGCCTCCACATAAAATTGTGCAAAATTTAATAAATAAATAAATAGCAAAGCAGCACTCTTACACACACAGACGCACTTGTACAGGGCATGCAAAGTTAATTAATATTGTCGAAAAAGTAACTAAATCAAAATAAATCAAATTTCACCCGAAGGCGCCGAGCAAATGTCCTGTCAGCTCGCGGCCTAAATCGAGACAATATCGACGCAGTTTGACAATTTCCATAATTTTGCAGAGCGCTTGAAGCACTCGAGGAATGTGAAAAGCAATAAAAGGGGCGCATGGGGCGTGGCTGGTATTTCTGTCTGCAGTCAAAATGGACTTAAAGTGCGTGGCAGGAATTGATCAGCAGCAGCAGCTAGAAATCAAAGCCAGAACACAGAGTCTGTCCCTCTCACACTCCTTCTCCTCCTCTCCTTCTCTTCCTCCTCCCCCCCCCCACGAATCGGTCAGAAATGTCATACGCAATGTGCGTTTCAGGCGATTAAAGCGCAGCACATAAAAAATAAATTATTATATTTATTATGAGTGCGAGGAGTGCGTGCTTCGCTTGACGGGGGGATTGCAGAGTATATGGGTGCAGGGGTGCAGGGGACTACCCCTAGCATGTAGCCACTTGTATGTGGGGCACGCATAAATGCTTTATATGTGCAATTTGCCATATATCGCGTATATACTTGCGCGTACACACATATTTATTAGCCATTAAAACCGACAAAGCACTGGGCGTGGCAGGCAAGGAGGGGCAGCAGTTGCAGGGGCAAGGGCAACGGAAGCAGAGGAGGAACTGAGGCTGGGGCGGAGTGGGGCATAACTGCTGTAAACTAATTCATTTGCCATTCGCTGCAGTTGTGCTGAATTTATTAAAATACTTAATAAATTCAACAAACATTGCACAAAATATTCATTTCATCAATTCACACACACTCACACACACTTGCACACACTGGCACACACTCACTTTCACACTCGCACACACACTTGTACACGGGCAAATTTAAATTAATGAGAAACGGGGCGATGCCACGGCGAGCACAGCCAGATGCCTCGGTAATTTGGCCGCCATTTTGTTTGTGCGCCATGTGTGCGCAGCGTGTGTGTGTGTATAGGTAGGTGTGTGTATAGTGCCCGCTTGTTGTGCCCGTAAATAAAATACAGGGCCATTGAACCTTAAAGTCACATGAAAGCCGCCTTCATTTTGCTGCAATCGAAATGCAAATGCAAAATATCAATTAAAATTATTGAAATATTATTGCGATAATTAAACGATTGCAATGGCCAAAAAGCCCTCACACACACACACACTCACATGCTAATATGCACAAAATACCGAAAATATAAAGAGCTCAATTGGAACAAATTAGAATCGCAGCATCGATGCGACAATTAGCTGCAAAATGCAGCCTGATGCACTCATTGAACGCGAATGAATGCGAATGAGTGTTGCGCTTGAGTGTCGTGCAGAACACATCAAAATGAATGCAAATAGAATGCCAACTAAGTAGCAAATAAATATTAGATAAATACCAAATTGAATTGATTTAATTTTGGCCAACTGCAGAATAAATACGCAGAGCAAATACCAAAAATGAATGAGTACTAAGCACTCAAAGGGATCAATGGCGAAGTGCAGTATTTATTAAATATCAAAGAGAAAGACAAAGAAATCCTCAAAAAATTCGAAAATATAAACGTTTAGTAGATTTAACCTGAATTCCCAAATGCAACAACAAAGTGCACAGCAAATAAATACCAAGTAAATACTAAAACTGGACTGAATGCTAACACAATAAATATAGAAATCCCCCGAGGCTAGCAATATGATCTGCAAAAATGAACAACTAATAAAAAATAAATACTGCAAATATATCAAATCAAATTGAAATAAATACTAAAATGAGTGATGCGAATGATGTCTCAGTTACAATGAATGAATACCAGAAATGCATTATAAACAAAGTAAAGTATTTGCTAAAAATATACCAAATAAAACCTAAAAATATACCAAGTAAATACTAAAAATATACCAAGTAAATACTGCAAATAAACGAAGTAAATAAAGCCGCAAATAAACAAGAAGAAGATATGCAGAAACAAATTCAGCTTTAATTAGAACATGTAGCACCCGTTGGCGTAGTTATCTCATCTATGCTCCATCTCTTTCTAATCATATACTTCCCTCTCTCTCTCAACTGGAATCCTTTCCATCTCCCTCTCCCTCTTGCTCTCGCACTCAAGTCAATCACAGCATTTGCTTTGCCTCTGATCCGCTTGCCAAGCTTCCACCAGGGAGAGAGGGAGGCTTGGGGGGAAATTGCTAGGAAATTCCCAATGCTGCAGATGCCAACCGAAAATCCTCCCCACCTACCCCTCTCTACCTGCTTCCCACCTTGCCATTCACCCTTTCATTCCTATCTAAGCTTGCTGAGCACCTTGCGCAGTTGGCAAACTAGATTTGCATTTGCAAAATGCATTTTCGACAATTGTTGTTGTTGTTGAGCAGGTTGTTGTTTTAATGCAGTTGCTGCTGCTGCTTTTGTTGTTCTTGTTGTTGTTGTTGCTGTTGTTGTTGTGGCAATGCATTAGAGCATTTAATAGCCAGTGCAGTTGATGCTGTCGATGCTGCTGCAGTTGCTCCAGTTGCGTCGCTGTCAAATTCCAAAAATCTTCCCCCTCTCACTCTGGCTCTCATTCCCTCACTCTCTCTGTCTCATGTTGTTGCTGTTGTCAATCTTGTTGCTGCTGCAACTCTCGCATTTAGTGCGTCTGCAGTCTTTGTATATTTGGTTAGCATTTCATGATGTTTACTGAGCAAATAAACTTTTCACACATCATCAGCAGAAACAATCAATGCCAGAGAGACAGACGAAATGAGAGTGAGAGAAAGAGAGAGGGAGAGAGAGAGACTGACAAGGAGATAGTCGGATTGACTGGTTGAGACAGCGATGCGTCGACAGGCGTTGCCCATTTGCCGATTTGGCGAGCAGCTGTTCTAATTTTTACCCACATTGTAGTCGAGGCAGTGGAGTTGCTTGCAACTTCCCCGTCCCTTCCCTTCTATCTGTTTCTCCACAAACCACTTGCCATACACACACACACACACACACACTTACACGCATACACAAACAGCTCCGCAGTTTGGCCGGAACGTGCCGAGTGCTGGGCAACAAAATCAAAAGGTACGTTGCACGATCAAGTGAGCAACTTCATAATGTTTTTAGGCCACTGACTCGACGATGACTCGTCCGTCGACAGAAACGGGCAGGATTGGGCAGGATTGTGCAGGCCACAACAGGACCCAACAGCAGAGCAGCCACACACATACACACACACACACACAGGCAGGCAGGCAGTGCATGTGCGACAGGCGACAGACAAAGACAGCAGCAAACGAATATACAGATACAGAAAACGACTGACGTTGCATAGTGTAGGGGGCACAGTGAGAGGGACTGCGGTGGGGAGGAATACGGCCACCGTTACGGGGCCTTGTAAATAAGAAATTTCTTGTTATTGGTCACGTACGCCGGCCGAGTGCCAAGTGCCAAGTTGCCTCTTGCACTTTTGGCTTTTGATTTAGCTCTAAAGAATTAATAAGTGAACGTTCTCAAGTGCATTTATTAATAACATCACGTTGCGACGACGACGACGACGACGAGAGGCAGCCCCGCCCCTTGCCCACTTGCCCACTTGCCCACTATCACGGGCCATCCCTGCTGGCATATTGATCCCACTGTGGCAGTTTGCTTCCTCGATTCGCACTGCAAAAATATCTGCAAGCCTAGTCTGTAAGCTGGCAGAGCATGCGTAATCTTTAGAAATGTCTTGCTAATTGCGAATATGCGCTGTAAATGCATTCCTGAGGTATCTGGTCAAACCATTACTTACACAGACAATTAGAGAGAGAGAGAGAGAGTTGCATAATCCGAAAACAAATGCAGTAACATATCTTAAGGGAGAATCTTGGTATGCGAAAGTGTTGATATGCAATGGAAAAAGTATCTGAAACTTGCAAGTTGCAAAAGTATCTTTGGGTTAACTGCGAGATAAAAGTTGCGCGAGAGTTTAGAGAGATTTCATAATCACCTTAATGTCATCGGGGCATATCTGGTTCACTGTTCCACTGGCTCCATGTGCTCGTAACGCTGCCGGAGTGAGGTCATAACTTTGTTTGGCTTTTGCCAACTGCTGTCGCTGTGCTGCTGCTGGCTTCGTTTATTTACGACCCTGTAAGTCGTAAAGGTCACCAAAATGCGAAACAATTTCGGTAAGGGAACTACTCGTGGCGTAGCTGCCGGGGCGGAGTTGTGTTCGACAGTGTTAATGCGCGCCTTGCTGCGTTTATGGCATTGTTTAAAGTGCAAATACGCGTAGCGCTAGGAATAGAAAGGACGAGAAAGCAAGACAGACAGAGAGGAGTGAGAGAGAGGGAGAGAGCGAACAAGGAGTGAAGTCAACTGCAGAAGAGAGGAGCCCAAAGACGAACGGAGACGGCAATCACGGCACACATAAAAGGAAGCAATGACTGTGTGTGGGGTGTGAGAGGAACTAGGGTGTGGAATGAGGGGGGTGAAGCCACCCCGGTCTTCAGCGTAGCCAGCGGCAATTCGCTGGCTTCTAGTTCAAGTGAAGCGTTTACAAATTCATTTAATGGCTCGTATAATGGCCATTTGCGATGCTTTAAATATTGCCACAGAGTTAATTATGTTGAACGTTAAGTAAACATCAATTAAAAAGTTGCTACCCTCCCCCCACCCCCTCTGTGTGCCTTCCCCCTCCACCTATTCCCGTGCACCCTAAGCCAGCCAGCGGGGCGTATGAGTAATGCTGCGTGTCAATTTGTTGTTGCGCCTGCTGCTGCCTGCTGCTGCTGCTGTTGTTATTGTTGCCATGACAGCAATGTTCGTGCATTTTAAAGACTGAAGACGGACTGACAAACGACAAGCGACAGGCGACAAGCGACGACAAACGACGGCAACAGTAAGCAGTAAGCAGTAAGCAGTAAGCAAGCTGAAACGAACGACAATAAATATTCATAGCGGGAAATCGTAAAACAAATCAAAAGTCATCAAAAAGTGCACTTTGCTCTAATTCGTTGCTCGGCGCGAGGTTTGGCCCTGTGTTCGGCATGTTTTCTGCCTGTTTGGCTCAATACTCGTACATGTATAGATGTGCCCTTTGTTTTGCTTTGCTGCCTGGCAGGGAAATCCAATTCTTGACAAGTCATGCCACGACCCCCAGAAACGAAGCCCGGCCAGGTAGACGACAACGACTCCAGCTGAGTGGCAACGTGGCAACAAGAATTGTGCAGCCAAACTTATTAATAAACGTTATAGCTATGACGACAAAAATACAATGTGCCGCACAACAACAGCAGCAGCAGCAACTACGAGTAGAACAACAAGGAGCAGCAGCAGCAGCAGCAGCAACAGCAACTGCGGCAGCAACATGCGACGACAATAGACCCAAATGAAGTCGGTGCTGGCTAAAAGTTGTGTCACTTCTGCCGACGGTGTCCAAATTGGCAAAGTTGGAACAAAAAGGCAGCAGCAGCAGCAAAAGAAAGAGAAACAGCAACAAGAACAACAACAACAACAATCGCAGCTCGGCTACGAAGCCATCGTGGCATAATTACAGAACTGTTTTCATAAAGCCGGCAGCAACAGCAGCAGCAGCAGCAAGACTCACAACAGCAACAACAATAACAAGGGCAAAAGCAACGAACGAAACAGCAACAGAAACAGAACCCAACAATCGAATTTTCCACATAAAGCGCAGAGACCAACAATGCACAGTGGTGCAGGAGCCAAAGAAACTGCCAGCAAGGCAGCATAACAAAGCGCACGAATCGATACTATATGTTTGTGTGTATCTTCACATATACATGGTGTATATGGAGGTGTATGGTATATAAAATGCATAAATAAAACAGATTTTAATTGCAGCCACTGGCAGAACCTTCGAAGGGGTCTCTGCTTGAATAGATTGATGATACTGTATTCTGGCACTTGGGAAAGATTTGAGTTTGACTGAGGAAGTGCAGAAGTTATGGGAAGCATTTTCCTTCTTATTATCTGTCAAGCTTTGGAAGATATTTTGATTACTTTATTTCATCACTGAGGAAGTGCAGAAGTTATGGGAAGCATTTTCCTTCTTATTATCTGTCAAGCTTTGGAAGATATTTTGATTACTTTATTTCATCACTTCATTTAAAAAGTTATGAGAGCTACAGAAGAGTCTTAAATCAAATTAGACTCCCATTATATATATTTAATTCTCAATCCGAACCAGCACAAAATCTACAGTCGAGTGAGCTCAACTGTGATATTCCCCCTACCCACCTAAAGAAAAATGTTGAAAGTGATGCTGATTAAGTATGGTTGGTTGTGGGGTCTGCCATACCTCATTCTGCCTGTGACATATATTTTCGGTTGGCACGAACTTATGATACCCTTTTGCCCTATTGGTAGCGTGTATAACAAGTTATACGAGTTACAGAAAACACTGAAGTCAAATAAGACTTTCATTATACATTCTATCCACAATCGAAAAACGATTAATACTCAAAGAGCTCATCTCACAATACAATTGAGAGTGATTGTATTCAATAAACAGAGAGAATCAACAAGGAAACGAGTTAGGTGAATTGCTTAAAGCGATTTGCTTGTAAAGGGAGCACTCCTGCCCCATTAATGTCTGCTATTTTATAGACTGAAATCAAAGGAGATTCCCTCGTTAGCTGACAATTAGCCCAATTGAGGTCGTCTCGTGTATCCGCCAAACATTTATCTGTCTATTCAAATTTGATTGCCTTGTCGTGTGCCGTGCGCCGTAGCGGGTCAGGTGTGTAATGGTCAAAACGTTTTCGATTCATTCTCGCTTGCGTGCGGTAATTGGAGCTGGCAGTGAAAGCGTTAACTGCTTTTGCCAGCAGTTAACCGTTGGTTGCTCCACCAACCTGCAAGCTAGCAGGCAAGCAAGCAACCAACCCCGCGGGCAGTAAACAGTTTCCAATTAACAATCGATTCGCAACATGCAAATCGCCGCAGCTGCTGCCGTTCGAGTTACTGTTCTGTTTGCTTTTTTGGGTTCGTTGGCGGATTGGGGTTGGCATTAGGTATGAAATTTAGGAAAGGGCGAATGGCTGTGCCGGTAAGGGGGGAAAGGGGGGTGGTGGTTGTTGTTTACTTTTGGCATGTGAACGATATTATGAAAATGAAATTAGTTTAATCATTAAATATTCATTAGACGAGGCCATTGTAATTTGCATTAATTGAATTGTTTGTTAAATTGTAACAACTATTGCCACGCCCCACGCCCGACTCGGGGTGACCATTACCAGCGCACACTGGGCGAACTGGGCACACTCGGCGCCAGGGCCACAAGCGGACAATAACAATAATAATAAAATGAATTAAATATGACCGCAATGTGATTAAAATCCCGCAAAATGTCGCCGGGTTTGCCACGAAATCTTCTCGAAATTGAATTTAAAATGAGGCCACGCCTCGTTCACAGCATGCAGGAGAGAGAGTAAAAATAAAATAAGAAAATAATAGAATATAATATAATATAATTCACACATTTCTTTCTCTCTCTCCCCCTTTCGTTGCAGGTAAGCGAAAAGAGCCAAAACATTTCTGCATACAAATGCGAGTAAGTGAATAACACGATTTTCATATTGATTAAATTACGCATACTTTTACTCTACATGTGTGTGTGTCGTGTGTGTTGCGTGTGTGTGTGTCTGTATCTCCCCAGGCGTTGGCATTGCGTCTGCATGCGTGAGAGTGTATGTGTGCGAAGAATGTGCCGATAAATTCAGCAGACAGCAAGAATATTTAACCAAGAACATCCTCTGCCCCCCCCCCGCGTCTCTCTCTATTTGCCCCTACCTCAGGCAATTGCCCTAAAGTATGTGCTATTTTCGAAGATATTTGATGTCATTGGAGAATGGAGAATGTCTTTCATTTTTATCTGCAGACAAGTAAAAATGTTGCTGCCAATGCTCGAGAACTCTTTAAGATTTGAATCAGGTTCTTTGTCTCAAGTCACTGAACCGGTTCGAGAAGTTGTATTTGCATTGAAAGAACCAATCAGAGCAGTATTTTTAGTATCATCGAGCACTTTTTAATTGTATTTAACACTAGCATCTAACACGCATTTAAATCTTCATGAATGATATTTATATTTAAAGTTATAAGTAGTTTTAACCTGTAAAAACCCGAATCTAATCATAAGTCATTCATTTAAAGTATGCTCAGATAAGGTTTAAGTATTCCTGGTTTTGATACCCGCTACACATAGAATAAAAGATTATTATTTTTTAATATCTCTGCATTCTGGGTATTTCACCCGTCAGCCAGTGGAAGTGGCCACGCCACATTTATGTGCAATTAATTGGAATTTGTTTTTAAGATACTTACGCGCAGCAGTTCATATACACCTATTGTTTTTGGTATTTTCAAAGCAAGCACAAACGCACGTAAACCTTAGTGAGGGGGGGTTGGTGAGTGGTGGTGGGGAGTGAGCTGCGCGCATTGCGAAGCGTCTGCTTTGTTCGGCCATCGAGCGACCGCATATGCATTTTATGTGGCGCACGTAAGTATGCTATACTTTTCGTTTTCAGCCAGTCACGCGCACAGACAGACAGACAGGCAGGCAGCGACATGTGCGCGCACACCCACACCCACACCCACACCCGCACACACACTGTTGCAGCGCACTCAACTATGATCCCAAACACGTAAAATAGTTTTGATACCCATTTAATAAAAATGCTATCTATGTATTTTCCTTCGGGTTGCCTTCGCTTCTTTCTTTTCCTTTCCCCTTTCCTTCTTCTGCTGCTCGTTTTGTCATTTATATTGTTAGCCCCAGCCGAGGCTGCCTACCTGCCCATGGCTCTACTCTGCTCCGCTTTGCCGCAACACTTTTCAGCACGCTGCGTCAAAGCAGGAAAGTGAAAAATCCCAAACGGAAATACATTCATTTGCTTGTTTTACTTTTCCAATTCCAGCGCCGGAGGCTTCCATCTTCTTGGCACATTAATCGGGACAGGACAAGGGCGAGGTGAGACGAGGCAACTGGTCACGGGGCGTTGCCGTGGGGCAGCTGCCGTTGCTGCTGCCAGTTCGTGCCGCAGTCACGTTTAAAACATTAAAGTTAGATTTATGACTCTTCGGGTTATAAAATGACTTTAGATTGATTCCCGTCACATGATGACAGTTTTTCGTTTTTCATTCAGTTCAAGGCGGCAGCAGAGGAATGCTTCCGCTATCTTCTCTCTCTCTCTCTCTCTTTCTCTTTCTGTGTGTGGACTTGCCCACAGGCAGTAGCAGGGCACCATGTGTAGACAACGAATTTTTAAATTGTTTATAAGTTGAGACAGCCTGGCGCTGCTGTAGAGTCTCCTCGCTCTATGCCAGTCTCTCTGTTGGCGCACTCGTGCGTAAGCGTATGTGTGGTCGCCTCGACTGGGCATTTCTTGCATACCAGTGCCAGTGCCAGTCAGTTGTCCAGCCTGCTGCTCCTCCTCCTCCTCCTCCTGGCATTAATTCCAGTGCACATCAATTTCGAGGCACTTGAAATTTGACAAATTGTGTCGCAGCAGCCACGTTGACACACATAATCCAATGCACACACACACACACATACACACACCCGCAGATACGGCCTGCCCACCTTCCTCCCTCCCACTCTGTCCTGTTCGCACACACACAAGTAAACTGGCTGACCGACACCGCAAATGGAACGCGAGGATTCATTACCATTCTGACGTTATCAAAGGCAATTTTTAATTAGTCCTCGCTGATTGATGGCGCTGATAAAGAAATGTCATGACAGCGCCTGAATTTCCGTTCGCCATCCTCGGCTTGCTCGCACTAAATGGCGCACTGGTGGGGCGGCAGTAGGCGTGCCACGGAAAATGGGCCGCGTTCATTAGCGTGTCGTCCATCGGCTGACAAAAGGAAGCTGGGCGCGATAGAATTATCAAACATGGCCGCAGTCGACTACTATAAGGTAGTCAGAGGGAGCGGCAAGCGGAGTGGCTGCTTACGTGCCAGCGCACACATTGTAGGGGAGGGAGGAGAGAGGAGGGAGGAGGGCAAGGGGCCGTGGTCCGCTTGCAGATTTCAAGCGCTAATTACGTGGTCATTAATTGCGCTAATTATTTTTCATTTTCTGCGCTTCGTTTTGTGCTGCACCCCACATCCCCCTCGCCGTGACTCCACTCAGCACTCACGCCAACTGGTTAGCTGCCCCTCTGCCCCACTACCGCTTCCTCTGCTTCTTCCCTGGGCAGCTCTTGCTTCTCTTTGCGTTTCAATTTCAATTTCATACATTTCACTTTGCGTCATTTGCATGCCGCATTTGAGTTGCTCCACTGTCTGCCCCCCCTTCCTCTCCCCGTCCATCTCTTCCTCCATCTTTTGCTCTCTACTTCAACTCTCGTTTCGTCTTTGCCAACTTGCCTCACTGTCTGCGCACAGATTTTCACGCTTTTCCCAACACTTCACCTGCCTCCAATACCCTTTGCCCTTAGCGGATCGACATCGAGTTGACATAAACAAAATATTTGTTGCCATAAAAATGAATCAATTTGAATCAATTTGAATGCTCTACTTGCTCATTGGAAATGTGTTACTAAGAAACGATAAGCAGAAATTTGTAGAAGGATTTTTTAGAGGAATTCTTTGATTGATCTTTTCATTTTGTTGCTACAAGAATGGTTAACATATTCTCGTAGTGATGTCTTGTATTTCATATTTAGTTACAGGGTATCCAGTTTCCAGTTATGTTTATTTTTTCACAGTTGAATTCTGCGTTTTACAGGATATCTGCCTGGCGACTACCTGCACTCGTTTGCCTCGCCCGCCAAGTGCTTTTTTCATTACGTTCATTTTCTTATGCACATTTCTGTAATAAGAAAATGCGCATTAGGTAATTTTCCTGGCTATTTGCACTATTCGCAATTTGTGCGCGCTGCTCTCGCAACTGTAACCAGAGGAGCAGTGCTGGCTGAGTTGGAGTGCTCGCGGTGGGCAGAAGGGAAGTGGGCGAAGTCGGGGAAGACGCTCTTAAACCGCAAGTGACCGACATTTTGTGTCGTCGTCGTCGTCGTTGTCGACCAGAAATGAAAATGGCTAAAACTGTGCCAACGGAAAGATGAGCACGTTGTGCGAGCACGGAGCAAAGGGGACGCAAGTGTAGAGCAACAGAGGGAGGAAGGGATGGAAGGAAGAGGAGGAGGGGAAACAGTGGAGCTTGTTGGTCGGTGTCACTGATAATTTGATGAAAATGACGCTGCTCTATATTACACTTTGCGCTAATTGAAATTTTCATCATCAGCGAACGACGACTGTTAGGGCTCCCCTTCCCCTCTCTTGCCCCTCTGCCAGCCCCCTGTTGCTGCTGCCTGCGCACTTTCATCTTCTGCTGTAGCATTAGCACATTGCATTATGGCCAGTGCTGGCCACGCCCACTATGGGCGAGTGCGAGTGCAAAAAATGGTCGTAAGATTTCTGCGCTGCTTCCCCTCCCTCCCTTCTTGCTTTCTCTCCACACAAAAAGCTGTTAGCAGTGCGCGAAACGAGTGCAGTGAAAACTGAATGTGAATCATCAAGTGAATGAGTGAGTGCCAGAAAGAGAGAGAAGTAAGGAGGATGGTGGGGGGGGGGTGTGAAGAGAAGACAAATGCCAGATCATTTGGACGCTTTTAGCTGCAGTTCTTAAGGCAAATCTCAAGCCAAAGTGCTCGTGAGTGTGAGTCGCATTCGCTTTCAATCAGCTTCTCATAATTTCGAGTGTCAGCTAGTTTACTGCTTGAGAGGGTGGGAGGGGGGTGTGGGGGTGGGGTAAGAAGAGAGGTTGCAGCTGGCACTACACATAATTTTCTGGCAAACTTGAAATTACTTAATCAAAAAGTGTTTGCCCAGTGCGACTTCAATTTGCAGTTGGCGCTAGATGAAAGCAAATATGTTGACATAACACGCCCACCTGCTCAACTCTCCTGTGCCCTGTCCACTGCCCCTTACCCCGTGCCAACCCGCTCAGAATGCAGGCAGCCATTAGCAAGGGCAGCCATTATGATTAATACCTCGACAGTTCGACTGTGTCGGGTTCAAGTTGATGCTGTAGGGCCAAGTGGGAAGCAAAGGGTATAAGGCAGAGGGAGATGCAGATGAGGTGGTGGAGGAGGGGGAGGGGTAGGAAGCTGAGCAGAGCATAATCTGGGCTATTTTTAAAACAGACAAAGCCGGCAATGTGTCCTGCTCGGGCGGCACGTATCTAATTTATGCCATCTAACAAAATGCAAACAACAACAGCAACAACAACAACAAAAGACCAGCACAAAACTTTTCGCAGTTGCCTAGACCATGTGTGTGTGCGAGTATGCGTGTGTGTGTGCTAGTGTATCTAGTTGCTTGAGTATCTGAGTGTAGCGTGATTTTGCTATCTATAAAACGTTTTGCTGCCAAGTGCCTTGTCCAACTTTGTTCGACGCTTTGTCTTGGCCTCAACTTTTTGCGAACCGAAAACGCAAAGCCAAAAACGTACGATGAGAGGGACAGAGAGAGCGAGAGAGAGAGAGAGAGAGGACGAAGAGAAACGTCTCGGGATTGCTTTATGAATTGTATCTTTTACGGGTTCTGGCTGCGTTCATTGTCTGGAGACGTGAAGTTCGCCTGGGAGGGAGGATAGCCTTATTGACGGCCGTAAATAGCCAGATATCATTGTTTATCTGTGTGTGCGTGTGTGTGAGTCTCGATATTAAACACATATAAGAATACATAAGATACATATGTATGCGATGCGAAGCGAAATGAAGACATAAATGGACAGTCGAAAATTATTGCAGAAAAAGGCCAAAGCGAAAGAAGAAGCTGAAGCTGAAGCTAAAGCAGGAGAAGGAGAGGAATAACTCCGAAATGGGTAAAGGCGCAGCCAGACGCCGTGACAAGACAGATTGAACGCCGTCGCCGACATCATTGAAACTGTTACGCTTCAATGTGCTTTATATAGAAAGAGAACATACACACAGACATGTTTTGCATACCCTGTAGTAGTTAGTAATGAGAGCATATGCAGACTGAGCATTCTCTCACTTCAGCTGCTGAAACTGCGCTTAATTCAGTTGTGGTGAAGTAGTCAGTTATTATTTTATTATACTTTATAGTCTCAGTTCACTTTCCACAACTCATCATCATACAGGGTATACTGCTAGTCGCGCTATCCCTTGTCTAACTTCACACGTAGCTGTTTTTATTTCTGCATTTTCTGTGCAGTTTGTAAAGTTGCCGAGCGAGGCGTGTAATTTGAAACTTGGCACTCGATGAGCACCAGCAACAGTAGCAAGAGCAGCAGCAGCAGCAGCAGCGATGATCCTAGCTAGGTCCAGGTCCAGGCAGGACAACGGCAGATGCAAATGGGCGCAGACAGGCAGACATGCCTGGAGCTCTGAGACAAAATGAAGGAGTTGCAGACTGAGATAAAGATGGAGAAGGGCACTCAAGTGCGAAAGAAACACATTAAAGTCGATGCGACCCAGCTCCAGACTGACCAAATGCCAGAGTAGCAACAACAACAACAACAGCAACAAAAATAATAAAAAGAATAGCCACAGCTGCATTCGGCTTATTTAATATGCAGCCAGTGCTGCTAATGTGCAATAATTTAGCTGACTTTATGGGGCCTACTCTGGAAGTAATCGACCTTTGCGTACTACGCGATCGCAGAGAGATATATGGCTGCTCATAAACTAATTGAATGGGGAAGAATTTCATTGAACTGCACTGAGCAATGCCAAGTCTGTTCTGTGTTTCATGTTAACCTTTTCTGATGCATAGCAAGCACAGCAGAAAAAACTAAATGCTTATAAGACAAGCAAACTTTGTGGGTATCGGGCTTGAATACATAGATAAACCCTAGTCAAACTCACAAGTTACTTAGTTTAGCGTATGCTCTTTCAACTGAGTAAATTTCATTGAAATCGCAGAAGGAATACGATCAATATCTTGAGCAATCAAGTTAGTTTGCATTGTAATTGTCATTTCAACAGAACTCAACTCTCCAATTATAATTCGCCTTAACCTCACCAGCAGTTGACAGTTCAATTGAAGCAAGGGGAGTCAGATAGGGAGAGAGAGAGAGTTGAAAGAGGGACAAAAAGTGACGCCCCATAAATATGCTATAAATTTGACATGCCAGTCCATTATTGCTTCTGCGTCAAGGACGCTTTTCAACGACGCACTCGACAAGCTTCTCAATACACGCAAGCTGACACAACACACACATACACATACAGAGGTGTACCTGTGTGTGAGTGTGTGTGCTTGTAAATATTATTTGACAACATTTTGGCCAGGACTCCAATTGGTCGCTCGGTGACCGCAAAAGCCAAGCTGCAGCTGCGACCCGCCTGCAACAGCAATGGCAGCGGCAACTGCAGCCATAACTCCCCCCCCCCCTTCCTCCTTATTGCACATGTGTGTGCCAGTAGCCAGGGTGCATGCATGTGTGTGTGTGTGCGGGTGTGCGGGTGTGCGGGTGTGCGAGTGTGCTTAAGCACGTGTCAAGTGGCCGCCATTGTCGTCGTTGTCGTTGTCGTTGTAGTTGTAGTTGTCGTTGCAGGGAGTCGCCACCGTCGACACCGCGTGCATTTCCATTTCGATTCTCATGTCCGAGTCCAGGCTGACTGCATGTGTGTGCGTGTGTGTGTGTGTGTGTGTGTGTGCATGTGCGTGTTTGTCGCTGTCTGTCAGCTTCATTTTACATTTTGCACTTTGCAGTTTGCAGTTTGCATTGCTGGCTGCATTAATCAAAATGTTGAATAAGAAATCGAATTGATTTCCGCAAAGCAAATGTGCGATATTATTTAATTTTTTGATTTGCCGGCAACGGGAAACGTTTTTCATTTTCCACGAGCAACAACAAAAAAGGCGCTAGCAGCAGCAGCTGCAACTGCAACAACAACAGCACTGCAGAAATCGCATGAATTTCAACGAGCAGCTCGCAACATCATTTATCTGGATCTGAATTGGCAGTTGAGGGGCGTGGAGTGTGGAGAGGATACAGAAGCTGGCAGGGGGAGGAGGGACCAGCATTCGCTGTGGATGGAAATGGAAACCAATTGCATTACGACATGGTGCAGAACTGAAACGAGGCAACCATATGTAAACTTTCTGCAAAGTAATTGAATATTTTTGTGTCCCGCTTCTGTCTCTTTCTTCTTCCTACTCTCTCCCTCCTACTCCGTCTGTTTAAAAGAGAGCAGTCCTTGCCTACTTTTATTGTTGTTGTTCTCTTCGTTCGTAAGATCACACTAAGGATGCAATTTAGCTCATAGATAATATTTAAATCTGATCACATATGGATAAATAGAATACTAAGATCCTTTATTGATATGCCTGCAATATTTTGTATAATAAAGTTTCCTTCAGTATTTCTTTTCCCGAAGATTTCATTTATCAGATCTTAAATACTTATCATGGCACTTTTAACACACTTTCCATTCTGAAGGTTCATCTGTGCTTTCTTCTCTTCATTCTGTGTTTTTCTTTTTGTATCATTTGAATTGATTCACTTTAAGTCGTAAGTGACGATGTGACGATTAACTACAAGTGCAACAACAACAACTGAAAGCTACGAACTCTGACGTCACTTTAATTGATTGCCAGCTTAGTGTTTCCTTCCCTCCTCCTTCCCCCTTCTGCTTGTCGTGTGCCTTTCGGCAGGCAACAGCATTGATTGGCAATTTCAGCAGTTCCGATTCTCGACTCAAGTGAAGCGTCGTCCATTATGAGAATTTTATTTGCTCTGCCCTCCCACTCCTCCCTCATCACCCACACATACTTCTCTTCCATTGCCAAAATAAAAAGGCAGGCAAAAATGCTTTTATGGGGGCACATCGCGTCGCGCCGTGTCGTGTCGCCCTGGCGAGTGGGTCGAGTGTGCTGCGGCTTTTGGCAATGCGCTAATTAAAAGGCCGGCAAGATGTGCAGGCAATACGCAGGCCAGACCAGGGACCAGGGGAAGATGTCGCTGCCCCAGCCCCCGTGGGGTTAGCTAAGCAATTTGAACCAGCGCCACTTATTAACTTGCCATAAATGATGGCGCAAGGCAAGAAAAGAAGCCAGCAGCAACGAAACGGAACGAAACTTAACGGAAAAGCAGCCAGGGCAGAGCAGAGCAGGTCGAGGAGGTCGCAGCAGCTGCAGGTCGTTGGACGTTGATAGCTCTGCGGCTTCCTTTAGCCTGGTTCGCAGGAGTATCTCGTAGAATGCTCGACGCATTAGCAGCTTGTCGAGTGGAGAGTGCAAAGCTTTTTCTCTAATTGCTGCGAGCAGCGAGCAGCCTGAACAGCGAGGTGAGCAGCAGCAGCAGCTATGGAAGACGCAGTCCCAGTTCCAGTCCCATTCCTAGTCCCAGTCCCAGTCCCAGTCGAGGGACGCAGGAAGCGTTCCGCTTGCCGACTGCTTCTTACGCAGTGGCGCAGCGGCAAAGCTTCCTGTTGCACTGCTGCAGCTTCTTCTGCTTCTTGTGTGTATGTGTCTGGGTGTGTGTGTGTGCAACTCTACAACTGACTTTGCCCGCCTGACTGACTGCCATTACCATTACCCGCATCAGCACGCGTAAACTTCGTTTCCACCAAAAAGGGCAGAAAAAAGGCAGCAGCAAAATTAAAAGGTGCCAGGCAAGGGGGAAGGGCAGAGAGAAGGGCGTAAGGGGAACTGACAGAGAGACAGCGAGAATGGAAAGAAAGTGCAGAAGATGCTGAAGGCGAGCAGCGTCAGCAGAAACTAAAGCTGCAGTCACATCACTCAGCTGCAGCTCACCCAGTCTCTCTCTCTCTCTCTCTCTCTCTCCCTTCCGGAACAAGAAGTCATTTCTTTTAAGCCCAGTGCACATTCGACACGCCTCCTTTACTACGCCGTCCCTCCCCCCGCAGAGTGGTTGAACACATCGTGCAGCAGATCCTGTAACACTTGTGAGCTGCTGCTGCTGCTGCCGCAGCTGCACTTGCGTCAGCTGCTGCTGCAGAACATGATACTTAATTAGTAAAAGTCTCGCTCCTCCACTCGGCCACTTCGACTTGGGATATTGCTTGCGAATTCAATTCCGGAACGTCGAACGACGGCAAATTGCCTCTTTAGCTGCTGCAAAGTGCTTGCCAGATCTCTCTCGCTCTCTCTTTTTCTCTGTCTATCTCTCTCTCTCTAGTACCTGCATAGAAATATTTACTTTCAGCCCGCTCTCACACCAAGTAGAATTCCTTGTGTAACTCATGTTTCCATCACTCGATTCCCATGAAATTCTCTCTTCAGCTGCAGAAATCACTCAGCTGTATGTGCAGTGAGGACTTTAAGCTGTCCCACTTAAATTACGTCTTTAATGCGTTTTCAAAATGGAATGGATTTGTGAAAAGAGAAACGCTCGCTGCTTTTAATGAGTGTCATTTTAAGCCATTACTCGCACCGCTGTCCCTGCTTACATGTGTTATTGTATGCCTGTGTGTGTGTGTGTCTGTCTGTCTGTCTGTCAGTCTGTGGCACTGGCTGCACTCGCCTTTGTCTTTAATTTGACGCCTTCTTGAGCTGCTGCCTCCGTCATTTTTTGTATATCTAATTTCAGCAGGGCATTTCATGTTTTTATTGCTTTCATATCCTCTGCGAGTTTCTTGTTATTTATTTATTTATGTCTGTATGTAGCATACACTTACCTACTTACTGACAGGCCGCCACTTCCCATTCCCCTTGGTCCGTCCTCATTCTGCTTGACTCTCCCTTGCTTCGCTCCGCTTCGCTTCGGTTTCGTTTGGTTTCATTTCATCTCATGCCTTCTGCTTCTCCTGCAACTTACCTCCGCTGTAAAGGGTGGGGCGTGGCACAACCCAGAAAAGCCGAGCGCAATTCTAATGGGAATTTAAAATTTTTCACCATAAAGATGTTGCTGTCCTGCCCCTCCCCCTGTCCTTTCCCCTCCTGTCTGTGCGCCTCACTTCACTCCAGTTTTCTGTCCAGTTCTTGTTTCTTGCATAAAATGAAATTGTATTGCATTCGCTTTTTGCGCCCTTTCCCTCTCTCTCTATCTGCCTCTCTCGCTCTGTGTCTGTTGCTGTTGCTGTTGCTTTATATCTGGACACAGAAAATGCTGCCTCAGCAGCAGCAACAGCAGCAACAGCAACAGCAACAACAGTTGCTGCTACTCCAGTTCGGAGCGGATTCTGTCTTGGGCTTTGCTTTTTATGCCAGTTTCATGCCGCACTACTTCACCCCTCCCCCTCCTTTTCCCTTTCTCAATCTCTTCCTTTCTCCACTACTCACTCTCCTTTCCCCGCTACCCTTTCCCGTTCTCTTCGCACTCGTGCAACACAATAGAAAATCGCAATTCGTATTTTTAGAGCAACATGAAAATTTATGATACATTTGCCGCTTCGCGTCGCCTTCGCTCAGCTTTATCAGGGCATGGGCGAAGGCGGAGGCGGAGGCGGAGGCGGAGGCGGAGGCGGAGGCGGGTATGGGAGGCGTGCCAGCAACGGGTTGGGCTCTTAACTCGTTTGTGTTATGGCCAAGCCAAAGCTGATTTCAAATTATTCCACTCAAATAAAATGTTGATAATTGTAATGGAATTTTCTATTAGATTCCGCTCGAACGGCATCTCACTTCCGTCTCAGAGACCCGACTGACTTGTGTTCAACTGTTCCGCAACTGCTCAGCGAATGCTTGGCAATGTTTACTCTCGCTCTCTGGCGCACATACAACTTTCTGGCTTATTTATTTCGATTACTTAAGCCGAGCAATAAAAATAACTAAGTAGCTCAAAGCGGGGCTAAGCGCAAACATAAACAAATGAGCTACGAAACTTGGCTGGAGATTATAGGGTAGGGGGGACGGGGACAGGGGAAGACGCACACTGGCACACACTGCGTATAAGTAATGTGTGTGGGGAAAAGCCTTTCAGCTTGAACATGTTCATGATGCGCGCAACGACAACTGATTAATAACACTCTCACTGCAAATTGAATAGAAGAGACACAGCAGATTCCTCAGAATTATACGATCTATATATAATATAATATATGTAGGATATTTATTGTTTCGCACAATGGTTTATCTTAATAATAGTTTTGGTTTTATAATAGTTTGGTTATTATATTTTGGAATTAATAAAAAGATGACTCGTGACAACTCTTATTGATCTCCGGACGTACGACGACTACACAACTTTATCTTACTCCAGACACGACAACTTTCGGCTTTTAGATCTTTCTTTTTCTGCACAACTTTCAACTCGCTTTTTTCTGTACAACTTTCAACTCGGTCTCTTCTTTTTCTACTCCCTTTTCTAACGACGACATTCGCCTTGCGATGACTCTCAATCATTGCATATCGATAACTAACATATATAATATATGATCGTATAAATAATCTATATAGACTTGGCATATTTCTAGAGAAAATTTCCCCAGTTCTCAACTCGTTCTTGTTGTCTTGCTAAAATATGTTGAAATGAAATTATAGCTTTGTAACTATTCCTTAACAGTGCGAAGGAAATTAATTTTAATATTCCGACAATTTCTAGACTTGATTCACTCATTTTAAGATCATTTGATTTAAATTGAGTACGTCGTTAGTTGTACACCCGCTACTCAATGTAGAAGAGTATTATAACTCTGTGGCAACCAAAAATGTATGGAACAGGCAGAAGGAGGCGTGGCAGACCCCCACAAACTATATATTCTTAGTCAGCATCAACGGGCGCGTTGATATCTTATAAGGAAAAAAACGAATCGAAACGCACTTCGAAAAATATATAATCAAGTTTGTTTAAGATTTTGGCCACGCCCCCTACCGCTCTCGTAAATCGATAAAAGCCGAATTCCAAGCGTATTTTAAATGCAGAACATCATTCATTCATTTTTTGTAAGCACAATAACTATCAACGCCGAAGTGAGTGAGCTACTGATATCCAAGCTCTGCAAATACGCTTAACATTAAAGATATATCGTACATTTAAGAATTCGCTTTGGTCGAGCACACTCTACTGTAGCTTTCTTACTAGTTATTTTTGTTTAAATTAATAACATATCAAGATAACACGCACTATGTGTAATCATGCGAATGCGAAACTGACCCAATACGTCATTCAGCTCCCGAGAAGAGACTGTAGAATAATGACGGGTATACTCACAGGTCACTGCCTGACCGCAACGCACGCTAAGAAGTTGGGCATAACCGACAATGAAGAATGCAGGAAATGCAAGGTACGAGTACCAGGAGTAAAAGAAACTCTAGAACACCTCATCTGCGACTGCCCCGCACTCATGACCTCGAGAGCGAAATGCCTTGGAAGCCCCCTGCTTGCATCACTGAATGAAGCGGCGGGCCTGGCACCCCAAAAACTCCTGGCTTTTGCCAAACTAACCAGCGTACTAGACTGGGATACTTAAATCGAGAAATTAACAGCCTCCATCACTTATCCGGCAACACTAAGGATCATACTGATCTATGTGAGACCCCCACCTGGGGGCCTGCCGATATAACCTAACCTAATATAACATATTTAAAAATACTTCAACTCCACCTTTTGTTTCAAATCAATTAAGCAACTCGGAATGAGTTAATAACCAAGCCTTAATCTGTTTAAAGAAACGAATCCTCATCAAGATCCAATGGAGACTTGCAGCCTACGACTTGAAAGGGGGCAGAATATGATGCAAATGCCGTGCGTGCTGCTCATGCCACGCACATTTCTTTTGTTCATTATTGGGGGGGGTGCACGAAAGGGGCAGCAAATAGTTTTCCGTTCCGATTTGCTTTGCACAATGAAAACGAAGCGGACGCACGTGACTGAGGAAAGAGAGAGGGAGAGGGAAGGGGAAGGGGAGAAGGATTGGGGTTGGACTGCCTTTATCAATTTTATCTGTGAAATATTTCCGAAACATTTGCCATTATATTTGCATTAGTGGCCACAGCTTCCGTTTGCTGTTGGTTAACTGTATTCTCTTTCTATCTCCCTTTCTCTCTCTCTGTCCCTGTGATCCTCCCATACGACACGACACTGCGCCGTGCCACACCATGCCACACCACGCCATGCCACGCCACGCCACGCCACGCCAGCTCGACGCCAATGAAAAGGAAAATGGCCTGGTGAATAAAAAAGAAAAGGCGGGGCAGGACGTGGAGAGACAGGGGGGCAGTCGGGGCAGGCCTAGAGCAGGAACTACTCGGTCGCTGCTGGCACTCGGCTGGTCTATTCCCAGGCGGAAACTGCTTATCACACATTTCCACCCAGCCACGCAAATTCACACAAGTGCGGCAAACGGAATACAATACAAAAATTGCGAAAAAGAAGCAAACAAGCAAAGACAACAACGAAAAAACGAAAGAAACGAGAAAGGCAAAGAGGTGGAGGGGGTAGAGCGAGGGGGAGGGGGAGACGGTTGCCTGCGTGCTAAAGTAATAGCGCACAAAGAATGATGCGTAGACATGATTTCCGTGCGGTTGATTTCCCCCCAGTCCCCCTGCTTGCCGGCCTCCCCTCTCTCCCTGCTTCAACTCGCTTTCAACTGCTGCTGCTGCTGCTGCTGCTTGCAGCGCAAACTATTTGCTTGGGGATTTAGTTTCTGGTACCTTTTTCGGTGCGTATACGTAACATCTTATCTACATGCTCCTGCGGGCCTCAAGTACCCGCTGCAGTCGTCGTCGTCGTCGACTAAGCTGGCAGCTGCCTGAAGTAGCATGTAATTCATCTTATTCCCCAAAGACAAGAAGGAAGCAGCCTGTGCGGACACTGCCCCATCCTGCCCGTCCTGCCCAGCCTCGTCTGTTTGTCTGTTCGTCTGTCTGTCGAATCGCCTGCAGATATGATCCGCAGGCTCAGGCTCAGGCGTTGCTGTCGTCGCGCTGAGCGCTGCCTCCATTGGGACATAAATGGCATCAGCCGGACCAGGAGTGGGGCGGGGACGAAGACGGGGACGGGGACAGACGAGACACGCGCCTCATTACGTTGAGTCGTTACGTGTCGAGTTAGAGTTTCAGTTTCAGTTTCGGGGCTACCTCGCCTCCTCCCCTCTCCTTCTGCAGGCATAAAATGCGTAATGAATTTTAGATTTCGTTTCAATGGCTGAGTGAGAAGTTATGGCCCAGACACCGACGCAGACCCATCAGGCTGGACGACACCTTTTTGGCGAGGCAACGCTTAGGTCTATGGCCTGCAAATAGTTTTAAATGAAACGAAAGGAGTTTCAGGGATTAGCAGAAGAGGCAGCGAGGTATCTGCGAGATACAATCCGTTGTTGAAGCATTGGGAAAAGTCTCAAGCCTGCACCACTGCCAAGAGGGAGGCCAAGGGTGAGGGAGCAGAGTCTACGGTCCCGCAGGACGCGACTGCAAACATAATTTCTCTTGCTCCTAATACCAGATAAACGCAGACAAGAAGCAGCCAAAAAGCGAGCGAGAAACGTTAAGGGGAAAGGGAGAAGCCAGAAACGAGGAAGAGGAAAATTTTTGAAAAGTGCTTGCACAAAGTTCCTTAACCCCAAGTGGCCGCCGTCGCTTCAGCCGTTTCCGTATTATTTTCAACATTTATTTGCGACGCGTAAATAAAAAATAGTGGGTAAAAAACACGCAGAAGCTTGAATCAAAAATGCAAAGAGAAGGGGACGGGGTAGGGGGAGGCGGGCGCAAGGCAAATGGAAAATGGAAAATGGTAAATGGAAAATGGAAAAAAAGCTGCCGCGTAATAATAAAGCAAAGCTGAAGCCGGGCTAAGCCGGCTGGGCGATGGCAGTCCAGTGGGCATGACAGTCAAATGCATTTTAGGTAAACATTTCGGCTGGGTGGGCGTGGCTGGCATTGCTGGCTGGCTGCCGCCCAATTGACGTAAATCGTGTGCAAGTTTTTGGCAACCAGAGCGGCGACTGCGGCGCGGCAAAGGTCAGCAAACTGCGAACCGCAGGTCACCCAGCATCATCAACCCAGTGGGCCTTGGCTTGGCAGCCAGCTTGGTGTGCTTGCTGTTTGGCTGCCTCAAGTCGTTCGACGAGATAAACAATAATCTTTTCAAAATTTCAAACGGTTCAGAACTATTTTTCGACTCCCTTTTGACTCCAGACTTGTGTAACCTGCCCCAGAGAAGCGAATCGAGAAGTGAACTGCGCACTCCAATCGCCACTGGAAACACTCCCTCACCAAACCCTACGGCATGGAGGAGCAACAGCCACCTCAGAAGAGGACAACGGTCCTGCTGGACGGCACAGAGAATGCCTCGGGCTGCAGTGGAGGCGCTAGCGGCAGCAACAACATCGCAGCCAATGGCAGCGACGAGCAGCCCGGCGTCTCTGGGGTGCACCTGGTGCTCATGTGCATGGACGCGAACCGCCATGTGACCTTTCAGCAGGGCGTGATCGACAACGAGGGCATGAACCGGCGCAAGTCCAAGTGCTGCTGCATTTACCACAAGCCACACGCCTTTGGTGAGAGTTCCTCCTCATCGGACGACGAGTGCGAGCATTGCTGCGGCCATCCCGAGGTGCGGTTGCGCAATCGCCTCAAGAAGCAGGCCCAGCAGTGCAGCTGCGGGTGCCACTGTCAGCATCACCATCATCGCCAGCACACTGTCGCTCATCCAGCCGCCTGCGAATCTCTTGCGTTCCCCTGCTCTGTACCCACGCCGGCCACCTCGATGCCCGTGCTGCCTGTGACGAGTGCGCCCGAAGTAGCAGGCGACTCGGGCTACGCCGATAGCGACAAGGTCGCGGAGCAGCCTGCGAAATCACTAAGCCTCCTTACGGTCAGTTCTGAGGTTTCCAACAGAGACGATAGCATTATCACTTGAAACGACCTCGATACCTTTAAACCAGACTGATACTCTGCCGTCCTCTTCGTATTCTAGCCCTTGTCCGAACCCCTAGCAAATTGTTTGTCCTCCCAAGTGCAATGCGTACTCGACTCGAATCGCAACGAATAAACTGCGTATGTTATCGGAAGAAAAAGCGGGTTTGTTTGGCGATCAGAGAGCTGATCATGCAACTCATATATAGTTGGTTAAATTATCTAATTACATATAGGGCCATTATAATAGCCTTGTTACAAGTCAATTAGGTTACCGGCTATACGCACTCACGCACACTCACACACACTCATGCAAGCTCGTCAATTATTCAATCGTACATTTCATTGCATACTTTTGAGCGCCATCGCATATTCCTTTGCTGCAGCAAGCACAGCTGGCCGACTGACCGCAGGCCGCAAGCCGCAGGGCACCTGCCTTGGCGTGAATCTAGAACATGTCGTAACGTTCGCGCTGAAATCACTTAAAGGCTTGTCGCGACTTTCATAAGCCCGCCTTTTGGCAAGGCCAAGCGAAAGCCGCAGTAGGAAAAAAGACCACAATGGCAAGCGGACGGGGTTGGACGGGTTGGTGGGGTCTGGTCGGCCTGATGGCGTTTGCCATTAGTCAACGCCAAGCCACGCCCATGCCCAGGCCTGTCCACGCGCCCCCTATTGATTGATTATGGGGGAGCTGTCTGCGCGAACTTGTAAATAGATTAATGAACTGTTGCTGTTGCTGCTGATGCACTCGCAGTGCGGCATGTGGCAGGTGGCAAGTGCCAGAAGGCAGTAGGCAGTAGGCGGCAGACGAGCAACGACCAATGGACACTGTGTAAAATGGCTGCTGTCTGCAGCAGGCACGTCCAGCCTGTCCTGCTCCAAGAGGAGCTGAGCCATTTCGCTGCCGTCCCGAGGGAGTTGCAACTTTGACACGTAGCAGCTGCAAGTTGCCGTCCCACAGAGCTCTCTGTCCCTTCCTTGCCCCGCCCGCTAGGCCGATTCAAATTATGCAATCGTGTGCATGAATATCCCTGCATATCCCTGCAGATCCCTGCAATCCTTGCATGGCGTGGCACCAATTCGAGCAAGAGCCAGAAAAGAGGAAAAAACGAGGGAGAGAGAATCAAAACGAAACGAAACAAAATGGCAAAAATGGAACGAAACATTTTTTTGTTTGTTTCGCGCGTTCCGCTTTTCGTTTTCCACATTTTGTTTTCCTCTCTGTGTTTTTTATGCCCTCCGAAAAAAGGGTACACTAACTTTGTGCAAATGTATGCAACATGCAGAAGGAGGTGAGGCAGATCTCAATAAGAATATATTGTATATTCTTGATCAGGATCACTAGCCGAGCCAATTAAGCCATGTCCAATTGTCTGTATGTATGTCACCTATTACAAAAGCCAGAGACACCAAGTTTGCCATGAAGGTATATGTATACCATATGCAGATCAATTTTATTTGTAAGCTGACTATAATATCTTGCTCTTCTGCAAATTTCAATCCGATCGAACAATAAACACAGAAGTTATTTAAGTCTCCTTAATGAGCAAAGTTATGCCCGGTGTGCGCACGATTGCATACATATGTGTGTTAGAGTGAGACAGCAATATGCAATAGCCCTTGGTAATTGTTACTGTATTTATTTTTTTTAAGTTGGCGAAGGGTATCTCTTTGTCGGGCATGCTCGACTGTAGTGTTCGTCTGGTTTTATTATGCCAGTGTTGCCAAACTTTGAACCCTTTGCGACTCAGTCTTGCTTTGTGTGTGTGCTATTAAGCCACATTTTAATATGTGTTGGTGAGTTGTGTGTATGTGTGTGTGTGTGTGTGTACTATGCGCCGTTAGTCGTTTTTATGAGGTCTCTTGGCGCTTGATTCCGCGGCCCAAATGCTGCCAACCGCATTTGAAGTGGCTGCTGGAAATGAAATACGCCACAGCAAACAGTTACCACAGTTTGCATAACTCACACATACACACACACACATGCACTTGCACACTGTCAGACCTATGTACAATAGCGTACATATGTATCTAGAACTGCGCCGACTGGGGAGACTCAGCTCCCCTTCCTTCTGCTCCTCTTGTCCTCCTGCTGCTTCTCCTTCTCCTGCTCCTTCGACCTGCCGGAAAAAAGGGACACAGCAGATTTGTTAACTTGGTCAATGGGTCGCGTGGTCGGCGGAGTTCGCTACTCGCGAGATTCGAATTCACATTTGGGGGTGTCAAGCTTGATCGAGTCGGATTTCACTTGGACTTATTCTCTATTTGGCAAAGATTTATGCTTGAATAAAAATATCCGGGAAACTCCAACACGAAATAGAAAACAAAATATTTCAGAGATGATATAAATGGATTATGACAATATAAATTACTTTTAAACTAGTTTATATTGAGGTACTTCAAGCAGGAGTTAGGTTAAGTTTATTTTGAGCATAATCAGAACAAATCCAAAGTATAAGAAACAAGTTTAATAGAGTCTCTTCCCTTATTAAATAATAATTTCTATACCAAATAAATGAATCGAACTTCGCTTGCGACTCTCCCAAATATAGTAGACCTCATCCAATCTCTGGCGCTGCTCCATCCAATCTGAATACATTTGGAAATTTGTATCTAAATTCTGTGTGACTAAGCAATTGAAGAGCCAGAGTTGCCACCGCAGTTATGTACTTCTCTCTCTGCTTCTCTCTCTCTCTGGCACTGTGTCTGGCTCAGCTGCTGTGACCGTTCTAGAGTGCCATTTTCGCATCTAGCACTGATGAGCAATGCGACGCCAACCCTCTATGCCCGCCCCCTGCACACGACCACGCCCCCAATTTGATGTGTTTTAAAATGTGACCCATAAATAACGGTAATGACAGATGCTGGCGGAGCGCAACGACGCAGCAGCAGCATCAACGGAGGCAGCATCGTTTTGGCCTTTCAGCCGGCACGTCCCTCTGCTAACGAAAACAACGCAGAGAAAGAAAACAAAGCAAAGGCGCAGATGAAGACGGCAGAGACGAAGACGGAGGCGATGCTGAAATCGCAATCACGAAACGAACCCGGCCAAGGCAGGCCAAGTGGTAACTTTGCTCCCCGTCGCACGCGGAGGCAATTGAATCGCTTGTAGGCTATGAATAAGTCGATTACAAAAGCAAACTGACAGAGGGAAAAGCCCACAGCAATAACAACAACAACCAACCCAAAAACAACGCTGACAACAACAACAGCAGCAGCAGCTTCAAAACATCTCACACACAGTCAGACCTGGCCTCGGTTTCGGCTTTGGCATTGGCTCAGGCTGCTCCCTTTGCCGCCTCTGATGGTATTTTCCTTTAACACCAGACGTATTAAAATGACATGTACTGCCTGTGTGTGTGTATATGTGTGTTGGTGGGTGAGTTGTTTGCTAACTGTTCTTGCACTCCTTTTTGCAAATCATTTAAAAAGCACTTAAGTGGAAATTAAAAAGAAATTATTCACTTTGGCACATTTCACACAGCAACAACAACAACAACAGCAGCAGAGAAATACATTTCAGTATTTCAGCTGGTTTCACTCTTTAGCTCTCTTTTCTCCCTCCCTCTCTTTCTTTCCCGTTCGCATTGCTGTAATTTTTGCGGTTTGCCTCATTATTCGAGTCTGGCCAAGGTCTACAAACCACAGGCTTCATTTCCCTTTGCCGCTACCCCTTTCCCTCTCTCTTTCTCTCTCTCTGCATACCCCACTGGGGCCAGTTCGCCTCTTGGTGCTGCCTGGTTTTGCCTTTAATTGTGGTTTATTTTTCCTTCGCTTACCCATTGGTTGTACGCCCCCACACCCCTCCCCTGTCTGCAATCCTTTTGTCAGCTCACTGACAACTGTCGGGCATTTGTAGCATTGCGCACTTAACCACAATATTTAGAATTATTTTAATTGTTTATCACAACCTCATCAACCTCAGAGCCCGAAAGGGTCTTAGGGCAAAAGGTGTCGACTTCACTCGCTCTATCACTCTCTCTCTCTTTCTGTCTCCTGCTATCTTTGTCTCTAAAACAAAAGGAAAAGCAGCAAAGCACAAAATCACAAAATGCTTAATGGGTTTTTCTATTCTTTTTCCCTCTAAATGGTATTTGCTTTCTTTGGTATTTTTATTAAATTACTAAAGATAGCAACATTTTTAATTGATTTTCATTGCGGTTTAACTCTGTTCAAATATGGTTTTAATTGATTTTCATTCTAATTTGCTTGTGGCTTTTATTAACAGGGGACATACCAATATGGCAGGGTTGTATGGCAGCACATATGACATATGTGACATATTAGGTTTTTTATTGTTCTTTTAAATTTATTATAATTGACAGACAAAAAACTTCAACATGGCAAAACTTAAGAGCATATTTCATATGGCAGCTTCATATACGGCAACACATTCGACGTACATGTGTAAGTGACATATTTTAAATTATTTTATTATAGTTTTCATTTTATTATAATTGACATACAAAAATCTTCAATATTTCAAAAGAACACATTTTATATGGCAACTCGAATGTATGACATTGTATGTTTATTTTGTATATATTCTTGTACCACTTGATGTTATCCTTTTGAGAATGAAATATGATGCAGCTGACATATGACAATACATGTCTTTAGTATAGTCTACCACAGCTTGTCATACTGCATTATTTATATGACAACACAGCACAGTCTCCACCTTGAGCATATGACAGCATATGTCGGCAAATCATGCCACCTACAAAGTATATTTCCTCTTGCTTTCTGTGCGGTTTCTTCTCTCTCTTCCTTTTTCATATAATTGTTATTTATTTGTTATAAATTTCGCAACATTTTCGCTTGATTTTATTGTTGTTGCTGTTGTTGCTTCTGCCACAGGGGAACACTCCATGTAGGGCAGGCAATAATATTTGTCGCCCCCCAAAAAGTATGTACTGCAAAATTATTGACATCTAAATTACAAGCATGGCTTGTGTGTGGGCGGAGGTATGTGTATGTGTGTGGTGTATCATGTGTGTGAGTGTGTGTGTGTGTGTGTGTGTGTGTGTGTGTGGGGTTGCCTCGTCTGCTTATGGCTTTGTTTGCGACGTGCCCTGCTTTGCTTTAATGCCGAAACTGCCGCACAATCAGTTACAGTCTCAGCTGTCAATAGATTGTTGACATTTTTCTTTATATTTTCATATCTCATACACGCACACATACAGACACACACGCACGCACGCACACGCGCTCCCACATATGCCTCGGCTGGCTGGGGCCCTGTTTTGTTGCCCACTTTTTGTGTTTACTGCTTAAATCTGCCAATTTACTCGTTTACGTTTAGGCTTTGCCCACACCGCCCCCCTCCCCATCCCCCTTTCAGCTCCGTCTCTCAGAACTCTGTTGGTCCCTTCTTGGGCCCTTCTGGAGGGACCACGTATATCGTGACTGCGGCCTTTTCGTGTGGGAAATTAATATCTGTGTCATTTCTTTTTGCTGCCTCTTCTTCTGTGCCCTCTTTCCCTCACTCTCGTTTTTTTCTTTTTGGGTTAATAAGGCTAAATTGAGAGAATGTGCGACGCACTTAATTATCATCATATTTATTGTCTTTATTTATGGGCAACATAGCGCAAGCGAGACAGAGATAGCAGCACAGCAAGAGCGACAGCAAAGCCGACTTTTTGTGACTTTTTGCACATTTTTATGATGGGTCATAATATTTGCAATTATTATTTATGATTGCTACACACTATGTTCGACTGCGAGCAAGGGTCGTGGAAGAGAGGGGAGGGGAAAGGGAGAAGGAGCAGAGAACAGAGAGGAGTGAGTGGTTTGCCACGAATCGAGCCAAAGGTTGTCATTGCAGTTAATTAAATTATTTTAGTTAGTTGCCAGTTGAGCCAATCGAACTCACTTCCCCTACCTCCTCCCTGGCGTGTTTGAATTTAATAGCTTTTGCAACCTGCTCGGATATCAATTAATTCCCCGTTCATGCGGCCGGCTGCATTGGCCACAAAATCCCCAAGCAACTTTTCATAGAAAAGTTGCAGATGAAATTTGATTTTGTGTTCTTCTAACTGAATCCTGCTGGATCCTGGTTGAATCCTGTTGAACTTTTACTGTTACGCTCGCAACTTTGCCCTGTCTGTATACCCCGTGAATTGCGCGCATTGAGTTGGCCAACTAGTTTGACAAATATTCGACGGAAAAACAACAACAGCAAAGAGAAAAAAATAAATTAGTTTGCAACCTAAAACAACAAGCCGCAAGAAATCCATCATCCTCATTTGTGGGTGTGGGGCTGAAGGGGGTTGAAAACATTTGCATAGTACAGGGTATGTGCTGGCTGGTTATTTGCCCTGGATCCCGGATGGGTTTAAAAAGTCTCCGCAAAGTAAAAGTCAAATAAAATCTGTGCGCGCTGGCGAAATTATGCCCAGTCAGACATGTTTTGCTGTTTGTACAACCTTAAAACAACAAGAAGAAGAAGAAGCGGAGCAATAATGCAAACTTCTTTACGGGCCGCACACAGGTGCACAAATGCCGAGCGCAAAGTATAACAACAAAAGCGACAGCCGCTCGAAAATTTACATAAGAAACAAAAAAAAATTGTCAGGACTTGCGACACGGCTGGTGGCAGATGGCAGGTGGCACGCGTCTACATAAGTACGTACATACATTATATTGTGTTTATAAGTATATACGCTATGCCTATGTGGGGGTAGGGAAGCGAGAAGCGCAGCCAATGTGCACAAAAGTGTTTGCGAAAATCCTTATGCAACAAGAGCCGACGTCGTTGTCTCAACTCAGGTAAATGTATGCATGATCATGTCTGGATTAACTTAATGAAAGCAACGAATGCAACAACAGCAGCAACAACTGTAGCAACCACAACATCAGCAGCACAGGCAGTAGCAGCAGAAACGGCAACGAAATAACAACAAAACAGCTGATGGCGGAAAATGTTAACAACGACGCTGCACACTGAAAAATGCTGTCATGAAACGCTAAGACGCTGACAATGTCTCCAAATCCAGACACAGACATGCAGCATTCCCTCTCCCACTCCCACGCACACACACACGTTCATTCACTCTGCGCTTGACGGGTGCCGACGACATTGCAAAAATCGTAGCATATTTTGGAGCGCGCATTTTTTATTTGCCTTCGATTGCAGTGCATAAAAATGTAGCACGCATTTCAGCGCAATGTTTTATATTTGCATTGAATTGACTTGCAGGGACAGCTTTCAGCGCAGCCCTTTTTATTTTCACGGCTCAAATCGAACACGTTTTAAGAGTATGCAGAGTGCGGCGTGTGAAACTGTAACTCTTCATGCTTCATTTAGTTTTATGTACGCCTGCATGTCTTCGCCTGTACGTCTGTGTGTGTGTGTATATGTGTGTGTACATCGGCTGACATGCTGACGGAAACATGCAGCAAACGTGCAGCGTGCAACGTGCAAGCTTCAGCAGCAGTAACAGCAGCAACAAAGCGAACAGCATTTAAAATCTTTCAGAGTCGCGTCGCATCGCACCGCGCCGCGTCGTCCTTGCGCCTGACAGACATCGCTGCAAAGATTTACGGAAAGTTTACAGCGCCAGACATTTGTTGTGGCCTTATAAATTGTCTGTGCGTGGGCCAAGGTGCCTGCTCTGTCTAGGGTGCTCGGCCCCGGCGACAGCCTCACGGCGCACAACACACACACACACAGCAACATATGAGTGTACTTGTGTGTGTCTGTATGTGTGTGTGTGTGTCGGTATGCCAGTGTGTATTCGCAGCGTGTTCGCAGCGTGTTGCCAGAGTGTTCGCCGTGAGACAGCCCAGAGACAACCTCTGCGCACTTTGCTCTTCTTGCTGCCGCCAAGTCGAGTCGATTGCTGCAGTGTCAGCACCTCACAATGCAGCAGCAGCAGCAGCAGCGGCAGCAACAACAACAATCGCGAAAGCCAACAACAGCGACAACATAAAACACAAAACACGGAACACGAAACACGTTAAGCGCATTGCCATTTGTGCCACATCATGGAGAATGCCAAGGACCCGGCGCTGCGCAGCGTATGAAGAAATGCCAGGGCAGGCAGGGCATGGGGAGGGGGCTGGCACGGGCCTTGTGATTCAGGATTCAGGTGACGCCTGGGTGTGGCATGGGAACGTCTAAAGCCGCCGGCACAATGCAGACAGCTGGCAAAGTTGTTCGATATTGTAAATGTGTTTGGCCAAATCGCCGCTGGCTTAAGGTGGATTCTCGTTATGCCACGGGGTTTTGTCGAAAGGCGAAAGGCGGCGAAAGCAGTCAGAAAAGAAAATGGGCAAAAGCGCAACAAAGAAGACGTCGTTGGCAGCAACAGCAGAAAAAAATAAAATCGTATAAGGAATTTTCAATTGATTAGTCGATAAGGTTGATCGATGCGATGCGATGGGGATAAGTGTGAATGTGTGTGTATATATGTATGTATGTGTATGAGTATGTATGTGCAGGTGTCTGTATGTGTGGTTGCTTGGCGATTGCCTGAAAGTTTGCATGCAATTTGCATCGTTAGTTGTGGCAGGAACTGAGTGGAGAAAAACGATAATAGAGGCGAGTAGAGAAAAGGTTCATAGGGAAATTAAATTGTTGAAGAAGAGCACTATCGTATGTGCTCTTCTTAAATATTATATTTATGATTTTGCTGTACTTTATGTTTACATATACAACATACACCATACAACATACAACATACAACATACAACATACAACATACAACATACAACATACAACATACAACATACAACATACAACATACAACATACAACATACAACATACAACATACAACATACAACATACAACATACAACATACAACATACAACATACAACATACAACATACAACATACAACATACAACATACAACATACAACATACAACATACAACATACAACATACAACATACAACATACAACATACAACATACAACATACAACATACAACATACAACATACAACATACAACATACAACATACAACATACAACATACAACATACAACATACAACATACAACATACAACATACAACATACAACATACAACATACAACATACAACATACAACATACAACATACAACATACAACATACAACATACAACATACAACATACAACATACAACATACAACATACAACATACAACATACAACATACAACATACAACATACAACATACAACATACAACATACAACATACAACATACAACATACAACATACAACATACAACATACAACATACAACATACAACATACACATTTATGTATATAAATAAAATATATTGTTGTAAGAATTCAAGACAATTTACTTTTTCCTTGTTCGATTGTCTTAATTTTAAAATTAATTTTTTTAATTTATTGTATTTACTTATCACACTCGTGCTGTGGCTGGTCTCTGTTAGCGAGTCTGCACTGTACTCGAAACTATTGTAATATGCTATTGATTTTCTTCTGCTCGCAGCTGCATTTCAATGCGACTCTCTTCTGAAATCGCAATAAACTGCAGACTGACACGACACGCTGCGCCTAATTGCCTCGGCAGCAGCTCAACACCTTCCCGACCCGACACACTCTCCCCCATCTCTTCTGCAGCCCTTTGCAATTAACCCTCTTCCCTAGACGAGAAACTGCTTGCTCAAGGCAATTAAGATTAATTTCGCATAAACTTTGGCAGATTGCGTATACGACGCATACGACGCGTGTGCGTTGCGTTTCACAGTCGAAATGCCGAAAACAAAGATAGATGACAGTGATAGTACTGCAGAGTGAGGAAGGGGAAGGAAGAGGGGGCTGTGCTGTGTGCATGTTTGGCAATGCACACAAATTAACTACTCGCGATTGTTTTACACGTCAGCCTCATCGTCGTCGCCGGCTTTCATTGTCATGTCTCCAGATGGCGCCGCGTCGATTTTGGCCAGTCGAGACAATGCAGTCGCAGCATAATAGCTAAGTGTGTGTATGTGTATGCGTGTGTGTGACTGTGAGTGTTGACTGGAAGTTGTTTGCTTTATGCCAGCCATTTAACAAGTTTATGGCTTTATCCTGCAGCTGAGCGCGTCTTCGGCTCGAGTTGAGACTGAAAATTGTTTCAATTAACAGCAGCAACATAAACAGGGGCGTCTCCACTTCCTTTCCTTATCCTCTTTGCCTGTTGTATTTGCCTTTCAGTGTGAACTCTTTTGATGATGTTTGTGCACACAGGCAGACAGAGAGAGAGAGAGAGAGAGAGAGAGAGACAGCTAGACATGAAGTAATCGCAGTCGTAGAAGTCATAATGTACGTGCAGGTCGAGGATTTGCCGGGATTATGAGTTAACTTTGATATCAAATTTACAAATTCGCATTCGCAGACGGGCAGAGAGAGGGAGAGAGAGAAAGGGGAAGAGCGGGAGATCAACAGAGTGAGAGAGCAACACTACTCATGCTGTGTTTATCGCACTGTTTTGCTCATCTCATTCGGCCTGTGCCAAGTGACAAGTTTGAAAGCAATTAAGGCAAATACTAATTGCTTGCCTAAGCTCTCTGCCCTGCACGAGTATTTACTTACACACTCATGATTGGGTGTGCGTCCCACCCCCTCTATATACCCCTTTTCACCTCACATACGCCTCTGTCTGGGGCGAAGTCAAATAGCAAGTTAAAGGCACGTTTGATGTGCTCTGGGTCTAATTAGACCTTTAAGATTTCCCATTTCCAACTCGAGCCATAAACGAGTGATAAACGAAGGCTCGTAAAATACACTGCGCGAAAAGGTAGCAAGAAAGTATTGTAGCAGAGAGACTACAGCAAATGAAGGGTGTTTGAGAAGTACAAAACTTCTATGATCGTGGGATTCTTTTATTATTATAGATCTAAGCTT
Organism: Zaprionus capensis; assembly: GCA_018903675.1. Taxonomy (NCBI): domain Eukaryota; kingdom Metazoa; phylum Arthropoda; class Insecta; order Diptera; family Drosophilidae; genus Zaprionus; species Zaprionus capensis. Next base: position 1,556,533 of record JAEIFN010001074.1, on the reverse strand, counting down.
TTGTGCAGCTTCCTTAAAACTCCAAAGTAATGTCTAGGAAACTTTCCTCTTTCCATCTAAATAAAATATTTGTCTATCCTCTATAAAGCTCAACATTTGCAACAAAGTCTGCTCGCACTAACAAGCAACTACATAGATAGATGTCATCTTTAACTAATCAGTTCTACATGCGCGGAAAAAATTGAGAAAGTTTTTCTTTTGTGAATTGAAATTGTAAATTTTGTCAACTTTTTTGGCGCAGCTCTCTCTCTCTCTCTCCCTCTCTGTCTTGAGCAGTTTTACAAGATATTATGCCATTGTTATTGTTGTTTCTTTGTGTGTGTTTCTTAGCTCTTGCAAAGACGAGACTTAAAGTTGTCAGCAAATCGTCCGAGTAGCAGCTTCTGACTTTATTTTTACCTATTGCCTAGCTTGTGCTATCTCCCTCTCCCTCTCTTTCTCCCTCTCTCTGTCTGGTTGTCTCCTACTTCGTGTCTGTGGCAGTGTGTGTTGATCCGTACTTTGTAGCTGCAGTTGTTGCGGCTGCTTTGTCTTGCGACAATTGAAAGCTCTGAGGTAGTTCGGAAAAAACGCAGCAGCAGCAGCAGCAGCAGCAGAAACTGCTGGAAGAGAAGAGAGACAAGTAAAGGGAAAGGGGAGAGAAACTAAGAGAAAGAGGAGACAAACTAAGAAACTGGCATGAAATAAAAGCCAAACGGCAGTCGAACAAAGTAAAGCGAAAGCCCCAGTATAAGTCGAGGCAGAAGCAGAAACAGAAGTAAAAGTAGAAGTTGCAGCAGGCATAAACAAATGTCGCAAGCACACCCCTCTCTCTCTCTCTCTGTGTGTGTGTGTGAGTGTGTATGTGTGTGCAGCTGTCCCAGTGAGTTGTTGTTCGACTCTGCCGGTGCCTGCTTGCATTGTAATGACCACGGCAAAGGGAAAGAAAAGAGACAGCAAGAGGCAAGGAAGACGGAGAATGGGAATGGGAACTGCAGAGGGAATAGGCAGGTAAATGGGGTAAGGGGGAAGAAGAGTTACAACGGGGAGTTAGTCGAGTTCCAGTAACAGCAATAGAGCAAGATGTTGTTGTTCTTGCTGCTGCTGTTGTTGTTGTTGTTGCAATGTTTCTTGCGCTGTGTTCCACAACAGAAGAACTTGAGTTGTTTGTTTTTGCTTTGTCGTGTGTTGACACATTTTTAGTAAAACATGCCGCGTGTACGTGCATGTGTGTGCGTGTCGGGATTTCTCAGTGTATGTGTGTGTGTGGTGTACGGGTCCGCTGGTGTGCAAAACCGGAAATTGCAAATGCAACAAGATGTTCTGCGGGAGTTGCCACATTGTTTCTGCTTGCCACAATATAAACAACAACAACAACAGCATCAGCAGCAGCAACCACTGCAACAACAAGAACTGTAGCTGTAGCTACAACAATATTTCATGTCGCACTGGCGCAAACCTGTCGCAGCAACAGACCAAAACGTGCATATTCACGTTCGCTTCACACTTCACAAAAGTTGCCAGGCAACTCCCAGCTAGAATTCGCCGCTTAAAAGCCGTTTAAATTCACTGCAATATCTGTAGAAGATCTGAGAAAAGCGAAAAATAAGTATATTAAATCGATAGGAAGGGGCAGAGGGGAGTAAGAAGACGATAAGAATCGAAGAACTCAACAAAATATTGTGGAAATCGCATGCAAAATTATAAGATGCGTGAGAGAGAAGGAGATAAATTTGTATGTGGCTTGGAGGGTTGTGTCCTGGAGAAAATTAACTCAAAATAGAAATGTTATATAGAATAAAAAAAATTATTTATGGCAAATCTTTGCTTAATATTTCACTTGTGATAATTTAAATTCAGAATAAGATTAATTTTTATATCCTTTTATTCATTTCTCATTTCATTCATTTATTTCTCTTACCACAAATATGACGCTTTAATGCTTCATAGCAGGCTCATTGAGGTTCATTTAAGTGCGACTTGTAATCGGAATTCAATATAAACAGACACCGTGAAGTTGATTTTCCGCCCCGTTTTGTTCGCCCGACCAGGTTTGTTTTGGGCTTGTTTGCCTCAGTTGGCCGAGAATAATTACATTATTGTTTTTAATTAAACATTGTTAGCATAGTGTGTGCAATGTGAATTCTACCGACTTTGCCTTGCCACGCTGCCTCGTCCTGTTGCCGTTTTCGCAGAAGTTAACAAAATTTTTGCTTACGCCGCAAAGTAGGCAACACTTTTGTGCCATGTGTGCTGTACGCTGCCAGTGTGTGTGCGAGTGTTTGTGTGTGTGTAGACTCTGGCAGGTCGTTGGCCATCCGCCCGAACTCCTTTTGCTGCGCTCCTCTCTCTGCCTCTCTCTCTCTCTCTCTCTCTCTCTCTCTCTCTTTCTCTCTCTTTGTCACTCTCGCGCCTGCACCCCGTGGCCAGCAACCTCATCAACAACTTTTTAACTAACTTGCCAGCCAGGCTAACAAGACCGCAGTCAGGACGCAGCCTGAGCTGCAGCAAGGATGAGCCTGGCATTGGCCAGGGGCAGGGGCAGAGGTGGAACAAGAGGGTAGGGGAGATGCTGAAGCTAAAGCTGAGCCTGAGCCTGAGACAGACGGCGAGGACGACAAGCAAAACTAACTAACTCGACGCTCGCCACTTGTAATGTACCGTTATTGTTGCCAACGAGCCAGGAGAGAGTTGGAGAGGTAAAGAGTGAGAGAGAAAGAGGGGGTAGAGGGAAAGAGTAAGAGTAAGAGGGGCAGGGGTAGTAAGTGAGTGCGAGAGCGAGCCAAGCGAGAGTTTTGCTTTGTCCGCGAAATAATTTTATTTTATTTGCAGCTTTTTGTAGTTTCGTTTTAGCTTTTTATACTGTTCTCTTTTTTTTTGGTTCCAATGCGAAAAACTTCAGCTACAACTGCACAGATTTTTGGCCAGTGTTAATGCAGCATCCCTGCGGCTGCACGACCCCCACTCCCTCTCACCCCCCTTCGCTCCAACTGCTGCTGCTGATGGCATATTCCATGTCTCGTCCTGTCGCATATCCTTAGTTGTTTTGGCTCTATTTAGTGGCCGCCGGAGCAGCAGCAGCAGTTGCTGCCGCCGCCGCCGTCGTTGCTGCCGCTGAACGCTTTATGGCGCTGGTTTCGCTGTCGCCGTCGTCGTCGTCACGGTCGGTCCATTTCAGTCTGCTCGTGTGTCTGCCAAGTTTTTATGCCATGCAGCTAAATAGTTGGCAACTTTTTTATGTTAGTCCCCTCTCCTTACTTACTCCCTCCCCCTGTCCCTTTCCACTGAAAATTGCGCACAAATTGGCAGCGCGTTTTACTGCTGCTGATGTTGTTGTTGCTGCTGCCTTTGACAACTTCGCGCCCCACTCCCGCTCGCAACGAACTTCTGCGATTGGCCACGAGCTTTTAATAAAAACTCATTTTAATAAAACTAAAACAATCATTCTCTGTCTTCTCTTCTCTTTTTTTGCAGTCCTTTCTTTTCATTTCTTTTTTTTTTTTTTGGTTTTTTGCTTCTTCATCGCGTTTGGCGGCAGCTGCACTGAAATTAAGTGTTCGCGGTTTGACTTTGCTGCTTGCTGTATGTGCAATACTCCTCTTTCCCCTTTCTTCTTTCCCATTTTCCATTTCGCTCATGCAAACTGTCAAAGTTGCTGTAAAATGTTCCATGTTTGATTCCGTTGACCGCTTTATTTCGCGCACTTCTCGCGCACATTGCTATTGTCAGCTTCTCTTATTCAGCTTAGGGTAGAAGAGAGACTTTAAGAGCTAGCACAACCAAAAATATATGACAAAAGACTAAATAGTACACACAGATCAAGTTTATTTTAGTTTGTGGTCACGCCGTCTTCAGCTTCCCTACGTCGATAAAAACTAGATTTCATGTGTAATTTTAATGCAGAATCATTTATTAATCATTAACAAGTTATATAAGAAATAATTTTAAAGAGGAATTCATTTTTTAACCAACTCAAAATACGCTAAATATTTTTTAAATTTAAATTTTCATGGTTCTTTTATTAAGTCATACGGGGAAATTCCAATATCCCCTTTGTGCCCTTTTTATCTATTAGTTCAGCCCATGCGGGCTAAATATAGAAGTTATATATTTATTTTAAGAAATAATGTTAGTCAGGTTGGTAGCGGGTATATCGCAGTCGAGTGTACTCGACTGTAGCTTTCGTGTTTGTTTTTTGTTTTTTTTCCAAATAACTTCAATGGTTTTCGTAAGTTTGTAATCATCGTCTAGAGGGTATCAAATCGAAACGGCAGGTTGCAGAGTATTCACAAAGTCGAGCCACCTCAAAATTTTTGGCTTTCTTTGCAGCTTGTAAGCAACAACAAATTCAACAAATTTCTCTTTTATTCAGACTGAAATGGGGCAAGAATTTAGTAATATGAAATTGTAATGTATTGAAATAATTCGTAGTTAAACGGAATTTTCTCTTACATTGTTCTTATTGTGTTTTATGTGGTGCTCCTCTTGTTTCATTCTTTCATTTTCTGAAAATTCGGACCAAAATTATGCTGTCTGCAGCTGCAGCTTATCATAATTTGTTGTTTATGCTGAGCCACATGGATGAGAATGGGGATTCCTCCGGGTTGCAGGTTGCAGCAGGCTACCACATGCCACTTGCCACTTGCCACATGCAGCAGCACTCTTGGTTTTACTTACGACATTAATTGAATGCAACCACACACACAAACACACACACACAAGGGTAGGGGCTAGCATGTAAATACATGTGTAAGTTCCCATGCATATGTATGTATGCGTGTGACACTGTGTGTATTTGTGTTGGAAGAATTACGAGGTTTGCTGCATCATGAGTTCTGCGTGCTGAGCTCTGATCCCGAGCCAGGCAAAGGGAGAGGGGAAATAAGGAGTCGGGAAACAGGTCGGTCTGCAGCTGGAGTTACTTTTGAACCTCGTTTATTGCATTTCAAGGCACGTACTAAGCGCACACACACACACACAAGCACACATACACTCAACACACAAACACGTACGAGCACAAAAGTGTCAAAATCCATACAAACACACACACAGTCACACGCAAACATACACACTCTTGCAGTTCTCAATAACAGTCTGAAGCTGAGGCTGAGGCTGAATGGCTGCCAGCGCCCTTTGCCAACCTTACAACTACTCCTCCCCTGCCTCTTGCAGTTCAACTTGGCCAGCTTGCACTTGTTTATCATTTATTACTGCAGTTATAAAATCCTCTTTTATTCCCCTCTCTCTCCCTCTTTTTCTCTCCCACTTTCTCTCTCGCTCTCCCTTCTGTTTGCTCATGTGCATTGCCTGCGCTTCTATTTATTTTATATTTTTGCATATTTCATTATGGATAGCAACGATATAAGTAAATACAGGGTGTGCATGTACCTATGTTTGTCTTTGCATGTATGCCAGTGTGTGACTGCGTGTGTGTGTGAGTGCGAGTGCGCTTTGCATTTGTTTGTCTGTTTGTTATTTATTTTTCGCTGACACTTTTGCCAGCTCTGCTGCTGTAAATAAAGTAAAACGAGAATCAAGAAGAAAAATAATGTTGCTTAATGTTGAACTGTGCAATACCCTAGAAAAAATGTACGGCAGTAGCTTCGAGGTTAAATGTCATAAGTGCTGAACAGACGCGAACAAACTGAAGCCAAGACATCCATGTAATATTCTGCTCTCATTGGCAAGCGCTGAAGATCGTGGGAGCGCTGCAATCAAAAGACTTTCCACATGGTCTCTCTCTCTCTATCTTTGTGGCTCACCAATTGCAGTGCTACCCCCCCTCACTGCGATCCACAGAGCGCTCTCACTTAATCAGCTCCACTCTAATTTGTCTGTCACTCCTGCTCACTCACTGCGATCCACAGTGTGGATGGCAAGCACTGCTTCAGCTCCTCTTTAAACTGCAGAGCGCGGGCAACTCTCTCTGTCTCTCTGTTGCTCTTGCTCACTCACTGCGATCCACAGTGTGGATGGCAAGCGCTGCTTCAGCTCCCCTTTTAACTGCAGAGCGCAGGCAACTCTCACTCTCTCTGTCTCTCTGTTGCTAGTGCTCGCTCACTACAATCCACAGCGTGGATGGCAAGCACACTCACAGCTCTCCCTTTATATTTTCTGCTCATAAGCTCGCTCACTACGATCCACAGTGTGGATGGCAAGTGCTCGCACAGCGCCACTGCACTGGGACAGTCTATGCAGTCAGAGTGCAATGCACAATAAGAAGCAGGCTGCGAATAGCAGCGGCTTCTGAAGAAGTCCAAGCGTGCGTCTGCCCCAAAAGGTGGCAAGTCGCGACGACTGACTTGCAAATACACATATGCACATACAAATGCACTTATGCACTCTGTCAGTGTGTGGGTGTGTGTGTTTGCAAGTGTGTGCATGTCATAACATGTCATTTCTTGTTGTTGCTGGCGGGTGATAAAGTTCATTTACCTTTTGTCGTTTATCTTAATACTGCGCTCACTCCCCCTTTCGCTCTCTCACTCTCTCTCTCCCTCTCTGGCACTGCAGTGAGGAATGTGTAATTGTCTATATTCTGTTTTGCACTCTCTCTCTCCCACACACACACACACTAACATATGCAGGCGCTAACTTTGTTTGTTTGTTTACATTGGTTGTGCTTGAGTTGAAATGCCTCACGACGTCGTCGTCGTCGTTGTCTGACAGACAGTAAGTATGCGTCTGCGTGTGTGTGTGTGCGAGTGTGCGACATTAGTGCAGCAGGTCATTCTGTCTGTCTGTCTGCGCAAAGGATTGAACTTGACTGGGGCTCACAAAGTCAAAGATATTCAGCCACAACTTGACAAACTCTGGCCACATCTCTCCCATCCACTACACCGACCTCGCCCCGCCCCGCACACTTTGCATTGCAAATTTGTTTAATAAATATAATAATGGTATAATTAGAGTAGCTTTAAGGCGCTTCAATGTGATTGGCAAGCGTTTTACGATTTAAAAATCTTCTCAAGAGCAGAAAACCTTTGCTGTGGAGACTCGTAATTGCTTTCTGATTGGAATTTTGTATTGGTTTGTCGAGCGTGAACATGTTTTGCTTTTATTTGATGGTAAACTAATAAATAAATTCAATAGCAGGTGGCAAAATCTGTGAAAAACTAGGAAAAACTGTGAGTGAAACCAGTGAAAAACTTGGCCCCTGACAGATAAAATTGCCAAAATTGAAATTCATTGACTTATCACAACATTTTGCTTCGTTTCACGTTTGTCGTTTCTCGTTCCTCGTTTTTCTTTTCTGATTTAATTCCATTTAGGAAAAACATGCAATACATATTTATTTGATGAGTTTTCCTTTTGAGTTCACAAATTGAAAATTTCCTTTTGAGCGAAAATGTCAACTACGGGATTAGCCTTTGCCATCGCCAGCAATGGATTTTCCCGTCGTCAGAGGCTCGAGGCGAAATTGTTTTATGAAAATCAAAACGCCGCCACTGTTGCCGCCCCAAGAGAAAAAATTGACTTTTAATTGAATGTGAGCTGCAGCGAAAACAAGAGCACCTAGAGAAATACAAACCGTACACTATATACACAGGTCTATGTGTACGTATTGTATATATATCGTATATATCGGGTATAGATACCACAGTTGGTGAGAAAATGCACATTTGTTTCCCGCATTTTGCCACTTTTCTTCGTTTGCAGTCGATTAAAATGTATCATAAAGCTCCATGCCGTAATCCCTTTTTGATTGCGATTCTCGTGGGGGAGGGGCGGTGTGGTGCCAGGTTGGAGGGGGGTACTGGGGCGTGGCGCAGTTTGCAATTAGTTTGGCGGCTGAAAGGCGCGTTTAATGAATTGAATTGAATTGCGTTGAATGAAATTGAATTGAATGCAATTTATTGCATACCTGAGCATGGCTTTGCCTTCCTCTCCTCCCTCTGCTCCCTCTCCACCTTCTCTGCCTCTCTCTTTTCCACTTGTGCTCAATTGCGACATTGTTGATCGATTTTGGCATCGGGTATCGCAGGCGTGGTCCGCGGTTTCCCTGCAACTTTATATTGAATTCCTCGTTGAAAGCTTTGCTGCTCTTGCCACCTATCTGTATAAGAATTTTGAAATCTATTCTGGAATTCAAGGCAATTTATGGCAGTTTAGGGATGAGGTGCAGCTAGAAACAGAAACTGAGCCAGTGTGGAAACTTCATTATTACTTTTGTTTCACGCGCAGTTACCCGTCTCTCTTCTCTCTTGCTCTCTCTTCCTCTCTCTCTGTCTATTACTCTCTCACTTTTTGTTCCCCTTTTACTCGAACTGATACAATTTGCAACGCAATCGACGCATTTTGCAGTTTTTGGCCGCATTCGCAACGTTTGCAACAATCAATGCTGCCGCGCACAGTGGGAGAAATGTCATTTGCATGGAATAAATTGCTTCGAATTTCAAGAGGTTTACCGGTTAATTATTTCATCAACTTCAAATAATTATATTCGTTATCATGCTGAATTCGATTGGATTTGTTATCGACTATCGATATACAACAAATATTGGTTGCATCTCTCGTCGATTGGGCTTGTTTGCCCACCGTGCCACCACTGGTTGCCGCCGCCAAGCCATCAATCGTCATGTTGGGCCACGCCTTTCTTGTTGTATTCCCGCACAACTCATTGCCCCGTTCTACCCCTCTACCCCCCTCCTGCTGCGCCCATGCACCGTCTGGCACTCTGTGTGCGGCTCACGATTTGGTGCACCCAATCGACCCATAAACCCAGTTATTTACTTAGAAGCGCCTTTTAACATTTTTATTCTCTCTCTCTCACACACACACACACACACACACTCGCACACACAAACACCAGTTTTTTATTCTGTTTCTTTTCCGCATTTTCTTCGTTTTGCCTGCTCTAGTGGCACGCCAAGTCAAGCAGCCGCGTACTGCGCTGCCCGCTGCCGGCGTCGCTGCCAGCGTCGACGCTGTTGGCGGCTTTTTGCATTAAATCAACGCCGTCAACAATAATCAACAACACACAGCGCACACAGACGCAAATAAAAGCGCAGATGTGGGAGGCGAGGGGAGGCAGAGCAATAAGTCCCCACTTGGGGGGAAGATAGGGCAAGGGGAGGGAGGCACTTGCAGCGTCCCAGCCCCGCCCAAGCGAAACCAATTTCAATTGCAATTCGAACTCCAATACGAGAATTCGTTTCAATTTGTTGCAGTTGCCGCCCAGCGCAACCGCAATAAAGGGGCACAAAGAGGGGGCAGGGCAGGGCAGAGGCAGAGGCAGAGGCGGGGAAGCGGTGGCAAGTGGCTGCAGCCAAGAATTGATTCGCGGCACAGGTACACATGCAAATAAGGTCAACGTGCGCTGCTGCTACTGCTGCTGCCGCTAGCGCTGCCAAACGTCAGTCAGGTTTTCTGCAATAGGCTTACGAGCTCGACTGCGAGGCCCCGCTACCTACTGCCCTTCCCCTTCCTCTTCCCCGCACCCTTGCCCCCGTCCGTCCATTCCCAGCGGAATCCTCACACAGAGTCAGCGCCAGAAAGTATGCAACACTGCACCCAGCCTGGTTTGGCCTGTATGACTAATGGGAATTCGAGTGTGCCCGCCACTCCTTGCCAGTGTGCTCCCTTTGCCGTATGCCTTCTCAGCCTGCCATTCCTAAGATAGCTCGCAGCACACAAGCACGCGCAGTCCTCGTCCAGCCCAACCAGCCCAACCAGCCCGGCCAGCTGCTGCTGCACTCATTAGGCCATTTTGGACCTGCATTCTCAAGTCCAATAACCGAACCGAGCTCAGGACGAACTAATAAATGTAAGGAGAGCCTGCAATGCTCCAACTCAATCCGGCACTGACCCCATCGAGATTCAAGAGTGCTACCATTCAAACTGAATTATGCGGCTGCCAATCAGGCTCAAGTTGGGCCGGGCCGAGTATTCCGATTGCAGATCCCCAAATGGAATTTCAGTATTCCATGGCCAGTAAAATAAACAGACAACTTTATATGGTTTGAAAAAGAGTTTAACTATGAGTTCATGAATGAAAGAATGAATTCATAAATTGATGTTAATGAATACATATGAATGAATTTAGTGTTTCAGGTTACCATATCAGCATATAATTGGTGTTTAAGGTATTTTAAAACTGTGCAAATCTCCTTATTTAACTTACAAGTAACCACATAACTTGGAGTAATTGCCACTCGTACAATCACTTGTTAGCATTTAGTTTATCAGCTCCAACTTCAACTATGAAAACCCTTTTCGAAAGGTAAAACTAGTTGACTATGTTACTGATTGTTTCAGGTTTAACGTAAAGTCAACTTGTTTAACTAACAAATTAGCAAGTAACTTGCAAATGATTGCAACTCCCAGAGTAACTCGTATGTTTTCCCTTAGAACTCTCTCTCTGTCTTTCTCTTTCTTTTGCTCTGCACAATACTTCAGCCACGTGTTAATTAGTTTTCCCTTTGAAATGCACAAGGATCGCCAGATTAATTGACTCTCTGCTTGAGCTCGAGCTTGGGATGCAAACATGGCGACACAACAACGACGACGATGACGACGACGACGGCGTCGGGGCAGGGCGAATAGATTAGCGATGAATGGCGGCGAATTTGCAAGCGTGCGAAACGTTTAAGACAAAATCAACAGCCAAGATACTCACACACACACACACACACAGAGAGACACACTGACACATAGATACACACTGAGACACAGAGAGAGAGCATGCAAACAAAGCCAGAAGGCAGGTCGACGTTGATGACTGCTGAAGGCATACAACAGGGAAAGGGAGTAAAGAAACAGAAGAAGGGGTAAAGCAGGGACATAAGAGAGGGCGGTGGGGCACGCGAAAAGTGTGAGGAAAGAAGAAGCGAGGGAAACGGGGCGAAACAGGGACTAGGGCACCGTGGCCAATCAATAAACTCGTTCAATTGCTGTTACCAAACGCAGCACAACAATATTTCGCTCCACTACCCTTCACCCGCTTGGCAAGCAATAGCAACTGCTATCCCCCGCCCCCTCTCTTTCCACACCTCACTTCTGCCTCTTGCCACAGGGCTTGCAACGCGCTTGCTGATATTTTGCATGCCACGCTTTGCTGCTGTTGTCTGCTTTGTTTAGCTCCCGTTGCTTCCCAACTGATGTTGTTGCCATTGTTGTTGTTGTTGCTTTTGCTGTTAGAAATGGGGCAGCAACAGCAACAACAACAACAACAACAACATCTACGGCTAATTGATTTTATGAAAATGAAATGGCTAAAATGCGCTCTATTTAGCAACAACAATGAGTAGCAGCAGCAAAACGTTCAGAGAGCAGCAAGAGGGAGAGAGAGTGAGTGGGGAGGGGAGAGAGTGAGTGGGAGATGATGAGGGAGGAGAGAAGAGGTAGAGACAGAGCAGAGCCTAGTTAGACCCAGTTGAACTCGCTGCTGATGCTGATTGTGATGACTTTTTGCCGTGCTTAAGGCTGGAGAAGAGGCACGCTCTAGCAGAGAGAGAGAGGGAGAGAGAAAGAGACGGTGCTCCTACTAGCAACTGTAATTCATGTGCGTAAATTTCCTGCTGCCTTGGGGTAGTCAAAATTTTGTCCCACTGGGCAATCTCAGCTGAATCCGAGTGGAAACTGTTGGCGGCTTGTAACGCAACAAAAGCGAAGTCTGCAAACGGGAGGGGAGTAAGCGTGGCAGGGAGCATTGGGGGCGGGGGATAACTGTGGGAACTGAGCCGAATTCGCTTCGTTTCAATCAATTAAGCGCCAATAATTAATTCAATTGATTTCAATTCATTCGCCATCACGACCGCCACTCGCGGTCCCTGAGCCCGTAAGCGCGTCATCTGCGAGCCATGGGCTATCCCGTATTGTCCCGATGCCCCCTACTCCCTCTCCCACTCCCCCGATTCCCGCTATCCGCTGTCCGCTCTTGGCACCACCCAGCGCAGGCGGCATTAAAATTTTGCGGCTCGTCCTCGACGTCGGTGGCGGCGTCTGTGCTGACGTCTAGCGCCATTTGGATTTCAAACGCCATTAATTCACTTTAAAATTTATGGCCTACAAATTGCCGAACCTCCGCTCTTCCCCTCCCTCTCATCCGCTTACCCCCCCTCTAGCTATGGCGATGTTTTCCGATTAATTTGTAGCAATTTTTCATGGGCTAGGGAAGTTCTATTTATTACTTCGACGAGAGTGTGTGTGTAATTGTTTGTGTGTGTGTGTGAGTGTGTGTGTGTATGGAGATTTTGGTCTGCGGTCTCTTAATAACAGCAACAGCTGCCGCTTCAAAAAACCCAAAAATAAAGTTTGACAGAGGAAAGCGAGTGAGTTAAGAAATAAAGAAAGAAAATGAGAGAGAAGAGAGAGAGAAGACTGGAAGATTGGGAGAATAAGGAATAATTATAATAATAATAAAAGGAGAGTTTGGGACACAAAGTGAGCAAAAAGAACGAAGAATAAAGAGATACTAGAAAGACTAACAACGGATCTAGTTACAGAAGATGAGTGAAATATGGAGAGACAGGGAGACAGAGAAAAAAACGTAAAATAAGAGAGAATGAAAAAAAAACATAAGAAAAGCTTGAGAATAATATAGAGAAGAATTACCATGGAACAGAGAAAGACAAGCGAAGTGAAAACTGGAAATGGTGCAAGAAAACGAAATTATGTAGGAGAGAGAGAGGGACAAAGACATTCCCAAATTCTCAAAAAACAACCAAAGAGTAAGAAAGATAGACAAGAGAAAAAATATGCTAACATGTGTTAAATAATATTCAGAATGCAACAGAGATACAAGATAAATTATTGCGAACGCGAAGAAAACGGTAAAATCACAACTGTAATTTGATCAGATAGAATCGTAATTGGTTACATAGAAAATATTTGTAGTCTACTTTTGAGAGCAACATGGAAAGACCTCAAGCAGAAGCAAAATTAAAATTATATGACAAATATTCGAGCAATAAAAACAGGACAGATTTCCAGACAGTATGATATAGAGATTTTTTCAGGCAAGACGATCAAATCTAAACAAAATCAAATGATCTGTCCGGAAAAAAGCTGACCTGGCAGCCTTGATCAGAAGCAACCTAAGTCTCGGCGCTAGGCCAGTTTTTATTTTAAGCGAACCTTCCTCGCTCCTTCTCTCTCTTTCTCTCTCTCTCTATCTCTCTTTCTAGAGAGAACTCTATCTCTCTATATCTCTCTCTCTATCTCTCTTTATCTCTCTCTGGCTCTCTGGCTCTCGCCCCCTTTCACTCTCTCAGTCTCTCTCCTTCCATTCCCACTTATTAATTACTCTTCCAGCAGATTCCTCTCCCGCACTTAGGCACACCTTTGATTATAGGTTCCAACACGATATATGCACCCCTCCCTGCCCCTTCCTCTGCGCTTGCCACTCTCATGCTCCCCACAGGTGAAGCGTATTGTTCATTTGGCCGGCCAACTCAGGCAGCTTTCCTGCTTTGATCGCGACTTGTAAGCCGAGCTCATAATGAGTTTCTAAAGAGTTCATAAATTATTCGCCCCGTCGGCTGAGGGGGATGGGGGTGCGGGGGTGGTTGCTCTGTTTGTACGTGGTATATCTTACGTTTCCTGTTTTACTTAACGGGCGGAGGTGACGGGCGAAAGAGAAGTAGAAAGAGAAGAGGCAAAGAGCTGGCACTAGGGGGCGCCACTTTTAAACAATTTCACACCGTAAAATCATAAATTACGCCATTTAAGTGGGTCAAATGGAGGAATTTGTGCGGAAGGCGCTTCACGGCGACGGCTCCAAAGGGTGAGCAAGACGTCAGTTCGGCAGGGGAGAGGGGAGAGGGGAGTAAGGTGGCTAAGCACACGGGGGTATGCTAAGGATAGGAGAGGAACAGCAGGGGAGCTGGTCTGAGTAGGTGGTTCTGTGTGTGTGTGTCTGTATGTGTGTTGTCGATGCGGCGGCTGCTTTCCATGTTACTGGGTCACTGCAGGCACACAAATTGCGGTGAACGGTGACGCCGCATGATGACTAACAGGCACAGCGGGGTGCGGGGTGCGAGGCACTGGCGGGAGGGGAGGCGAGGCGAGGTGCAACTTGGCTGCGGAAATATGTACAGTCTCAATATAAATGAGCAATGCACGACCTGCTGGGCTGGTTGTAAAGTCAAATAAGCCGCAATAAAAACAAACCCAACCAAACCAAAACCAGAAACCAAACCAAAGCGACGTCATCAATTGTTGTCGTTGTTGTCATTGTTATCCTTGTTGTTTTTGTTGCAGCACTCGCTGCAATTACTGCCAAGCTAGTAGTGGGGGGTGTGACGAGTGGAAGGGGGACTGAGGTTGCTCGCTTTAGCCCCAAAATCAACGACCTTGTCAGCAGTTTTTGTTGACAATTTTTCTAGTGCAACTTTGCAGTTTGCTGCAGCCGAACAACAACAATAACAGCAACAGCAACAACTGCTCGACAATAGCTAATCAATAATGCACGCTGCTGCTGTTGCTGCCGTTGCTGCTGCTCTTGCTGTTATTGCCTTTGCCGCAGCTGAAATTTCATTAGGCCGCGCTCCACTTGCCCCATGGTGGCAACTTCAGTGTTGCATGCCGTGTCACATGTGCCGCACTGGCAGGAGATATATGTACGATATGTAGGCATGTGTCTGCACTAACTTTGCGCCCTTGAACCAAAAGTCGAGTGACCACTGTAGTCAGTGGGGCTGCAATAGAAGTTTGGACAACTTTCTCGACAGGAAATAGCTAGAAATGTAGACGCTTAAATTGGCAAAACACGCGCAGACCCAGTGTGAGTGGTTGGGGTAGGGAAAGTGAGAGAGTGGGACAGACAGACTGAGCTGTTCACTTGCTTTTGTTGGTGGCTTTTCCACTGATTTTCCAGCTAACTTTTCTAGCCAAAATCGAATCTGTTGCTTGTTAACTTTAACCCGAGTACAGCTGGCTATTTTCAGCTAGTCCCGCTTGCTGTGTCACTTTCAATACCCAGCAGTAAGCCAAGCAGCACAAGCAACTCCTGCCTGCTTCCTCCTACCTCCTCCCACCTCCTCCAACCTCCTCCTGCTGCCTCCCTCTGCGCATCCGTTACCATTTCCATTTCATTTTCGATTCGGGGTTTGCACTTCGCACTGACATTTGCCTAGTTATTTGCTCTCATATTTGCCATTCAAATGTTGTTTGCCCATTGTTTTGTTGTGTCCCGGCAGCAGCAGCAACAACAACAACAACGGCAACAACAACAGCAGTGACAACAACAAGGAGAGCAAGGAGAATTCTGGCCACATTTCATTTCGAGTGTAATTTTTAAATATTCCAAATGCTGAACACAGCGTACTATTTGCCTGCCTCCCCCCTTTCTCCACCCCTTCCTCCCCTCTCTCCCTTTCTCTCGCTCGTTTGGTCGGTCGTTCTTTTGTGGCGCCTCCTCACGACTGGCCCCCTTCCCCCTTCGCGCTTGTATCATCTACTGTGTACCACAACCACATAACCAGGCACGTTCCCCCTTTCACTACAACCCTCTGGCCACGCCCTCTCTCCCCCGCCGCCCTGACCGTCCGCTCTGCTGGCACATTACAGGCCATCGCTCACTACGTTCCTTCCGCTCTGCTTCGAGCTGGCATTCACTTTTACTATTGTTATTATTATCGCAGTTGTAGTCCTCATTGTTGTTGCTGTTGTTGTTGCTGCTGTTGTTGTTGTTGTTGCTGCTACTATTCGACGTTGAGCAAGGATCTAGGTCGCTTTTTGAATATATTGTTTGTATCTAAGATTAGTGCGCCAGATATCAGTTTTATATAGCCATACACAATACAATATCATTTGCATATCAGTGTGTCAGTCAGTCAGTCAGTCGAAGTGTGAGTGCGAGCGAGAGAGAAAGCGAGAAAGGAGACAGCGATACGTGGGGCTGCCTGCTTCCCTCTCTCTCTTTCTCTCTCTCTCTTATTGTAGAGCAAAAGAGAAAGTCGCCTTTGTGTGGGGCAAACTTGCAAAATTTGAGCCAAATTAAAGGCAATCGATGGCCTTAAGATGGAATTGGAAATTGCCCCAAAAAGAAGAACACAGGATTATTTGAGACATTAACAGCGCGTTTTTGTGCTTAACATTGATCACAATGCTAGTTAGCTAAAAGGTTGCACGCAAATAACTCGCTATTTAATACTAAGCTGATACGGTACTTTTTAATTTGATTAGTAACTCGATAGGAAACTCCAAGTCAAGCAATAGTCAGCTCAATACTCAATTGAGTAGACCAATTGTCAACTTGTTAATCTTGATTAACTATTGCTTGCAATAGTCATCTCGTTTATTGAGCGATAGTCAGCATGATAGCAACTTGAAATTCGACTGGATACTCGATAGTAAGTTCGGTTGTCAACGCAGCAGTCAAATCGATGGTCGAATCGATAGTGAACTCGATTTTTAATTTGAAAGTCAGCTCGATAATCCACTCGATAGTCAGCTCGATAGTCAGCTCAATAGTTAACTGGACAGTCAGCAGGATAGTCAACTCGATGGACTGACAAGAATTAAACTTCAACATACATTTAATCACTTATCGCTCTAACGATTGTATGAAAGCGTTATTGAAATAACTACTGCAAGTCATACAATCATCTAAGCGCAACTCGCGTAATCGATAGTTGATACTCAAGGCTTACTCAGTGGCCCCGACTTCGTCAACATATTGTTAGCTCACATAAACAACAACATTACAAGGCGACACAAGGCAACTGAAGAGCCCTATTAAATGATTTGAAGTGGATCACTTGGCGCTCATATAAACAATTGTCAGTGCATTAGCGCTAAGTATGACTCCATGTGTGTGTGTGTGTATGTGTCTGTGCGAGTGTGCGTATAAAACTATCGCGCACAGTAGACATAGACTGTATTCGAGCTGTATGTCACTTCAATTACATTTCGCGTCTCGCAATTGCCTGCAATTGTAAGCGCCCCTTCCTCCCTCTTCGAGAAGTAGCACAACAATAGCAGCAGGCACAACAAGAAGAAGAAGGATGTGAGAAGGGAGAGAAGGAAAGAGGGGGAGTGGCATAAAATCAAATTACAAACTAATATTACTCACAGTGCGTTTACTTTTCCGTATCGTTAGTTTTCACTGTCAATTGGCAAACGCAGAAGAAGAACAAAATGAGAATGGACCAAACATCAAATTGTGCGCCAAAGATGCTAAGCGGAACAGGGAGGGAAGGTGAAGGAGGGGAGCGAGGAAGTGAAGCTGGGGGGTAAAGTGCAGTCATGGCAAAAGTATCGGAAATATAACAAGACAAAGGCAAAAGCCAACGCTAAAGAAGCAGAACGAGCAGCGGCAAATACAAAGGCTGTGTGTGTGTGCGAGTATGTGCGTGAGGGTGTGTATGCGTGTATGACCAGCAAACAATGCGAAATATAACATAACGAAAAATTGTGTCGCCGTCATCGATTTAAGCCAAACAACTCGAGGGGGGATTACTTCAGTTTCGGTTTCGGTTTCGGTTTCGGGAACACACGCATTGATTTACTGTTAAACGGGGAAGGGGAATGGTGAGCGGGAGCTGGGGACCAAGAAACAGAGTGAGAGCATACTAGAGTGATGGTTACTCAATGGCAAAGTGATTGGGCAGCTTCTTGCACGTACGAGAAAAGAATCAAAGTAAAGTCCTCCCCCAGAATCAAAGAGTTTGAACTGATTTGCGGTCGCATGGAGTGCAGCATGATCTGGAAGAATATACAGCTAACAATTGCAACGAGTTGAAGAAAATATCATATACAAAACATTAAAAGAATACAACTTACAATTATTGGAGAAGAAAAAGATAGATAGAGAAAGAGACAGAAGGGAGAATTTTCCTATGCATTAATAGTATTGTAGTATAATTGCGACTGTATTTTATTTTGATGATCAATATTGATTACATTTAGTGTTGCCACACTGGTATGTTTGATCTTAATCTAACAGGGTTACCAGCTAATGATAATTCTATATCTTAGAATAATATGTGTGTACGTGCTACATTTAGTTACCCTTTCTACCACTGTTACTACAGTATATCCTATTGCACACATAAATAAACTCATGTAACGTATGTCTCTGGTATTGGTATTCTTGCTAGAATTGCTGTAGTTGATCTTAAGTCTAGAGAACATCTTGTTTAAGTTGGTAAACTTTTCTTCTGCCTTGTTCTGTCTGTCTCTCGCTTATTACTTTTCCATTATAGCTTCGACTCCAATGAAATATCGCCCTATAAATACTCTCTGCCGCATGCCGCATGCCGCATGCCACTAAATTATGTGCTGTTTCTTTACATACACACACACCGACACACCCCTGTAGTGTGTACATAATTACATACTGTTATGTATTTGCTCTTCATAATGAAATTGGCTACGGAGGAGGCATCAAAAATCATGTATACGCCACCGTGGCGTGGCTTATGCGGCGTGGCTTATCTGTTGTTATTCTTGTGCCGTCCTCGTTGTTGTTGTTGCCGGCCCATAATCGCTAGCGCCATAAAAAACGCATTGTTTATGCGACGTAATTGGACACCAACAGCAGCAGCAGCAGCAGTAGCAGCAGCAACAACAACAGCAGCAGCAGCAGCGTCAACGTTGTTGACGTCGTTGCCTCGCGTGGTCATCATCGGCGCTTGTTGGCCCATTTCCAATGCCATTAAAAGCGTCCATTGAGCGATGAATACAAAGGGCCAAAGGAACCCTCCTGCCTCCTGCCAGAGTCGTGACTGCCCCCCTCTCCCCGCTAACTACCCCGATCCTCCTGCCTTCACAGAGGGAGCATTTGTTGTGCGCTAATCCGTCGCGTATTTTATGCTGCTGACTTGGCGAGCGTCCCAACAATTTCGGACACACATTCAACAATCCCGGGGCTGACCCAGCTTACTATGACTTCCAAACTTTTGGGAACAACAGACAACGACAACAACAATCGAACAACAACAGCGACAACAACAGCGACAACGACAACGACAACAACAACGACAACGAGAGGCGACGACAACGCAAACTTGGCTCATATAACATGCTTTTGCTCGCACATCAGCTTATGTAAATAGCTTATCAAAACAAGAGTAAAATCCACCACAAAAAATACCCAAAAAATACCAAAAAATAAAACCAAGGCAGCTAAACTAAATATGCCCCCTCTCTCTGCCACTGCCACTGGCTGTGCATGGCAAGAAAACTTGGCAAACAAGTTTGGAAATTTTCGCAAAATTTTGAAGCGCTTTTCGCTTTAGTTTATGATGCAACATCGTTTTTTGCCAAATAATTTCAGTCAGCAAACTTTTCTCGCCACACACAGAGAGTGACAGAGGGAGAGAGAACGAAGGCAGGAGAGGGGTGGCAGGGGGAAGAGGGGCACACTCACGTATGAAAACTCGGTGAAAATTTCAAATTAAAATTCAGCAAACTTTCGGCTCGTGTATTTTGCGCAAACACTGCGCATAATTTTGCGCAAATCTTTGACAAATATTTTCACATGCTAATTTCACGACGCCCCAAATACCTAAAAGGTACACAAAGTTTTGGGCCCCTCTACCACCCCCTCCCCCTGACTTCACGCCCCCTCTTCTGCCTGCTGGCAAATGGACCAAAGGATTTATTGTTGCATAATCAAATTCCGCAGCATAAAACAAAGCAAACAAATTGTCAGCATGCCTCAAGTTTTCCATGCCACATACCTTGCCCCAAATCATTGTCCAGCACGGGGATGGCAGGAAGAGAGGCAGGCGCAACTATTCTCGCATTAGGCAGAAATCCTTTGAGTTTTTCCAAAAGGGGAAGGCACGTCGCGTGGCTCAAAATTTCGAAGATGAAAACTGATTTTGAAACAAACGTGTTGCAAACTGGGCCAGAAGCATATTTCTAAGGCCCAGCACTGTGGCACGTCTAACCCTGCAGGCCATGTGCCAGTGCCTGCCCCGCTCCTCCCTCCCTCCTGCCGACAGCCTGGCACGTAGTTAAGAACTTTTCGTTTACCATTTTTCTTGCACTGGCAAAGCCATTATTTCTATACTTAACCCCCCATCGCCATCGCCAGCGTCTTCAAAGTGCAACATCCCTGCTCCTGCCACATGCAACTTGGCCAGCATTGCCAGCACATGAAGAACATTTAAATGCGCTGCAACCTCTGCCCTCCTCCTCTTTTTCTCGGCTTTTTCATGAATTTCGGGCATGTCTTGCATAAACTTTGCCCCGAGAAAGCCGAAGAAGCAGTTGGGAAGAGGGCAGCGGGGAGCTGGGGGTGAGCAGAGTGTAGAGCTGCCGCCTTTAGTAACCAACTGCGCGTGAACATCTTGGATAATCTGCATATAAACTCGAATGAAGCAGCAGAGGGGCAAGGGAGAGAAAGGGGGAGAAAGGCAGGCAAAATGTTTGCGCAAATTGAAAAGAATAACGCGGAATTAACATGCCAGACATTTGCCAGCGCATGTGCCATCTATATACTATATAGACAGTCAACTATATATGCCTGTATGTGGGTGTGTGTGTGTGTGTGTGTGTGTGTGTGAGTGCCAGTGCTCTGTGGCAGCAGACATCGTTTATCATTCAACTCTTTTTGCGCTCAGATTTCTGCTAAATACATTTCATTAACTTTGCCTCTTCTTTATCCCATTATCGTCATTCTCTCTCTCTCTCTCTCTCTCTCCCTATCTCCCTCTCTTAACTTTACCTTAGCTTAAGCCAGATTATCATAACTTTTGCTGCCACTGCGGATACAACAAAAACATTTAAAATCAAGATAAGAGCGCTTGTGACAGCTGCAACGAAAGTATGTGGCCAGAAGATACCCTGTAAAAACTAAAAATATATGGAGCAAGCTAGAATAGTGGAGAGAAGTTTATACTCCTTTCTGTGACGCTAATATGCCCGTTTTAAGCACCATCGCACAGGGTTTTCGGTCGTTTTAAAAACTCCATTAAAACTGCACCACAAACTACGAGTATTTAATCTCTGCGCTCTCTGATTCTCCGGTCAAGCACACCCATCCCCAGCCCCGCCCACATAATCCACATGCTGGAAGTCACTTTGGGCCACCTCTTTAGCGCAACCTACGCGGATCCATTTCGCATGCTGAGTTCGTTTATGCTTCCCTCTCGCTTTTTTTCTTTCTCCATTTAATGCGCGGCAAATAAATTTCGATGGGCCGCATAAAAGTCATTCGCCTGGACAATCATAGCCACAGATATAGTAAAAACAATCCTTATAGTACACATACATATCTAATCAATACATGTGTGTGAGTGAGTGTGCGTGTGAGGGGAAGCTGAAACGGAAATCAAATTAAATGAATTATTTAATGAAAGAACATGTGCGATTACGAAATGATGTGAGTTACGCGCAAGAATGTTTTATGAATGTTTATGGTCGCGTAAAATCTATTACGTCACGCCAGCACGAGTCGAATACGAGTCGAATACACCGGATACGGATATGAACGGCTGCACGGCACACGGGCAACAGCGGTCGTAAGGCGAGCGCGCTTGGCCCAGCACTGCAATTTGAAAAATGCTTTAAAGCTTTCGAGCCGAATTGAGAGTGATTTATGCAGGGTATATTAGCTGTATGTGGGCAGTTGACCACGGTAAGTGTCAGTATAGAGGGATACTGAGATAATTTGTGCCTGCAACTTGGCAGTTTTTTGAGCAGCGTATTTAAGATGCGGTGTAGCAATGCCTCTGAACTTAAGTTAGTTGGGGCACAGTCTCAACCTCATCCCCACTCCCTGGCTCCCTTTCATGCTCCTCGTGTGTGCGTGGCATCACACATAAAACTGACTTTCATGCGCCATGCCTGCCATGCATATAAATGATAAAAATACATGCTAATGTCGAATGCCTCTTCGACTCAGATTCCGAATGCTGCCACACGTCCCCTTAATGTGTGTGTGCGTGTGTGTGTGAAGCGGACTGTGTTTTATGAGCTCGCTGAGAACTAAAGCAAAGCTAATAGGATGCTTAAGTTTCAATTATTGCTAGTATGAGTTGCTCTCAAATCTAATGAAGCCCACTCCCTCTCTCTCTCTCTCTCTCATTATCCGCATCTCGCATGCTGATCAACTGCAGCTTAATTGGGAGTAAAATATTTATAGCATACTTTTTAGCGCAATTAAAATACTGCAATACAAGTTTATTTGAGACTTTTGCTGCTGTATTGGAGACTAAAATCGGTTTAAAATGAGATGGTTGGTTATGATAATATGTATTTTATTTGTGAGTTATTAAATATTTATTATTTTGTGTAATTGTGTAACGATTTTTGGAAGGTATTCAGATATTCAGTGCACGTCCAGCAATTATACCCACAAATAGTTAGTACTCTAGTTTGACCATTCTTTGTAGCTTAAGAAAGTTAAAGCCATGAGCTGCAATATGTAAGAATAAGAGAAGTTCTTCTTCTTGTTTCTAGCAAACAACACTTAAGCAAAACATAATGCAGAAACTGCGGCATAATCCGATTAAGAATTCCAATTGAGTTTCCTCCTTCTTGGGCCACTCAATTTTCTAAATGCACATCAAAAATTCGCAAGTATACAAAATTATCATTTTGCGAGTGGCAGCTGAAGAGATGTTGAAGATTGAAGAGCTGCAGCAAGGTCTTCTACGGGCTGGAGTGGGCACTTCAGGATGCGCAGCTCAGGTGTAGATGCGCAGGCAGATATGGCCAGAAGAGAAGGCGGAAGATGCCATGCCACGCCCACGCTCAGCAATGTCACTGTCGATAATCACTTGAAATGCAAAAATCTAGATTCCTCTGTGGCCTGCCCCCTGCTTCCTCTTTCCCCATCAAGGTTAAGCCTAATTAAAAAGTCAGCGCCAGCGCAGGCAGGCAAAAGTGCTCGACGTGGATAAACGTGATATCAAGGATCGGGTTGAGGTAAGGGCTGATGGGGTCGGGTCGGTGGCTGCTACTTGAGTTGTGCATATTTGCCGCCTTGTCAGCAGTTTCTTTTCGTTCGCAGCGACCTTAAGGTGGCACAGATGAGGAGTCCCCTTCCTCGTTGTTGTTGTTACTGTTGCTGTTGCTGTTCTTGCCATCAATCAAAGCGAATCAATCGAAGCAAAGAGCAAAGCGAAAGGGCAAAGAAAAAGTGTTCAAGGTGAACACTGTGTGTGTGTGTGAGTGTGTTTTCTCTTGCTTTCCTTTGTTAGGGTTAGACGTGAACTAGGCGTGGTAAAAGGGGGTGTCAAGCAGAAAGAGGGGAAGGGCCGGTGGCACCCACCATCAGCAGAAAATCTTTTGATGCCGCTGCATAAATGCAAATCAAGTGTATTATGTATTGTGTCTATCTCTGCGTGTATGTGTGTGTGTGAGTGTTAGTGTGTGTGTCTTATGCGGGCGCGTGTTTATCTATGGCCCAAAGCCTACAGCCTGGTTTAGCCTTTGGTTTGCTAATCAGCCGAGATCCTTGGGGTCCTATTCCGGCATTGCCATTGTCCCGTCGCCTCTCAGTGTATGCGTGTGTTTGTTTAGCCCTCGGTTCACTCACAGCTGGCACTTTGACTAATTAGAGAGCCAGCTGAAAATGATCAATTTGCATTTCACTGGCGCCAATTATCAGCCCGCAGCAACAACAACAGCAGCAAGAAGGCCGACAGCAAGAGCAACAATGGCCACGTCACGTGCTCTTTATATGACCTAAACAAACCGAGCCAAAGCTCACAAACGGACAACGCAGCGCTGAAAACAAAGAAGCGAGGCCCGACAGCGAAAGGGTCGCAAAAATTGCGAACCCAAACAAATCGTAAACAGACCGAAAGGGTCACAAGAAGGGGCACAAAGGAGTGCGGGGAGGGAGGAAAAGAGCAGACTTGGCCCGTTGTGCAGGTGAAATTGTGCTCTCTATCAAAGGACTTGAAGAAATTGAATTTTCAATTTATAGCCACAAATTATGTGTGATCCCCTTCACCACCCCCTCTCCTCCACCACCCCTGCCCACTCAGTCGCAGCAGACTAAGCCGCTGCCGTTAACTGCGTGTGTAAGCGAAAAATTTTATCACTTGACAAAAAACATAAATTTCTCGTTACAACCCCAGCCCGCACTTCCCCCCCTTCCCGCTAGCCCCATCGCTCTGCCTGTCTATGCGGAGCATATGTGTGTGTGTGTGTGTGTGTGAGTTTTATGGCCAGCCGGGCACTACACTACTTCATATTCAACTCCCGCAAGGCTAATAAAGCATAATTTAATGAAGCATGTTGCTGCAGTCACTCGGGCCGAGGACTTCCGCTTTGTGTAAACAATAGTTTGTAATTCACACACAGACACACACAGTCACACACACATGGCCAGGGGCAATAAAAGTAGGCTGGCTGCGGGCGGGTTAAAGCGGCAAACCTGAAATCAGCCGCGTCATCTGGCCGAAGGAACTGAAGCCGCAACAGGAACAGCAGCAGAGGAGAAGAGAAGAAGGGAGCAAGGGGGCAGCTGCAGGGTCTGGCAGGCTAATTGCCTCTCACGTTTAGAGCTCTAAGCCACGTGTGTCTAGTTTCATTCCCTTCCCCACTCTCCCTTCCATCTCCTCTCACTCAATTGACTGCCACAGCAGTGAAAATTATTGCAGTTCTCAGTTACAAGTTGCGAGTTTTGCAAATATGAAAATTATGAATTTAAATTAATATTTCCCGATTTATATTGCCATTTGTCACAGGGCATCCTTTTTGCGGGCCACCTGGTGTTGAGATTGCCCGATTAGACCGAGCTCTTGAAATTTAGATCCCATAAACGACACACTCAAAGAGATAGAGAAGGAAACCCCAAAGTACACAGGCCACAAAACGAGCAGCGACACAATATGCTCCAATCATATCGCTCCATCCTCCCTTCCCCCTCGGTTAGCCCCCTCTGTGAGCCGCGGTCAGCCAGTTGGCCAGCTGCCCTTAACATTTCACATTTTTTATCGCCAAACACGCCGGCCTCATTTTTATGTGAATGCCTAACCCTTTACCCCCTCCCACCCTCTTCGGGTCGTCGCAAAATATGCTTGCTGTAACCTAATGTTCCCCCTCTCCCATGCTGTTCCTTCTGGCCACACGCAGGTTTATTGCACTTTTGTCTTTCGAGCCCGTTCCCGGTGTGTGTCCACCTTGTGACTTTCCAGGGCACATTGTGTTGATTTTGCACGACTTTCAGTTTGTTTTTCTTTATCCCACCACTTTTTTTTAATTTTTTTCTATATCTTGTATATACATATTTCTTTTTTTTCATTATTTCTTTTAACTTGTCGTCCTCTGTTTGAGTTTCTTATGAAACCTCGCCCGTCCATCCATCCATCTGTCTGTTTCTCCCCTCCCTCCTTCCACCCCCGTTGACAGGGCTCACAGATTACCTGCAAAGCAAAGTTAAATAACTCTGGAGAAACAACTCGAGAGTTGTTCACGTTCTCGTTAAGGGCAACTCGTTTACTTATTAACTTGATGCTTTATCTTTAATTCGTTTAGCCTTTCCCCTTTTCCTTTTTACCTCGCCTTCTCTCACTCTCCTTCCTCCCTCGAGGCGCAGCTGGTTGGAAAAACGTAGCAAATGAAATATGTCGAGAGCGTTGTTAATAATGTAATAACATTAAAGCGTCGCCAACAAATATTAAGTATAGAGAACCCCCAACTCCGTCCCTCTCTCTCTCTCGCTCTGCTTCTCATTTCTCCTGTGAGTAATTTAATCGTAATTTTACGCGCAGCTTGAAATTTTTTTTAAGAGCAGTTTGTTTATAATAATATATGATTATTATTTTACCTTTGGCAGATTGGAGTTGGGTTTCTGAATTTAATATTCTTTAGCCGTAAATTCCTGCAGTCCAACAATAGAATAAAGAAATGTTTACAAATTCTAAAGTTCACAAAAAGAAATTGAAATCAAAACATTATATTGTATTATTAATTATTTAATCTGATAGAACACGGGTTCAAAATAAAATAAATACACATTTTCAAAAAAAAAAAAAAAAAAGGAATCAAAGAAATCCTACTCGATTTGGGTTCTTTAAAGAACGTGAACAATGTTTTCATGAGTTCTTTCTTTGGAAATACTAAGATATTGAAATCTCCACATCCAATAGACACATCCTTAGGTTAATCCATATCCTTAATATCCGGATAAGATTTATAATTCTTTTCGGTAGCTTTAGTTTTGAACAAGATCTTGCTGTTCTAGGTGGTGCCGAAGTAGTTATTGCCAATCAAAGAGACAGTCACTCTCACTTGCTGCATTCCCGGCCTCAATTTAGGATATTTTTTGGCTTTTGCCATTTGCCTCCTCCTGCTCTTTAAAGTGTGTGTGTCTGTGCCGATCCTGGCCTGCCGCGGCTGTGACCATTTGTGGCACTTCGGGCTGACTGCAGCGTTTTATGGATAATCGATGCTGAAAGTCGAGACGATGCTGCTCTTCCAGCTCAACGCAGACGACGACGTTGTCGTTGTCGTTGTCGGCATTGCGGCCAGGCCATATTGCTGGGGACAGCTGGAGAGCAGCCAAAAAGGGAAGGAGGTGGATGGTGGAGGGGGATGGCAACAAAAATCTAACGACAGCTTAATCCTTTTAAAACTGAGAGCACATAAAAGCAAAGACGACGGCAGACACGGCAGACACACAGAGGGAACACAACAAAAAACAGCAAAGAGAAAAAAATGTTAGAGAAGGCGGGGGGAGGGGAATGAGAAATAAGAAAGCAAAAAATGGAATCGTCGATGGTGACGATGGTTGTGCCAAAGCCGGAGATGGTGACAGAGGCGAAGGCGAAAGGCGAAGGTGGGGCCGGGGCCGGGGGCGGAGCCATAGTGAGAACAATAAGGCGCTTTGGGATGAGACCGAGCAACGAGAGCAAGTGCGAGGATGAGACCGGGACAAGCACTGAGGCAAGAGTTGAAGCGCTGGCGTGACACAATAAAGACACAGCCCACAACCGCACTACAGCCAAAACAACAACAACAACAACAGTGCACAAAAGCAAAGTGTAATAACTATAAAAATAAACCGGTGCCGAAAAGCGGAGACGGCAGACAATGACAAGGCGGCAGCTAGGGTCGCAGCAGGGTATAGAGGGGCAAAGGGGAAAGCAGAAGGGTTGTTTCTACAACCACAAGAGGCGCAGTTGAAAATTGAGAGATAGAGAGCGGCAGAGAGGGAGCGAGCGGGAAGGCGAGAGGAAGAGCATCAAAAGCCATTTTGTCATTACAAATCTTCAAATGTCTTCATCCTATCCAAAGCCTCTACCAACATTCAAGTCTCTTTTTTATACCCTGTGCAAGACAAGAAGAAAGAAGAAAACGGCAAAGAAAAAAACTGCTGCCCATAAAAGTAGCTAAGCAATGGGCGTGGCAATGAAACTATTTCAACTGCAGAGACTCAATAAACAAGTAAGAAAAGCCTCATGAGCAATGGATACGAAGTATCCGATTCAATGTGCCAATAAAATATATATTTAATACAATAATTCAGTGGTTTGTAACAGTAGAATACGCTCATTAGGCTAGGGTATGCCTGAGTCGAGCCCAATGGGCAGTGCTTTAAGTCGTCTCGAGAGCGTTCTTAAGATAAAGAATTCCGCTTGCAATTAGCACACAATAAGCCAATAAAATCACATAAGTAACCTCAATTTCTGGATATACATACGTACATACATATATAATATATATATATATTGCTCATTTTGAGGCCCCAGCTTTGGCTTTAAGTATTAGACATGTCGAGCCTGGGGACGAGCGACGTATCCTGGTCATAAAATGGAGACGACAAATTTGTCGCACTTAAGATGCACATAATCGCTTTTTGCGGAACACAAGAGAACCTAGATGAGGGAGAGGGGAAAGGAAGAGAAAAGGGGGAAGGGAGAGTAAGGGTAAGACGACTGGCGTTAGATATTAGGCAAACGAAACGTTTTATGGCTTTAAGCTGTTTTCCCAAAATTTCACCTAAATTGATTATTATACAGCCTGGCAATGGCAACGGGAGGCAGGGGGTGGACCAGGGGTACCCAGGACAGACGGCACTCGCAGGACAACGGCTCAGGAGAGACGTTGGGTGTGTGCTGGGTGAAAAACTTTGTTAGTTTCAACACGTACACAAATCCCAGAGCAAAGCCTTTTAATGGCAGCCAAAAACTAACAAACCACATTAGCACAAGGACCAGGCTACGGGGGGATGGAGGAGAGTGGGGGCGTATGTTGGGGTGGAGGGGGACGGGGCAGCGTGAGCGGATCAAGCTTTAACTAAAGCTGCCACGCAGTTGTTGAGATTTGCTGGGCGAAACAGCAACAACAACACAAGTCGGAGGCGTCAAACATACATAACACGCTCGCACACACAGTCACACACACACTCCAACACACACACACACAGTTACTCACACATGCTTTCACATAAAGACAAATCTAATAATAAATCCAAGACACTTAACGCCTTAGCCGCCGAGCATGACCCACAAACGAGGCGAGAGACGGGAGAGAGGGAGTGGGGTAAAGAGGTAACCGGGGAGAGGAGAAGGGTGTTCGGGTGGCGGCTGCTCGGTTACTGTTGCCATCTCCTTAGGGAAATGCAAATCGCCGAAAACCCAACGAAGCGTCAGGGCGCTGAATTGAGCTGAAGGATGATTGCCAAAGCAGCCGAACAAGGAGAGGGGAGAGACAAAGGAAGAGAGGGAGAGATGGGCAGAAAGAGTAAGTGAGCGGATTGGCGGCGGTCCACTAATGTGCCACAAATCCATAGCACCCATTTGGGGATTTCTTTCGGCAGAGTTCTTACCCTAACCCAGCGAGCTGCATAAATATTTCGCAATGAAAGATGAAAGTAGAAAATGGGAAAAAAGGGAAATGGGAAATAAGAAATGAGAAATAAGCGAATAAATACGAGTAGATAAAATTAGATATACGACAGCGAGCGAGGCAAAGAAAGGGAAAGGGTATGACGGCATCGGCGTGCTCGCAATCGGAATAATCCCAAGCAGGAAGGCATGCAGACTGGAAACGTTGTTCTTTCTTGCCTTCTTTCTGGCCCGTCGGTAATTTAATTGAGCTTGCGGTCAAACGCTGGGAATCATGGCGAAATTACTTGATTCTGATTTGATTTGCCTAGACAACAATCTGCAGACTCCTGACTCCCAGACTCGACTTCCGACTCCAGACTCCCGACTCCCGACTGGGCGAGTGGATTTTTGTGCTTGGGGTTTCCTTTTGTTTCACTTGCCGCTCAAGTGGATTAGGCCGGCAAACACTTTGGCCAAACTTCGTGCTGTGCGTGAGTGCGTGTGTGTACGGTATCAATTTGGATCCTTTTTGCAATGGGCGACCGCTGAAATGGATAAATGATTGAACGCCTGGACGAACAATGCCTGCGCTCGCTCTACCTCTCTCCCTCTCACTCATCTCATCCCATCCTTCTGTCCCTCTCTCGACAGTGATTACCCAAAACTAATTTGAATTTTATTGATTCAATTCGGCGTGGTCTTAGCAGACCATTCGCACCCTCGCATCCACCCCTTCCCCCTCTGATCTGTTCAAGTATTTCGGGTAGCATCGCCTTTCCCTTCCCTTCCCCCTGTTGGGCAGTTCTTAAGTCGTCGTGCTTGGCTTTTATCTACATCTGTCCTTGATGATGTGTTGATGATTTGCCTGAGCCTAATCTGCTTTTGGCCAACTATTTCGAGACGACCCCCCCCCAAGGCGAGGCAAGGGCGAAAGGATTGACAATGCGTTTGATTTTCATGCGGGCTTTTGGTATTTTAATACTGCAAATTGTATTTTAATATGATAAACGCATATGCCCATTGAAAGCACATTATCAGCGCCGCCTAGCACCCACCCCTCCCCTCCGTTGGCAGCCCCCTTTGATCCTGTCTGGAACTGCCTGCTCACGAACATATTGTCAATTCCAGTTTAGGGTTAGTTGCCATCTCTTTCACTCCCACTGAGCACCAGGGATGACAGGCTTATCTGCGAAAACTGCTGAATATGAATGATAAGCAGCAAGTGAGAGCACAAATTAAATTAGCCAGCAGCTGCTGATTTGCAATATCATTATATACCAGCAGTGGCAGCCTGTATTTATCCGAGCTGTGCATATATTGTAGTAAACTCACGTCTGCAACATCATCAATCAGCCACCATTTGAGCAGCTGACTTAAACACGACTTACATATGTCAGTATGTTAATAATAAGTGGGCGAACTGCATGAATGCACAGCACACAGATCAACACACCGAGAAAAACTGGGAAGAGTTCAATTGGAATTTGGGTGCAAGTTAAAGCTAGAAAAGTACGGACTAACGACGGGCATACTGCAAGTAGTTGCTCTGGCGCATTTTTAGTTAGCGAAGATGGGCCCCAAGCCGAGTTAGGCTACTAATATACACAATAACTGAGCATCTTACGAGGATGCCACATGTCAAACTTCATGAAGATTGCACTTTAAACACACGAGATAAGCCAACAAGTATCCCAACTCAATCGTTGGGGCTCGCTGTGCATTCATGCCGACGCGACGCCTTTGCTGATAGGCAGTGCCAACTTTGCGGCGCTGTCATGTGCATGCTTGTTCTAACATGTCAGCGTACATCATAAACTGATTTGCTGCAAAAGCTTTATACACATACAAAGCTATATCGTACTATATATGTGGAGCTAATCGGGCAGTTGGGCGTATTTGTTGACGCAAAGCAAAGATTGCTCTTGCTATGTTTGCTGTGCGTGTGTGTGTGTGTGTGTGCGGCGTAAAACCGCACGAATAATTACACTCGAAAAATGAAATTTGATTAATTCAATATTTAAACAGAGAGCAGCACTCTGCACTCTATCTCCATCTAGTTCGCTCGCTTTGCAATGTTTGCTGTGACTGTGGCAGGCAAAACGTGCCTCAACACTCCAACCGTCCAAAGTTAGTCTGGGTGTGCGAATGTGTGTGTGCGAGTGTGTGTGAATTCAATGTTTGTTTAGCTAATAAATTTTCGGGCTGAAGTAATCAAATAATTGCCGAATGTACGAAAAACACAAGAGCATAAGAATATGCCTTGTTTTATTGCCATTTTATTTCGCAAAATTTACGAGCGGCCAAAAGTTTCGGTTTTCCTTTTTATATGGCCCCATGAAAGCAACTACAACAACAATAACAATAACAATAATAACAGCAGAGGCCGAGAGGAACAAGAGCAATAACTTGAACTTGAACATAATAAAGTACTACATAGAGAAGTACCAGACCGATTGAGACAGAGACAGAGACAGAAAGTGAGAGAGAGATAGGAAGAAACACACACAGATGAGAGAGAGGGACGACAAACGTGTAACCGTATATTGATGACGATGTTGCTCTAATGACGCCGCTTGACATGACAAATCACGAGTGGAGTGAGGAAGGGGCAAGCAAGGGCAAGGGCAGGGGCAGGGGCAGGGATGAATGAATGAACAATTAGCTAGGAACCCTTTGCATGTAGGAAAGCTCAGATGAAGCGAACAACTAAATGAGTAAATTTATGAACGAGCAAAGTGAAAGAAGAAAGAAAGAGAGAATGGCAAAGGGAGCGAGAGAGAGAGAAGAAAGAATGGGAAATGCCGTAACAACTCGTCATTCAATCGCCAACTATAAAAGCCACAATTAATCCGTGATAAGACACCCTAATGAAAGTCAATAGAGTGCTTGAAAATATATTTATGGCTAAGAGAAATCGCAGCTCAAAGTAGTTAAAGTTTGCTGAGAACTTAAGGAGTCAGAAAACTAAAATATACATGAAAACCAATGAGGAACTCGTGTGGGGTGTTGAAATTCGAAAGCAAGAGAAAGTACTCTATGTAAAAGTTTAATTTACTTTCATAGACTCACTTTGAAGAGCGCTCTTTAAATTCAAACATTAACTACAGTTCGAACTAGCACCGGTAGTAGAGCTAACGCTGGAGCTGATAATATATTCAAAATAGTGTTCATAGATTTTTTAAAAGATGTACCTTTCCACCCACAGCTTCAACATAAGCTCGACTAGTCTTGGCTTCATTTATATAGTAAATTTGTTTACAAAGCAAACGTCCGTGGACACAGGCAACACAATCTCTTGATGGAATCTGAAACTTAATTTGTTAAAGTTTAAAATCTGTAACAGTTAGCGAAAGAGAAATATTTCCATGGCATCTCGGAAATGTGGGCGTCTGGCAAGACGAGCCGGGGGTAGTGGGGACAGAGAGGGGGTGTAACATAAATAAACGTCTATTTAAGCGTAACGCTGTTGAAATTGTGTCATGAACTCCGGAAAAGAAGACGCGTCAACACAATCTTGCACTGCCACACACATACAGTTAGAGAGCACACCCACACACTCATACACACACACGCAGAGCACACACAACAAAGAAAGTGAGTCGGTCGGTTGGCCGCTCGCTTGCTCGGTCGCTGGGTCGCTGAGTCAAAGGAGCGTGTCGTATCTACAATCAGCTTCAGTCTCCCAAGCGCGCCGGCATATGAAATTGTTTTGAGCAAAAATTACAAATTCCACAACTAACGTGACACAGCAGACCCCCCGCTCGCCCCCTTCTCCGCACACCCCCTTAGAGCTTTTCTCTGTCTTCTGGCTAAGCATCCCTTTGGCTTGTCCAGTGGCGTTTGGCCCGAAATGCGAAATGCCGCTTCCATATTCTGCTCCCGCTCTCTATCTGCCCAACTGTCTGTCCAGAGATATGTGTGTGTGTTCTCTGTATGTGTGGGGGAGGGGAGAATTTACGAAATACCGCTGCTGTCCACGTCGGCCATCCATATCCCAACCGCACCCCCCGCCTCTGGCATGCTGTGGTGGGCGTGTACCACAAATGTTTTGAGCTACTCAAATGCAGCTCAGAGGCAAGTGCTGTCTCTCCTTCGTCTGCTGTGTGTGTGTGTGTGTGTATACGATTACCAAGCACATGGCTAGCGGCTGACAACAGCAACAGCAACAACAACAATGCACGAAATTTAATGCCAACAGCAAAAATAATGAAAGTATTTGCTTTGCTAAGCACAAAAATATGTCAAAGTAAATTTCACTTCATTTTTTTCGCCGTTTTGCCTTTGCTTTTCCTTTTTGCTGTTTCTCGCTGCTTCTATCCTTTCACTGCGCGCGTTTATGCGTATGCGTGTCTGTGTGTCAGCGTGTGTGTGTGCGTGAGTGCGCGTGTGTTTGTGATGGCGTTTAGGTTGAGTAGCTCGACTCCGGGATGCGTTGCACGTAGCCACGTCGCATGTAGCGTGTAGCAGATTTTCCTCTTCACATACGTGAATACCCTGTACATGGCGCTAAGCTCGGGTATGAGCAGTTTGATTGCAAACATACTGTATACAATACTTAAGTATCCGCTATACAACCTCTTTTCTTCATTTCCCTATAACGCCACAAAGTATGCAACAGAATTTAAAAAACAAGATTATTTATAATAATATGTACAAGCCCGTTACTTAATTTTATGGAGCATTTCAAAATAAAGATACTGTTAAAATCTCTTGAAGAACTTGAAGATTTCGCTAAGCTTATTTTTGGCCATCACAGGGCAACCAGCAGTCCATCACTCCCTGCAGACTTATTAATATTTATACGGCAGGTGCAGTTAGTTACAGCCTTCGCTTCGACTCGACTTGACTTGAGTGTTGGCTGAGACGGAGCAGTCCATTATTTAAGCTCATCAGCAGATGCGTATCTATATGCATATCCTCAGCTGTATCTGGATCTGTATCTGTATGTCTCTGATTGCTTAAGGAATGCCATGTACAATACTAACTCATGTGGGTCTGTGAATGTTCTTTAAGAAATTGCTTTGAATTTCAGCATCTAAATCGAGTGGAAAAATCTCAAGAAAGCACTTTAAAGTGTCGCAACTTCGGGGAAATATCACAGAACAACCCAATTGAAGCTAAGGGCTTATGATATATCACGATTATTGCTTATTTTGAAATCTGTGCGAGCCCTACCCCACCGTCCCCCCACCACCCACTTGGCTCCGCCCATTGGCACTCGAGTTGTGGCTGTGCGTGTGTTTTCCCCTTGTTGTGGCCTGACGGGTAAACAAGCGAATCCATCAATCAAACGCACGTAAGCGCACACAAAAGTGACAATCTAAAAGGGGGCGGGGTGGGGGCGTTTGCCGTGGCAAGAAATGGGAAATGGGAAATGGGTAGGTAATGCAGGGAATGCGGGTAAATGGGGGAACCCATACCAGAGACCGAAACCGAAACCGACGCCGAAACCCAAACCCAAACCCAAAGCGACCTCAAAGCGAGCCACAAAAAGCGTATTCAATATGCATGTGAGGCACGTCTTTCTCACTCAGGAGAAATGAATGAAATTTTTGTCGTATATTTATCGGGCATTACCCAGAGGAGCTGAATGCGAGCGAAGCCGAAATGAAATGAAATAAAACGAAAAAATGAATAAAATGAAATACAACGGGGGTGATATAAAATGGGTATGCAATGATAAGGAAATCAAATGCTTTCTTTACTCCTCTCCCCTTCCATTACCCTCCTCATACTGCGAGGCTCTATTGATTGTAATATTCTTACAAAATACTCACTCTCCCTCTCTCTCTCTCTATCGTTGCAGTGCATCGGCATCGAAATCAGTGTTGAGATCAAAGAAGATCGAAATTGAAATCGGATGTGATATCGACATAGAGCAATAGTGTTAACGATAACTCGATAACTCGTTGTCGGCCGCCAAACTGAGCGCGCTGTGTGTGAATTTTTTTTTAATTTTTTGTTTGGTTCGCTCGCTGCAAGGCAGAAACATATATCGCCTACACATATATACAGCGCGCACACACACACACACACAGCACACGGGCGCGCCGTGTGTGTAAGTGTGCGTGAGTGAGTGCGAGAGCGAGAAGGACGCAGCCCGCTGGTAAACATGGATTGGACTCGGTGGCAAGACGCTCAAGCCAGAGACAGAGCTGGCAGCAGCAGCAGCAGCAGCACCAGCATCAGCAGCAGCATCAGCATCCGCGGCAGCCTTTGCGATTGCGAGCATCAGCACAGCCAGTGGCTTCCCATTTGATTCGTCCAGCTTCATATAGTAGGTTCAATCAGTCAATCAGCCAATCAGCCAATCAGCCAATCAGCCAGAATCAGAATCAGAATCAATATTAGCATCAGTCAGTGCACACGTCACCCAATCAATCAGTTAGTCAGTTAGTCAGTCGATCAATCGAATCGAATAGCATCGAATCGAATCGAATCGCATCGATCAGTCGAATCAGATCGATAGTTCAAATCGCTCGGTCGCTCGTCTTCAATCACCACTAACTAACTGTAAATATCAAAACAGCCATCAATATCAATATACTCGTATATAGGCAGATCCGATACAATCCGATCAGTTCAAAGACAATTACAACAAAAACAACAACAACACACATACATCAGTTTATGTAGTGCAGTGTTTCAAACCATACAAATTCGGGCCAGACAATAACCACAACAACAACAACAACAATAGCAGCAGCAACAACAATATTGGAATCGATTAAGGATTCCAGAGCGGAGGCAGCGGAGGCGGAGCCTGCTGCATGTTTGTTGACCTAGTGGAAGCGCAGCATCAACAATTGCAGCGGCACCAGCAGCAGCGACAACAATAACAACAGCAGCAGCAGCAGCTACAATAACAACAACAACAACAACAATAGAACCAGAGCTATATCAACAGCCGCCTCAACACTGCCAATGCCCTCATTGCCATCATAATAATCAACAACGTCATCATCGTTTGTTTAGATTTGATACAAGTGAGTTTAGAACAGTTAAAACAACAACATTTACTATGTAGTACTTAAACTTGCATGCTCATAACTGTAAACATATGTACATATATCTTAACCTAACTGCAAGGAATCCTTACAGCTTCACGACTTGCATAAATTATATACATAACCAACATACTTTGCTTGAGAACGAGGCTGAATAATCACGAGTCGTTCATTTAGTGTCCTGAACCTAAGTGAAAACTACTATCGGCGTATACTATCGATAGCAGTTGTACTGCAATTGGAAGAACTTCAATCAGCTAAAGTTCTTGATAGTTTATCAGTTTCTTTTTTAAATTGATTTCCTTAACAGAGCTGAGAAGCTCTCTACTCTACGTACTCTTTTTTCATGGAGCTAAATCAATATGAATCACTCAAGTTTAGCTCTTTAACACCCCACACTATAATAAGTAATCTCGCCCCTTCCTTTTACATCTATATCTCTTTTCTCTGTATATATAAGCGTCGAAATATTAAATAGTGTACCAATAATCTTTCATGCGAGACTACCTCATGGTGCTAGTTCCATTTGCGGCACCTCGATTAGCAGCACATGAACTTACAGACATGCATACATATGTAACTAATGTACTATATACACATAACGGTATATGTGTGTATATGTATGTGTGTATATAGTAGGTGCCCAACTATATGGGCAGTAATTAAAATTAAACGACTCGTAACTAACGACTGTTGCGACTGCAGACACACCTACACCCCATACACACACACACACACACACACACTCACTACTCTCGTCTACTCGCACTCATTCAGTTGAGTTTGTTCAATGGAGAATCGTAAGGATCGCACTTCCTGCCCCCCAGTGGGACCGTCTGGGGCATTCAGAATGCACTCGAAGCGCACTCGTAGTGCAACATTCATTGCAGTGCATTGATTGCAGGTCGACAGCACTCACACTCGGCACTCGCACACTCACTTAGAGCGCATTTGTAACTAGCGTAGCCCCACCCACCTGCTCTTAGCAATGCCACGCCCCTGTCTCCCACTCTTTCTCTCTCTCGCTCTGTTCGGTCCCCTCAATCGCAATCTGGCAAAGCGAATCTCATGCAAATCATATGCAAAACAGAACCACACAACGATAAACGATACACGATACAGGAGACAGAAGGGACGCAGGAGGGCTGTCCCTGCTGGTGGTGGCACCGTCGGTGGGCGAAAGGCAAACGTTTGTCAGGCGACAAGCAATTTGTACAAACATTTGCGCAAACAAAACGCAGTCGGTCACGAGGAGCCGCTGCCCGGTGCTGCCGGTGCTCGCGTGACCCGCAAGTTTTACACAGTCAGCAACGTAATTGCTCATAAAACGTGTGCCGTGCCGTCAGGAGAGAGTGCAAGCGAGAGAGAGAGAGAGAGAGAGAGAGAGAGCGAGTGGCGATAAGGAATCCGAACCGTTTATAACAATTATACCACAAGCTAAGCAGCCCTTCTGGGAGCTCTGCGGGAACGGGCGGGACGGAGAGCTGAGCTGAGCTGAGCTGGCGACCAATTAAGGCGACAACCCAACAACAACCTAGCGAGCCGGTGCAGCTCCACTTGCCTGACGAAACACCTGAGTGCGAGTGCGTCTGAGCCGGGCACACGTGGGGCTAAGGGCCCAAACCGGCCAGACGGCCTCGCTGGCACGCAGCCAGACGGCTTCGGCTCCCCAGGCAGCGGGAGTTCGAGCATCCATCGTGGCTAAATGTATAAACCAGATACATTAACGCGCCGCGGCAGTCTGAGATCCCTGCGCAGCGCACCGTTGTTGAGTACGGTGCTGGAGAGCACGCTCTCGCTGACCCGCATCCATCCGATTGCCTCGCTGGAGCTGCCCGGCCTCGACTATGCTGTGCAATCGCAGTCGGCCCTTGGCGCCTTCCATCATCGTGAATTAGGCACCTCGCTGCGCAGCGGCATCGCTGCCATCACCGCGGCCAGCGCCAGTGCTGCCGGTGGCATCTCTCAATCCCAGAGCGCTCTGCTCGGACGTTACGGTCCGAACGCCTCCATACGCAACAGCGAACGAAAGATTGTCCAACCCAAACGGTATGTGAATGACACCCTTCCCCTCCCTCCATGCCCACGTGCATCGACGTTCTCCCGTGGCCAGATATGTCCTTCTTCCACACGCGACTCATGTTTCACAAATCCCGTTTGCTGACTGAACTTATCCTCGCATGGTCCTACATCAATTATCCTGTTTAAACTCTGAACTTAGTGCTTATTTTAATGTGTTGTAATTACTTTCCTAAGCTTGCGTTTAACAGCGATGTGAGTACAGTGCGATATTGCAATTATATCGATATTTTGTGCGATATTTAGTGCCAGCATTCACAATATACAGTTGAGCTGTAAAACAATCGTTTTTAGTATTTATTATTATGTGTTAACGATAGAGATGGTCAACTATGAAAATCATTATCAATTTAAAATTATTTCTCAAATAATTTATATGTAAATTATCCAATCGTTTTTAGTATTTATTATTATGTGTTAACGATAGAGATGGTCAACTATGAAAAGCATTATCCCTTAAAAATTATTTCTCAAATAATTTATATGTAAATTATCCGATCGCAACCTAATTTCCAAAAGTTATTTGAGCGTTGATATTAATTGTGTTAACCAAAAATGAACCATACTGCATGCAAATTACGCTGGAATTTGTTTTTTAATCGATTTACAAGGAAGGAAGGAGGTATGACCAAAATCAAAAATACACTTGATCTGCGTGCAATATAAACACATATTGACACCCTGTTACTGGAAGATCTAAGTTTTCATACGCACGGACAAACAGACACACAGACGGACAAATGGACATGGCCATATCAACTCTACTGTTGATGCTAATTAAGAATATATTTGTGGTTTATATCTGTTGTGTCTAATATATTTAAAAACAATTTATCTCTATTTATCTAAAACATTAACGTATGAACATATTAACATATTTTCCAACTGATAATAAAGATGAAATACACTCAATGGGCATCGATATTTTGCATTCGATAAATGCAAAATGGCTTATCGATATTCCCATAACTGTGCAGTCTTGTTTCGTCCTCCACTTGTCTGTTTCATTGGAATATTTTTCGTTTACCAATCACGCACGGGATTCCAACGCTTGAGATTGCCATCCCAAGGTAGATCCTCGAGGCCCGCCTGCGCCGCAATGGCCGATTTGACGCGATTCGCGAAGTCTATAGACGATTCTGTGGGGAGTTGACGTATCGCGGGCATGTACCAGATGTCACAGATCATGACCCACGAAGAGATTACCATAATAATATATCGCAGCATAGAGCATCTGGTGCTGTCCCAGAAGGCATCGCCAAATCGGCGATCGTAGCGCATGGCCACCGGGTAGACGACGTTGCAGATGGAGAAGCTGCCCTTCTTGAACCGCATGACGGCCGTGTTATTGATACAGGTGCCTTCGGGGAAGAGCAGTACAGGCGGCCAGCCGTCGCCGGTTGCATGCAGACGCAGTACCAGACCCAAAGACTCGCGCTCGCACATCGCGCCACGCTCGAACCACATATGCGGCGATACGCGCGCCAAGACGCGCTGTATCACGCCAAGAATTCCGTCGTGCCGCTGGCCCGTAAGTGAGTAATGCACGTCGCACGTAAGCATCAGCACGTCCAGCGGGCTCGTGTGGTTGCACACACAGATCCCTGTGTGCGGTCGATGTTCCACATTGTGCAGGCGCCGCACCACCGGAATGCAGCACGTGGTCAGCCGGCAGCAGAGCCTCAGGAGCCAGTGCACCAGTCCCCGCTTAAAGCTGTATTCGGGCAGCTGGCCCAGCAAGCTGGTGAGCACTGTGAGCAGCAGCATGCAGCCGGCGCAGCCCACAGTGCGCAGTGGCACCAGCAGACTGTAGCGAAAGAGCAGCGCCATCAGCCAGATGCCAAACAGGCGCCAGTTGAGTTGCGTCTTCGGCTGGCGCAGATTGCGTGTCAGCAGATTCCATTCGCCCGCTGGCACGGCAGCGGCTGCAAAGCGTGGCGTCACCTCATCCTCCAGCACCAGACGCAGCCCGTCGGCAATCAAGTCGCAGCACTGCTCCAGACGTTCATTCAGCACATCCTTCACCAGGACACCGTTCTTGGGCGCTGCTGTTACCAGGCGCACTTGCAGTTTCATCGCCTGCTCCTCCTTTTTGGGCTTTGCTAGCTGCTGCTGGTGCTGCCATAGTCTCTGCTGCAGATTCTTCCTCTGCTGCTGTCGGCGCTGCAGCTGCAATGCCCGCAGCAAGCGTGAGCTGCAGGCAAAGAGCCGCTCAAGCAGGCGCAAATAGCCACGGCTCGCGTAGTCCACGCAGCTGCAGAGCATCACACAGCCCAGCACGGACAGCGAGAGCACGTGAAGCCACATGGTGCCAGGGGCTGCAAAGAAAGGGAAGGTGCAGGGGGAGAACTCGTTAATCCCGCGCCGAACCAAGCGAACCAAACAAATTCCCAATTAAAGGCCTAATTCAATTTATCGCCGCCTTTTTGGCTTTGCGCCTTTTCCCTCTCTCTGTCTGTCTCTCTCTCTCTCTTTCTTTGTCGCCTTTAGGTTGTGTATGTTGTTGTTGTTGCTATTGTTGTTTTTGTTTTTTTGTGTATTTTGCTTAAGCTACACCGACTTTGATTTATTTAACAAGCAAAAGGCGCCGAAATATAAAAAGCCGCAAGAGGAAACTTTGCCGTCTTCGTCGTCTGACTTCGTCCGTCTCCCCATCTGTCCCCAGTCCAACTGTCCGTCTGTGCCTGCGCCTGTGCTGGAGCTGGCGTTCGGTTTGGCCTTATCCCCATTTGGTTTTGCATATGGCAATAATTCAATTATGCACAACAAGGACGCAGAATAATTGGGCGCCGCTGTCGCCGCCGGACCTGGTCCTGGGACCGGGTGCTGCTGGAATCACTTTAAAAAAAGGCCGACCGTGGAAGCAAGCAAGAGCGAGAAAGTGGGAGAGGAAAGAGAAGACCGCAAAAACTTTTGGCTTTGTTAATTCGTTAATTAAATGGGCCTGGCTGACTCTCGATGACAGCTTGTAAACAGGCATCCAACTTTAAGGATTACGCAATGAGCGAGGACGCAATAACAACCACAGCCACAGCCATGCCCGCACCACCCAACACCACTGCTCCCACCACTCTTCCTTCCCCTGCTTGTGCTCATCCGTTCATCCGCTCATCGTCTCATCACCGTTCTTCCATTGATGACATTGGCTGGCAGCAATCTTTGCTTATCAAAGGCAAACAACGCCTTCAACGGCGTCCACGACGACAACTCATTTAGAGGCACACAGTGCGCACTGCCGACTGCACTGCTCTCCTCTCTTCATCACTCTCCGTCTCTCTCTCTCTCGCCGTTCCCCGTTCAGCCCTCGAGCCAGACCCTTAATTAGCATAGAATGTGTTTTAAAAAGCCACTTGAGCTAAACATTCAAAACACCTACACGGCACTGCCTCCTCTCTGCCCCTGCCCCCCCCCCCCCTCCCGTCACGCACTCTTCTTTCGTTGTAGTCCGCCGACCCAGCGCGACCTTAGACGCTTGCGGCGAAGATTCTGCGCGGAGACTGTGTGTGGCACAGTTACATAGGCAAGGTCGGCTCGGCTCAGTCCGGCACATTCACTTAGACGGAATGTTGGTAACGTCTCCGAAATTTAGGGAATTCTTTTATGGACTTAAGCATTAACAACTTTGAAAGCTTTGAGGCAGCTTCAAGTGTTGATTAAGGCTGAGTAGAGGTAGGAGATGACTTTAAGATTGCATTCATACCGTCATCAATGGCTTATCTTGCTCAGACATCATTTACAATTCTCTCTCTGAGAGCTTTAGCTTTAGCTAGAGGTAGGGAACAACTTAAAGTTCACGTTATTACTGTCTTAGTACTTGGGAACTTCTTCGTTTACAATTCTTCTGTTGCCAACACTAAAAACCTCTTAGCAAGCTTTAGTCAAGACTGCAAGCTCTGCAAAGCTGTCAAGCTGCTGAAAGCTTACTGTCAGTGTTACGAGTAAGAGACAGCGAGAGAGAGTATAACAGATTTGTCACACGTGCGAGACTTTTTTCCCGGCGTCGTCGTAGTCGTCGCGTCAGCAGCAGCACGTGATGCTCAAGTGTTGGGATAAGCATTTCCGCTCTTCAGACGTAACGCGAAAAATGTGCCCCACCATGTGAGAAAGAGGGGGCGGCAAGGTGGCGTTGGAGGTGCCGCACACACAGAAGCAAACAGAGAAACGGCAGAGACGAGATGCGAGTGTGAGGCGGAAGCACAAAATGAAATTGTGACGTAGCTGCCACGCCTCTATCAGCGCTGCGCCGCCCAGTCGCCAACGCCAGCCCCTGCTTCTTCTGCAGCCCCCTTCTGCTCTGCCAACTGCCATTCAAAAGTAATTTAGCGTTTAAAAAACATTTTTCTGCTCGACTTTTAAAAAGTTTTGCATAATGCGCCCCATTGCGAGTGCGTGTTGCCGTTGCCATTGCTGTTGGCTGTCGACAGGTGCAGGTGTGCGGGGTGGGTGTGTGGGTGTGGGCGTGTGCATGGGCGTGTCAACACACTCACCTGTTTAATGTGGCCACGTTTCGTCGTCTGTCTGATTCAACTGATTGTATTATAGCACCAACTGAACTGAGACTGAAAGCCAAAGCCAGGCCCGCCTCAGATTGTTCGTATTGCCTTTGACAACTCTGCGACTGCTTGCCCGATCAGACAGGAGTGTGTATTTGTGTGTGTGTTTGTGTGTGTGAGTGGGGAGGGGGTGTGTGGCAGAGGCAGGCTATCGCATGCGGTAATCTGCAGGCACTTAAAGCTTATAGGCCAAAACGAGGCGCAACTAACTTTTTCGGCGTGGAAAACTCGCTTGGAAAAGTGTTTTTTTCTTCGCTTTAGCTAATTATCTTGAAAGATCTCGAAAGTTATAACTTTTGAGCGGAAAGGCGAAGAGACAAACAGGGGGAACGAGAAAGGGCAGGAAGAAAGGGAACTGCAATCTGTTTGGGCCACTTTAAGTGAGTTAATTAAAAAAGTGTTTTGCCACGTTGCGCACATAATTTCCCTTTGGGAAAACTTGCGTTAGTTAAATGTTTTTTTCGTAGACTTTTCTTTTTTTGCAACATTTCTTTGGCCTGTTTCCCTTTTTTCTTTTTTGTTTGGGCCCATACGCATAATTGGTTTATGCCATTTACTCAGCTTTCCGTTTTCCCGTTTCCCCCAGCGCAAATATTTGAAGTGTTGTCCTTCCCCTTCCCTCCTCTTTCTCTCTCTCTCGCTCTCCTCCCTTCCCACACTAATTAGGGAAACAGCCGAGCTTCCCATCAATAATCTCTCTTGCTGTGCGGTTTTTTAATCTGCCACGGCCCTCGCCCCACTGCGTCGCCCTGTACTAATTGTGTGCGTGGGCAACGGCATCGTTATTGGTGTCATCTAGTCATTATTTAATATAAACCCGATTTGATAAATTATTTCCGGACATCGGAGGCAACGTGACGAAACGCTTCACTTTGATTTGTGGCCAAGAGTTTGTTGGCCCAGACGCGCTCAAGACGCACAGGACGCACGCACGCACGCTCGACGTAACGGAGACGCGTCTCGACTATCGTCGCGCGTTTATTTGCGCAATTAATCAATTTAGCCTGGCGCTGTTTGTTGAATAAGTGATAAAGATTTATCACTCACCCACTCAGCAGGCTCTTCTCTTGGATAGTCCGTCTCCCTCCACAACTTGAAACCACAATTCGCCTCGTGTCTGCAAGTAGATGATGAGAGAGGGGGGGATACATTAAAGTTCACGAAGGCCTCTTGGTAAGCATTGAACCCAACGCTTTGACTCTTGCGTCTCAGCGCACACGAAAAGCATTTGCAAATGGCAAAGAGAAAGGCGGAAGAAGGACTTTGGAAGCCTCTCCCCCCATTCCA
The DNA here is from genome assembly GCA_018903675.1 of Zaprionus capensis. Lineage (NCBI taxonomy): Eukaryota > Metazoa > Arthropoda > Insecta > Diptera > Drosophilidae > Zaprionus > Zaprionus capensis. The sequence continues at coordinate 1,512,946 of JAEIFN010001074.1, read as the reverse complement.
CCTCGCCCTCCTCCATTACTATAAAGTGGATAAGAGCCGAGCTGGGCCAGACCAGGCCAGGCGGCCTCTGCGTATTTACTTAGTGTCAAATCAAGGGAAACCGCGAATAGATGAAGCGCTCTATCTCCGTCTCTCTCCTCCTTTTATCTCTCTCTCTCTCTCTCTTTCGCGAATATTTTGCATCTAATAGAATTCTGTTACGGGTCGAAGGCCTCGCCAAGTCGAGGCGCCGCAATTTGATTTTTCCTTCAAAGTAAAATATATTTTTTTTTTCAAAATTGGAAATTATGTTTATTAAATTCGGTTCCTTAAAAGAGGAGGAAGAGACAGAAATGAGGAGAGGGTGCCAAAGTTGGCAAAGAAATTAAAGAAGCTTTTCACATAATTACTGTTTATACTGCTGGGATTGAAGAGTGCCTTGATTTTGATTTCAGTTTATCTGGATGCCATGTGACAACTTTAAAGTCTAAAGAGAATTAAGATTGCTTTTTGCTTTACCATGTTGTTGGTTAATTGATTTATGTGGGGGAACCATTTGCTATGATATGGTTAGGCTAGTCACGTTTCTGTTGCCCTATATAAGTTTTTGAAGTAGGAGAAGTTCAAAAGGTATATAGTGTTGGCTAGATTTATCTTCGAATATTTGTATAAATCAATCTTCCGCATTGTTTATTCTAGTGTCTAATTTGGCAGACCCCACAAACTATATATATTCTTGATAAGCCTGCCGAGTCGATATAGCCATGTCCGTGTGTCCCTCTGTCAGTATGACTACAAAAAAATATTGTTAAAAGTAAATTTAGTTGTTTTGTGATAGCTTTCATTTGAAAATCAGCTTATATGCCATAAAATATTTTATATTTCAATATTTCTGCAATGCGTTTTCTGCGATAAATCGTATTATATATGCACTCCGCGTCAGGCAAAGTGATGTGATGCCTGTATTAAATCGGGACGTACATTTTTGCCATGGAAACATTCACGAATTTTGCATTTTCTTTAAAGCGCTTTAAGAGCCCCAATCGGAATTGCGGAATGGCAATCGCAATCCTCTTGTGGCCATTCACATTTTCGCCTTTTGAGTCTGCCAATGATTTTTGTATATTACGCAATGTGCAAAAGGGGGTGTGGTCTGAGCTGGGCAGGGGTGAGTCGGTGAGGGGAGGGGAAGGAGGAGGGTCCTGCTTGTGCAGTTTGCCGGGCGGTCAATGCACTCAGCACTGATTCGCATAGGCAAAACTGCATAGTGCGCTGCGAGTGAAATCAAAAGGAAAAGCAGAAAACGCGCCGGGAAGTGCCCACCTTCCTACCCCTGCACGCCCACTCAGTCTCCCCTGCCCATTTCCATCATGTCGATGTTTTCGTTTCGTTTCGTTTTAAGTCGCGGCGGCATTTTGGCATTTCGGCTTGTCAACGCCAACGTCGATGGCAGCCTCAGCCCCTGCCCCAGCCCCAGCACGAACCCCTTCCTCTACTCCTGCCTCAACCTCAGCTGCAGTCCCTGCATCAGCGTCGAAGCCGCAGCCACAGCCAGCACTAACTTTTGGGGGGCGCACTTATTAAAAATTGTGGCCCGCGGAACGTTGCACATTTTCTTAGGTGCAAAAAGTTGCACTTGGCGGGCGGCCAAAAAGCGCATTGAACGCTGTCGCAGCAGGGAGGCAAAGGGAGTTGGAGTTGGAGAGGAAAAGAAAGAGAGAGAAAGAGGAAAAGGTAAAGGGGGCGGTCGTAGGCGTGCGACTGTGGGTGGAGGGTGGTTCTTGTGAGTGATTGAGTGGTGGTTGTGTCGCTGCTGCCGCTGTTGCTGCCCCACTGTGCAGTTGCTGCTGCTACTGCTGTTGTTGTTGTTAAGTGAAGTGTAGGCGCACGAAACGAAACGAAACACGCGAAACTTGTCGGTGCGATGTAATAAATTTTGAAAATGTCCGAGTCGAGCATAACGAATGGCTTACCCAATGCACACGGATAGAGATACCCACACTGAGGCATCTCCCGCACACACACACACACATTTTTGGTTGAGCGTCGACTTTTTTATTACCGACTCGAGAGAGCAAGTTTTTCTTTAAATCACAACGAAACTAAAGCTTTAACTTACGCAAGGGGATTAAAATTATCTTAAAGCTGAAAATGATTTCTGTTCCAACAGAATTAATGCACTCCAACTTCCTAAGATTATTAATGTAAATTTATTCATGTATTTGTTTATTTAATGTCAACTAAATTATCAAGCTTATCACAATTAAATTACTACTACTGAGGTCGCAAGTTAATGCATGAGCATTTATTAAAGATCTGGGTATTGTGTTTAAGTTTGCTCTGGAAAAAACGCATAAAGTTGATTAATAAATATGCTCATACCATTCCTTTTATATACATCGGTTCATTTGTGTTATTCCATTTTTGCTTTTTTCATTTCATTTCCCTCATTCATTTCATCATTTCGCTTGCCAATCGCCGCAGGGTTTCGCTCTTTGGCATTTAATTGCTTTTATTATCGTAATTATGCAACATATGCTTCACTTTGTTTTCCCCATTACCAAGCTTCCTCTCGCTCTATCACTGTCTCTCTTTCTTGCTCTCCTCCAGTTTCTCCTTTGCATATTAATCTCTGCGCCTTCGTTCGTTTCTAATTTGCACTTTTTGCCCGCATTCTCACTTTGTGCATCTGCCCTCTGCACTTTAATTATCTTTTTCAGTGCTTCGTCACAACATTTTACGCGTTGCTTGCTCTTTTTTTCGCGTCAGTCCCTTAGCTGCTCATCCCATTCCTTACTGCCTTCTCCCTTCTCCCTTCTGCCTTGGTCATCATTTCGCTAGTTCATGTTTTTCTGCACACCTTGTTATCTTGTGCCTCTCTCTCACTCTCTCTATCTCTATCTTTCCCTCTCTTTCTTGCTGTTAGGTAATTGAACTCAGTTTTGACATTTTGAAATCCACACAGAGACGCGCAGAATATTTTCGTTGCCCGCTTTTGGGCGCAGCTGCCATTTTATCGATTCGCAGTGCAACATTTTGCAATATTTCGAAACTGTTGATAATCATCTTATGCCGGCCGACTCCCAGGGTATCTCCAGTTTGTCAAAGCTCGAGACTTAATTTATATCTAGGCAAAACATGCTTTTTAAATTCCATTTTAAATGTAACCGAAAAGACTTTGCACAATCTAAGCTAAATTCTTAAAACTAAAGAATTTTCCTATTTGGCTAGGGTATCTACTACACTTGTCATGGCCTTTAATGTTGCCAGTTGTTGCTCAGTTCTATTTTTTTTCATTTGTTAATTGTATTTCATATGCAGGTGAAATTTCCGCTTCGATTAGCTGCGCACGAGCTTAGACCCATGTTTGACTGTGTGTGTGTATTCTGCTGTGTCTCTGTGTGAGTGAGTATTGCCTGTAGCTTGTTGCAGCGCGCGTTATTCTAAAATTTGCCCGGGAAATTGAAAGGCAAATGAAATGAACTTAAATATGCATACAATGTGAATGAAAGGCGAGCGACTCTTCTGGTGCTGCTGCTGCTGCTGCAGGGCAAAATGTTTTGCATAGTTCATAAAATCAAGACAATTTCCCCAGCAGCCAGTCTTTGCCCTTTCTCTTCCCCTTCCCCTGCACCAATCCCTCCTCAATTCCTACTGCTTACGCATTGTGAATCCGCTATGGTCGCGCAACGTGTTTCGCATTTTCACTTGTCTCTTATCGCAATTGGCAATCAGCAAGGCAAATTTGACAAAGCGAAACAAATCGAAAAATCTCTGCAATTCTATAGAACTCTCTGGAAATCTGAGTAAGAGCATTTCTGCGCAAAACTCTGCGGCTTTTTAGCTATAATTAGCCCAAAGACCATTTTGCTTAAAGTGAGAAATGGGGGGCTAAGCAGTTTTTAAGGACTGCAGCCAAGTTGAGCTCGCCTTGCTTTGCTTTAGCTATGCAAATTCAGAAGCTCCTCTCCTCTCTCTCTCTCCTACCCACTCTCTTTTTCGCTCTTGCTGCTTGTATCCCAGAGATGTACATAAGTTGCATAGCAAACGCATGTAACTTGCACACAAATGCCTCGCTTTGCCAACAGGCAAACAACAGCGCAAAAATGAGAAAGAGACAGGGAGAGAGAGAGAGAGGAGTAGAGAGCGAGCTGAGCGAAAGAAAGAAAGGAAACCAAACAAAAGTACACAAAAGTTGGGGAGCATAAGAAAAAATATAACTGCAAATATTTTCTTATGCTTGTATGAAATGTAAGCATGTAAATACACCCACACACACACGCACACACACCCGCACAGCATACACTGCAGTTGCTGCGAAAGTCGACACAGCAATGAAGACAGACAGAGGCGCCACAAGAGAAGCGAGGGCTGCTTTTAAAGTATGCGTGAGAAAGCAGGCCACTTAGCAATTGTAATGCCCCTGTAGTATACCCTGTAATTAAGTCGCAAGGGGTGGACTGAAGCATAGAAATCGAAATAAATGCGAATTGATTTAATTGACTTTTTATATATGTGCTTCCCAATGCCTTGAACTGCCCTCGCTTGTAGGCAACAGACAGCAGACTGCTTCAATTTGCTGGATCGCTGTGAACTTTTAAAATATTAATAACAAAAGAATTTAAACTTTCAATGAAGACAACGCGCACTGCCTCAATTTGCATGTCTCTGCTCGTATCTGTCTCTGCCTCTGTATCTGTATATGTGTGTGTGTATATCCAGGCATACATACCCGTTTATACACGCACACATACACACCTATATAAATACTGTTGTCTGCAGATGAAAGTAGCTGCTGGCAATAAGTCCTGGCCGACTTCCCTGACTGACAATCGGCAGCGACTTCCAAGCCAACTGCCAACTGTGTCTCACACACATGCAAACACACACACAAACACACATTGACACACCCACATGCTGTACGTTCTTAGCATAAAGCAAAGCCTGCAAGCCTTGCACTTCATTTCCATAGAGTCAGGACAGGCGACAGTTGTCATCTGGATCTGGAGTTTGCGGACTGAAACTCAAATTGCCTTCAAATCGATTTCAATTGCCGAGCAGAGAGTTTTCCCCAAATTCCTAACAAGGTTGGGAGTAGATAGCACATTAAATTTGCCTCGATTTAAGGTGATTTTCCATTTGGTTTCAGTTTGAAAGTTTCTTCATGTTAGGCAAGTCTTAAAACATTGCAACATTTTGAATTGTTCAAAATGCCATCAGAATTGAATTGCTGTGTGAGTCGAAACACGTTTAAAACCAAAAGAAATCATTTCTATTCAATCCACAGCAGAACCTAGTCAAGAGTATTTATTATATTATTGAATATGGTATTTTATTTTCAACAAGAGCTGCACAATTTTTGTATGCAAATGAATGATTGAAATTTAACTTCGTTTTTCATTCTCCAATAACTTTTGTACATACCTCGGGGAATTGTTGTGGCATTCCTCTCATATAGTCCTCTTCCCCCGATCGCCCTCCTCAGTTTTGCAACTTTTCCAAGTTGGTTTTTCATGTGCGTAAAATGTGAAATAATTCAGGCAGAATAGCTTGATTGCGATTGATTTAATTGTCAGGCCATTTGCCATTTGCCCAAATGGACATGGATGACAGATTTAAAGAATTTGCAAGTTTCGCAATTGAATACGTCAAAACTGAATTCAGACTTAAACTTGCCGTATGATTCATATTTGGGGTCGCAGTCAGAGTCAGGATCGGAGTTGGAGTCGTGTCACTCGAGTCGTTTGCCTTATGCAGTCAGAAATAATTCATGAGTATACACATCATATATTTACCCACACACCCACACCCACACTCTCACACACTCCCACACACACTATCTTATAGTGATGTCAATGAATTGTTTTGATTCGCACTTTCCAATATTGCGTATACGTAACGTTTGCACTGCATTATTTCCATTGCTATCTCTGGCCCACTGTCGTCTGCCCTCCCAGTGGAATTGGCTTGCTAATTGATTAATTTCATGCCTTGGTGGGTAATTGCCTTATTCTCCTGCTTTTGCTGGAATTCAGTGCTTAATTTGCGCATACGTCGTGTGTGAGGAGGTAGTCTTAAAATGTATTTATTTTTGCGAGCATTACAAATTCAGCAGTGACATCGATTAGTACATTACCCTTTTTCCTTCCCCACTCCGCTCCTCTCTCTCTCTCGCTTTGTCTCTTTATTTCTGCTACTAAATCTTTTATTCATAGTTTATGACTGCCCAGGCCATTTGGCACCTGGCCTGGTTGCCCGTTAGCCTGGCCGGGTTTCACCAGGTGCTCGCGAGTGCGGCTCGAGAAAGTGTAATTAAATATCCATTTAGTGTACATTACTTTTCCTGCAGCTGAGTTGGGTAGACACATTACCAAGTCGGAGGGCCAAACAAGAGTGCCGCAAGTGGCGGGAAAAACCCCTTAAGAGTTAAGCCAACTTGAAGGGGGCAGTCTGCAAAGCAGTCGAGAAAGAACTTTAAAGAGCTGCTCATATCTAAATTAATTTAAAAGTTCGCTCACTTGAAAAATCGTGGCTCGTCTGGCTCCGTCCGGCTCCTTTTGGGTTTTGGGTTCGCTCTCTCTCTCTCTGTCTCTTTCACTCACTCACCCTCTTTCTCCCGGTGTGATCCTGGCCACCGCTCGTCGTCCATTTGCGGCCGCTTGAGAGTTGCCCGCGGCGAGTGGACACAGACTAGGAGAGTGGGGAATGGGAGGGAGGGTCCTGGGGATGGGACAATGATGCTCCCAGGCGTTCACTCGTTTATTAAAGATTATGCTTATAATGACGACGACAATGACGACAGGCAGCAGAATGCGCTCCATGAGAGACCCGACCAACCATGACAGTCCAGTCCCATCTACCAGCTAACATCTTCTACCATCTCCTGCAAGTTCCATCTTCCCGTCCCCCCCCCCCTGGCGTGCGTCCCATCATCATGTTGATGATGCTATTTTTCGAAAATTTTCTTCATTGTCTGAGTCTCGCTCCCTTTCTCCCTCAATGTTCCTTCTCTTTTTACGCCATGTTTTATTTTATTTTATTTCGTGGCTCTTTGGCCGTTCGTTTCATATTTTCTTCGTATTCTTATTCTTTCTCTCCGGCGCTTCTCCTCGTTTGAGCCATTAAAGTTTGTTTTTGCCTTTGTTTATCATCGCTGGACCTGGACCTGCTTGTGGACCGTTTTCGTTTTCGCTCTTGAGTTTGAGTTTGGGTTCGGGTTCGGTCTCGGCGTGAATTGGACTGGGAAGCTCACCGAACAACCCACGTTGAGTGTGACGTGATTTGTGTAGCAATTTTGCTGCTTCTTGTGCCACTCGAAGCGTCGCGTCGCCTGCGGCTGCGGCGGTACTTGCGGTGCCTGCGGCTAAGCCATCATTCCCCAGGCGGCAACATCCACAACAACAAGAAGAATACTGATAATGAAAGTATGCGCACAACTTAATAAAATATGTTCGCCCATCGAACTTGGGCAACAACTCCGGCAACTCAAGTTGCATGCCAAGTTTCACGAAGAATCCCCGAAGTTCATTCTGGATCTGCACTCATAAATATATGGTAACTTATTCAAAAGACGCGAATGAACTTTGCCGTAGAAGTGTAGGCGATTAAATCTTGTTTAAGCTGTTTAATTGTCAAGCCATTTGAAAAGGAAACTGAAGTCGAGGGGGATGTGGCAAAGCATCAAGCAAACTAGAATAGACAGAGAATATGTCAGTGCAGTTAACTGTCGCACTCTCTGTCCTATTTTAATAAGTTGGCACTTCTCTGACATTATGTTGCCATAGCTGCCACAATGTGTTGCACTAGTCTGCCACCTTGATGTCACATCATGGCGTATTATACATATCCCATCAGGTGTTTCCACTGCAATATGCCAATCACAGCAAAGTTGCTACTGCACGAGTGCGATATGACGCCACACGACATATATAAAGCAAGATAAATCAGTTGCCCAGTGCCGTGTGCTCCGTGCCTCTGATAGGGATTATTCATATTGTGAGTGAACATTTTTGTGCAACTTTTTGCCTGAGTTGATTGATTGTTTCCTCTGGAAACAACTCTTAGTGTGCGAGTGTGCCTACATATGTATGTGTTTTTTTTTTTTTTTTTATAATACATATACTGGAGGAAAATCAAATCTTCGAAAGATACCATACGTAGATGGCATGCACGATTCATACCCCTATAAATACTATAGGTTTATGCCTACGTACTAAACAAAAACCTCCGTACACTCACCAGTCCTTAGCGCGCTCACCGGGACTGCCAGTCAAGGTAATACTTCGGTGAGCAGGATGTGAGGCCAGGTCGCACTCCCTCTTAGATGCGTTAGCATGTAGCGTGACTCCCCTTCCTTAACTCTTTAGTCGCCTTTTACGACAAGCCGAGCTCACTGAGGTAGTATTCTAGCCCCGCCACCACACAGGGAAAAAAAAAATCTCCTTAATAAATTGTCTACTGGAATATACGAACGATCACTAGAAATAGGATTATACTATACGAGAAAAAGTCCTATGAATCCTAACTATGTACCAGTTCTATTGGTCACCTCATCGGCTCGAACCCTCTTCATCATGTTAATGATGATATCAGATGACGCAGCACTTGCCCTGGCAGGCATGCCGCCCATCGACCTCGAGATCAAGGCACTGGGCTTTATTCGAGACGGCGTTTCTCGGCTAGAGTCTCAAGAGTGGCTGAAAAGAGAATGGCAGGCTAGATGGCAAACGTCGCACCGTGGGAGATGGACTTATCAGCTCATCCCAGTGTTAGCGGAATGGGCAGAGTGTCAACACAAAGTATTGGACTACCACCTGACCCAGTTCCTTACTGATCATGGCTGCTTCCGTGCATATCTACTTCGGTTTCGCCATGTAGATTCAGCCCATTGCCTCTACTGCACCGACGCTGTGGAAACAGCGGAACATGTCCTTATGAACTGTTCCCGGTTTACTCTGGAGAGAGATCAGCTAAGGTCACTGTCCGGAGTGCCGCTGAGCCCAAGAGGCTTGTTCTCTGCCATGCTGGCGAATAAAGATGTATGGGACCTGGGGCATGGCGTTACATATGTATGTGTGTATGAGTCTGTGTGTTTGTGTTTGTGTGTGTGCGTTGTCCACCTACTTTCGAGATTAATGCAGCAGTTTGCATACTTGCGTGGCGCAGTGTAAATTGTGTAAATTGTGCGACGCAGCATGTCTGCCACAATAATCGAGTATATATGGGTCATATGTGGCTGCCTCTGCGTCTGCCTCTGCCACTGCCACAGCTGCGGCAAATCTGTGCCACTGTCGTCGCAGTCAGACTTGGCCATTGTGTGCATGTGTGCGGGTTGAAACCTTTGCTGAGATCCTTTGGCTGCTTTGTGCGGCCAACTGCGTCTCAATCGCTCATGCAACTCGTGCAGCCTCTTCCCCTTCCCCTTCACCTCCCCTCCCCATCACCCTTCTGCTACTGCCTATTCCTGTCCCGCCTCAGCCCTGCATCGCATCGGGCAACCCTTTCTATGGTCGTATTACTTGTAGTGCCCATTGTTTCTCTACTCTGTTTCATTTCTATGTCATTTCCGTCGCCTTTCGCTGCTGCCGCAGTCGCTGCGCTGCAGCGCTGCAACTGCGCTGGTGCTGTCCTGCTGCTGCTACTGGTGGCATTTCACAGCTAATTTCAACGAGAATTTTTTGGATCGTGAGATTAGGCACTGACAAGGGGCGCAAGTGCGGTGCGGCTCCGGGCCCAGGGTAGGAAACGTATTCGAAAGTGAGAGGAGGAATAGAGAGTGGACTGAGAATCGGGGGAGGGGCAGGGGCAGAGGTAAGGGGACAACCATAAGTCATCCGACCGCTTGGCTGTGCGACGCTTATGCAAATTTGTGCCAGCTGACAAATGGGGCAGCATTTGCACAATGCCGACAACGCAACGTGACAGGGAGGGGGAGAGAAGAGCGAGAGGGACGAGCTTGAGGAGCGAGAGAGGTGGCTCACGAGGATGTGACTGAGGGAACTGAGTGTGCTTGGCAAAAGGGGGGCGCTGGGGCGTGTCTATATAAATGTCATTTGTGTTTTTTGTTTTTCTCCTCGGATTTTGTTTGGTTTCTTTGATACTTTCTTCTTCTTCATGTTTTCTTTTTTTTTTGGTTCTTATTTTTTTTATATTTTTTGTTGGTTTCATTTCGTGTTGCTTCTGCTTTTTTTTTGGGTCGTCCGCTTAGCCCGACATGATGATGATAAAGTGCACATTAAAAAATATTTGCCATTGCCTTTTGTTATTTTGTGTCGTGTGAAGCGAATTTATTTATTTGCGGAGCGCGCTTTGCATTCTCAACTAGGCAGGCAGGCAGGCAGACAGGCAGCAGAAGCAGCAACAACAACAATAACAACAACAGCAGCAGCGAGCTGAGCAAAAATACAGTCGAATGAGTTGCGAGTAGTTTCCATTCGAGGAGGAAAATCAATGGACTTTCCACACTCAGCTCAGGAGAATCATTTGGCGAGTGTGTGTGTTTGTGTGCGTGTGTGCGTGTGTGTGTGTGAGGAGAGTAAGTTTGTGTGTGCGGGGAGAGTGTATCTACGAGAAGTGAATGCATGCGTGCGGGTGTAATCATTATTACTCGTTATTATATAATATAGTGGCGTATACGTATATGTAATTCACACATACACGTTCGTTCGTACACACACACGCACTCACACAGTGGGCACGCCCACAGCCCCTTCGGCTTGTCAGCTCTTATCAACATGCTGCAAGCCGCACAGATGAAGTCTTTGCTTTTAATTTTTTTCTTCTTTTTCTCCTCTTTTTGGTGCTGCTGCTGCCAACGACAGCAGACGCGGTACACACACACGCACGCACATAAAATTATTTTCTTCATATAATAAGTGTAATAACTTTCATGTGTCGCCCCTCCTCCATGCGGAATGTGGCACGCAGCTCTGGAAAATACTACGTGGTGCGAGGGGCGCACAACAATTTTGAGTGGCTAATGAGTTGTTGAACTTGCAGTCTTTTGTGTTATTCTTCTGTTATCAAACAATATGAGACTAACGAAATAAAGGATAACAAAACGACTCTATTCATGGTATATTTAGAGTAACAACGATACGAGAATGTTTTAAATCGAAAGTTTATATCGATATTTTTTAACTTTGTCTTTCATTACAACTTTTTATAACGACCGAAAATGTATGAATCAGGCTAAAGAATATATATTGTTAAATAGCATCATATTGTTAATTAGCATCAGCAACCGAGGCGATATAGCCATGTCCGTCCGTCTGTAAATCGAGATCTCAGAGTCTATAAGCCCCTTCCGCGTAAATCTATAAAAAATTCCAAGCGTAATTTTAATAAACAGTTCATTTATGTTAAACACGATAACTTTGAACACCCAATTCTTTTTCTAAAAAATTGGCTGCAATCGAATAATTAACATAGAACTTTTTTTAAGAAATCATTTTAAATAGGTAATGATTTCCAAGCCCCTCCCTGCAAAGTATGCAACACAAAATACGCTAAACAAAACTTATATTTATATATAATTCGTTTTGGTGAGGTAGGTGGCGGGTATGTCGAGCACACTCGACTGTAGCTTTCGTGCATGTTTAAAATTGTTCTACATTTTAAATAGTGAATTTAAATAGTGAATATGTTAAAAATTTCAACATGTAAGAATGTGTGATTTTATTTGTTTAAATGTTGTTTATTTGTTATACAAATTTCAAAAAACAAAAGTGGAAACTATACGACTGAAGAGAACACATCCTCATGACCTCCTTACTCGTAAGATAGCATAATCCTTCATTTGTACTTTGTATATATTATTTAAGGCACTTTATCCATATTATTTTTTAAGCCAGACATTAGGTTAAGTTCAGAAGATACTGAACGATTCCTATTGACTATAATAATAATAAATTGAACAGCCAAAAAAAAAAAAAAAAAAAAAAAGGAAACTATACAGATATTTTTGAAAGTATAGAGCAATTTACTCAATTAACGCAGTTGTATGTATGTATATCAAACGGTATGTCACATAGTCTGTCGTTTGTACTATTGTACTATCATTTATAGTACCTTTGAACTTTCTTATTCGTTGCACTAAAAAATCATAAAAAAATATTCGCTGAAAATCAATTTGTGGGTATTTATGAATCTGCGGAGCAACCCTCGCTGACGCTTGACTGTTTCTTACTTTCTTACTTGCTTTGCATTCGTGTCTGTGTGTGTGAGAGAGAGAGCGCGCTGTACATGTGTGTGCGTGTGTGTATGTTTGTGTGTGTGTGGCACTTAAATAGAATTGAGTGCGACCGAGGAGTGCGTTGTCCTCATTTGGCACTTGGCGCACAAATCCAGCATAAGACAATAAAAATCGTTGAAGCTGGAGTGTAGCCTGTGTATATGTGTGTATGTGCGTGTATGCGTGCGTGTGCGCTTACTTAAAGCTTGATGAGTATTTAAATATATCACAGAAATACGAAAAAGAAAGTCAACAATTGCGAGTGCGCGACGACGACGCGTGCAATGCAACCTCAGATGACAAAGGGGGAGGGGCGTGGCTGTGGAGGAAGAACATCAGTAGCAGGGTCAGCTGCAACAGGACAATGACAGCTAGGTAGCCTCTAATTACAAGAGCAGAAAAGGAAAGAGCAAAAGCGAAAGCTAAAATAAAAAAAAAAACAAAACAATAGAAAAGAAATGCCTAAAAGAAATGCCTGAAAGTGAGGGAAAAGGGGAACGATGACGGGGCTGAAGGAAATGCAGCATTGCTATTTCCTTTTGTTGATCCACTCGCTGTTGTTATATATATTCACAATACATAAGTTTATATTGTGACCTACTCGGGCCAATAAACTAAAACATAAAAAGTCGCAGTAAAAAGCTCTGGAAATTGTTAACTTGTTATCCTCTCGTTGGAATCCCTCCGTTCCCCGTTTCCTCCGTCCCCTGCCAGCAGTTGCTATGGCATTGACAATAGGCATGGATCACGATTACGATTACAACTGTTATTCACTTATTCATTATGCACCCGTTTTATTGTATTCAAATGTTGACGGCGCTTAATCGCTTCTGTTTCTGCTTCTGCCTTGATTATTCGCAATTATTTTGGCATTGGCATTTTGTCAGTCCGCCAGTCATGCGATTTAAGTGCTTCGTGGCAGCGAAGGGAGAGGGACTGGGGCTGCAGGGTGAAAGGGTTGCATGAGCAACTGTTCGGCAATTATTGGGAATACAATGAGCATAATGAGCGCTGCTAATTAAGCTGCAATTTACAAGGACAATGCAAACGAGGATTGACTAAACGAAAATGAAACTCAACGAAACTGAAAACACAACGAAACCGAAGATAAATTACATCATCTTTCAATATATCGGGGACCAAAAGATATCTATTCTAAGTTACCTCAATACTTAAAGATGCCTTCCGCAGCTTGTGGGATATTATCTAAATAATATTTCATTAAAAGCAAAACCCTCTATCCTTATTAACTGAAATTGAAAATGTTTCATTAATTTGCCATGACTACAGGGGGAATAAAACCAACGTCAGCTTGCAACGTCGCGTAGCTTTTATTAATATTTCAGCGCTGCTCCAAGCTTCGCTGTCGTTGACCACTCTGACGCTGCTCTTGCTATCCTCATACCTCCTCTTTTGCTCTTGCTCTTGCCACTCCCCCTCTCTTTCTCTCCCACACTCTGCCGTTATCTGCGGCTGCTCTTGCGTTGTCGCTTTTGCTTTTAATTGCGCTTATTATGCGCTACTAAATCTCAAATGTCATACAAAATAAAATCGTCATTTCAGAGCAATTTCATGTCATCTCTCTGCCGGTTGTCTCCCCTACCCTTTTTCCCCCTTATCCACTCTTAACTTCTCCCGCTCTCTCTCTCTCTCTCTTTCTTTCTATCTTTCTCTTTCTCTCTTCAGTTTTTCTCTGTACTCTACTTGCTTTCCCCCGGCAGCTTTTGTTGAGTGCCAATTGACAACTGCAGCAACACACACACATAGGTACACTCACACACATACTACGTTATCTGCTCAGCGAGTGTTGCATACTTTCGGGCTACTTTGTTCTTCATCCTCGCTAAGCCCAAGCGCTGCGAATGCATCTGTATGTGTGTGTGTTTGTTTGTATGCGAGAGCTCTTTTCTCGATCCGAGTGCAGCCAGCGTCCATCTTTTATCCCGTGCGCAATTATCAGTGTCCGCAACCGCCTCGCGGACGCCGCACATGCTGCCCAGGGCCGGTGTTCAGGTTGGGGTTCGTGGTGCTTTTCTTTTATCTGCCAGTGCACGCGTGTGTGGGTAAGTGAGTGTGCGTGTGTGTAAAAAGTGTTGAGTAATTACTTAAGATGCTGCACAGTTGACCTCGCGGGGCAGATAAATCGGTCAGGAAAGCTGCTCGGCGTATTGCGTTAATTGGAAAACAGGGAAAAAACTGGGAAAACCAATCGTTAAATATGAAAATGGATTCTTACCTCGCTCTCCAATAAAAATGTGCAACAGGAAAATGGCAACGTGTGGTATAAATAAAAATAAATAATCGTGTCGAGTCAGGTAACGTGGGAAATCCATTAGATCGATATAAAAACAGCTTGCTTAATTCATATTGTTCTCGTTTTCTCAATATCTTGCCTTTATGCAGCTTACTCTCTTTCCATCAATGCCCAATTTCTGTTTAATTAATTTCACAGTCCCCTTGATTAGTATGCGTATAAATCACTATTAATATGTATAAACAGAAATATCTGTTGTAAAATAATATTACATGCAGGAAGTGAATCTAAAAGTCAAGCAAGGCAACTTCATAGAGATATATGTCCCTCACTCTGTCTCTCTCCCCTTGCCACCTTGAGTAGCCTGCGGTCACACTCGTTAAATAGTTATGTATGCTCGTATTACTCACACAGAACAGTCTCACCCAACAATTCTCTGGCAATCATAAGGTCAACCAAGTAATAAGCTTGTCACCTGCACAAAGATACTCACGCACACACGCAGAGACACTGCGAAAAAGGTGCAGGGGGCAGTGGGAAGAGCTGCACACTTTGCTCGTATTTCAGTTTGCGAAATTATAACGCTTAACTGTTACATGGCGTCGACCAAATTACAGGGCAAAGTGCCCTACCTGGTGCCTGGCAGAAGGTTCCTAATTTGGTCGCCTGTCAGGCGAGAAATCCCGAGCTGTTGCAACTGTAATTTCATTGTCTGCTCGACCTTTGCCCTCTCTTGCATATGAAGAGAGAGGGCAACAGAGCGTTTTATTAGAACTCCTGGCAATTTTCCCCCATTTCACAGACTTTCCGCTTGCCCTCCCCTTCGGGGCTCTGCAAACTTAAGGTACCGTTAGGAGACGCTTTAAATCGTTTTGCGTTCAATACGCGCAAAATAAAAGAAAACTTGAAAGGAAAATTGCGCCGCAAACTGACTGAACTGGAAGAGCAAATAATGCAAATATCTACCCAAATATATTATGGACATTTTTTCACAAACATTCTTTGAATTTACTTTTGTTTGCTGTGTGGGAGGAGGGGGAGGAGCGGTGCCAGAGCCAAACGTTGCTTTCAACTGCGATTTTTCTCTCTCTCTCTCTTGCAGAAAACTGCGAGTTCCACGCTTTTCATACCCTTCGACCATTGTAAATGGTCACAATGAGTATACTAACTTTGTGCAAATATATGTAACAGGCAGAAGGAAGCGTGACAGATTCCACAAAGTTTATATATATTCTGGCTCAAGGATCACTAGCCGAATCGATTGAGCCAAGTGTGTCCGTCTGTTCGTTTCTCCGTCCGATCAGTATGAACACAGGGATCACAGCTATTATATAAGAGAAACTTAATTGGACATGAAGGTTCTTGTATGTCCTGAGCAGATCGATCGACCACCGCCCTCGCAAATCAAAAATTTAGTTTTCAGGTCAATTTACAGCAATACATAAATGATAATTGTTTCCGACTTTGGCATATAATTCGCTGACTTATATATCCAAATCCGGCTGAATTTGGATCTGATCAAACAAAATGCACAGACATAATCAAGCCTGTGCAACCCTGTGTTCGCGTGCCTGCACATGTATGTGAGACTAAAAAAGCAATGGGTGGCAGAACATTATTTCTTAGGATTTTTTGTGTATTTGAAACAAAGCGGGACAAAAAATATCTTACTGTCGAGCGTGGATGACTGTAGCGTTCGTCTGGTTTAATCTCAAGAAGTCTTCTGATTTGAGTCTCAACACCAAAGAGCTTAAAACCAGATCACTTGCAAAAGTATTGAAATCGAGCAAATATTAATGACAATATTAATCGATGGTGTTTTTGGTTCCTCTTAGTGAGGGCATTTGCTATTCGCATGTTTCGTTGCGTGGTTTTTCCCTTCTTGTTGCTTCATTTTAATCACTTGGCCTTTTGGTCGCTGCGCACACTTTTAATTTATTATTTTCTTTTCCCAACCGCACTCACAAGTTTTCTTGATTTTCGTTTTGGGACGACAAGCGTAACAAAATGTTTAACTGCAAAAAAAGAACAGAAGAAGCTGGAAAAAGAAAAAACACGTGGAAATAAAATAAAACAAATCTTAAAATTGACTTTGGTGTTGCAGGAGACCGCGAGTTTTTTTATTGTTGTAGTTCATTCAGGTTGTTGTTGTTACCTTTTTACAAACTGTCGCCTTTTTGAGTTGTTGCTGACAGCGTGAAAATCAAGATAAATGTCTCGGTTCCTCTTTACGACTCTATTCGTGTTCACGTTCTTGTTGCCGCCCTCAACTCGCCGTGCATTCCCATGCCCCTGTTCAGTCTCCCTCGGGTGGTTAAAAGGCCAGTGTATTTCATTTCAAATAGAATTTTATTTAAAGATCGAAATCTGCTAACTTTGTGGCTGCTGCGGACGAGGGAATGTGGAATGAGAAGGAGGGAGCTGACTCAGCATTTGATTTATCTGTCCTACTTCCTGTCCATTTTTTTGTCCTGCCACCTGGTTATCTATATGAGCGTGGGATCCCGCATCAGATACTTAGTGTTAAAGAGCTTGAGGTGCTTTCGAATTGTAATATAAGTGCATACAAAATAGCAACAGAAACTACGCAAAAGCTGTCGAAAATCATAGTAATTATTTTGAGTATCCCATAGATACAACTCGTTGGATTCCGGTTAACCGAAAAGCTTTTAATACTTTTGTTTTCATTTTATTTATAATTTTTCTGTGGTATTTCAGGTATTTCTGTGGTATTTATTTCGTTTGCAACATGTTGTTAGTTAGTTAGTTTAGCTAGTCATTTTCTCCCGCATTTAATTTCCTCTCGAATTCATTTTAAAACATTTGCCTTTTCATTTGGCTTGTTTATTTGAGCATCTAATTGAAGCTTTGCCCTGCAGCTCGCTTACAGTGTGCACACACAACTGACACACACAGACACACACATACATACACATGCAGTCCAATTAATCGCGCCACTAATCCACACAAAATCACAGGAAATCGCACGCTCCGCTTGGGTCAATAGAAAAGCGGCGTCCGTTCCCCACCTACGAAAGGCAACTCAGGGCCAACATTTCGGGGGGTTCCGCTCGGCCAAATGATACGGCAGACTAAAAGGCAGACTGACTGATGGACAGACAGCGCTTCAGACAAGAGACTGACAACCCGACAAACTGACGGGTAGACCGACAGTGTGCGTGTGTGTTCAATAATGGGGTTTATGCAATGAAACTCATGATTTATGTAAATTTAGTTTTTAATAAAATGGTTGAAAAGAAAATGGCACTCAAAACTTAATTATATTATTTTTGTACTCACTACCTTTATGGTAGAAGAGTCTTATAACTTTATGCCAACCGATATTGTATGTAACGGCCAGTTCCCAAAAACTACAATATATATTACAATATATAAATCAAGTCGATATAGCCATTTCTGTCAGTCTATTTGTATGTCTATTTATCTGTCTATCTGTCTGTCTGTCTGTCTGTCTGTCTGTTTATCTGTCTGTTTGTCTGTCTGATTGTCTGTCTGTTTGTCTATCTGACTGTCTATCTGTCTTTCCGTTTCAAAATCTGGATTTCAGAGACTATAATAGCTATGACTACCAAAACAATGTCATCAATTTCATTTTAGATTTAAGCCACGCCCCCTTCTGCCTTTGGTCAGCGGGTATATCATAGTCGAACACACACAACTGTAGCTTTCGTGCTTGTTTATAAATTCTTTAAATAACTTAAACTAAATTAGTTTTTAATTGAAGACATATTCGCCCCGAGTCCACAACACTTAAAGCATTCGTCTGTGACTGTATGAATTGTTCATGGCATAAACGTCACTCTTGCTGGTGTGCCTCTAGTGTTCTTTGTGTGAATTCGTTAGCCATGTCGATGGCAGCGTGCCTGGCTGCGAATGCTGACTGCTCTGCTTGGCTTGTTAGTCACGGCTTAAAAGCTTAGCGAATAAAATTTAAATTATGCGCTTCCAGCTACAGCGTGTGAGTGTACGTAAATTCAAGTGTGTGTGCGTGTGAGTCTATGTGTATGCTTCCTGTTGCTTAGAGCAATTAAACGATAAGCGTAATCTACGGCGTCAATTTGCCAATTGTCGCTGTCGCAAGTGCGTGAAGGCGTCAGCGCGGCATTTCAATTAGATGCCAATCCCAATCCACAGCCAGATACGCTACACACGCACGCACACACGCATGGCCAGACACACGCACACTCGTGTGCTTATCCATGGCCCTGCCCCAGCTTCGTACCCTTTCGGCACCAACGTTGCGTATGTGTATGTGTGTGTGTGTGTGTGGCCTTTGCGCATATTTCATGAACTTGAGAACGCGAACAAACACAACACGAATGGATGGAGCTGGGGATAGGGATGGGGATGTGCATGGGGTTATGGTGGCAGAGAAGGCGGTGTGGCTGACGCTGAGTGCGGCCAATTAGCACAAAGGCATTTGGCTAAGTACACAAAAGTGTTTCCGTTTAGGCAGCACGTCAAGTGACAATTAGCCAGGCCGCAGTCCTGGCCCGTGATTCGGTTTACATTTTTGAGAGGCCTCGAGGCCTCGTCTCGTCATCCTTAGTCGCGTGCTTGCTCACACACACTGTTGCTAATATTTTCTCTTGCTATTCTTGTGCCTCTCTCGTTACAGCGTTTTATCGCGCAAGCTAAAGCCACATCTAGTCGCCGACACCGTTAAGCAGTATATTAGTCGGGCGCAACGAACGACAAAAAAGGGTTCTCAAGAGCAACAAAATAACATGGAGTTTTTACGAGGCGTCTATGCGTTTATGCAAGTGAGTAGATCATCGGTGAGTGTCAACTGTTTCCATTTTAACAACTGTACTAATCCATATCAACTTGCTCTACTTTTCAATACCGGCAACTTTTCGGTTCTTGTTTTACCATATACCACATACCACAATCTGTTGATTCGAAACCATTCGATATCAAACTGAAATACGATCTTCACAAAAAAATAAAAACCTAAAAAATCAAAAAACCAAATACCAAAAAATACGAAAAACCAAAATAAACCAACCAATATGTAACTACTATCTGCTACTATCTTACCTATTACTACATACTTCTACTACTATTACTACTACTACTAACTTTGTAAACGTACAAAAAAAAAACAAAAAACTACCGTAAAATACCAAATGTATTGTTAACGCCTATGTATATTACACTATACATATGTCTCTTACTGTCCATGTAACTTAATTTGTCAACAAAACTAAATCGCAATATGATAATCGAAAACCATACTGTATAAACCATATCGACAACCGCCCTTCGAGCTAACTTAACCTCAACGTCGAGATTAATGAGAAGAAGTAACTGGAAGGCTCGAAAATAACATTGAAAAAGAATTAAACAATAAAATTATGATTTCGTTTTTTAAACACCCAGGGGCATTATTAGGCCAATCAATTTTAAGGCATTTGCTATTTCCATTGTATAATACTAAAATAGAAAAAACCGATCAATAATACAATAATAGTATAACTCACAAAGTTAAACAACAAGACGATGAGGAAGAAGGACCTTGCTCTGCTACTATTTGCATGTCTTTCATTCGACGTCATTCAAATCTATGTTGTCTATACATATAGTAAAATCAAAGTCAACTCCATACCAACTCGATAATCCCCCGTCAATCATACAAAACATTTGCCACGCGTGATTTTCTTCTATCCACATAGAATTCTTCTTGCGAGCGAGTGAGCGTGCGATAAACCGATGAGCAACGTCAATGCTCGTAGGATCATCATCTCGAATGCATTAATAATACTAAGTAATCCACATATAAATATCAATCATGAATAGCATTAACATAATTCGTCGGGATTAACAAGCAGAACATGAGTACATGAGCACAATAGAAATTAAATGAATGACAGTGAAAACGACAGCGACAAGCGACAAATGCAACAAAAGACAGGCATAATAGCCATAAAAGGGAGAATCTAAGAAATACGAACCAAGAAACGACCGTCAGCAAAACAAAAAGCAGCAACCAAACAAACAAAAAAAAAAAAAAAAATAGAAAAAAAAATGAAAATAGTAAACCAAAACCAAAATATAAAAAACAATAACTACAACAGCCCCAATTGGGCAAAGCATCTTCACAGAACGACCACTTGCCCATTGTCCATAACCATAGTCCATAGTCCATCTTTTAACCATTGTCCATCCGCCATCCCATTCAGATTCAGCTCAGATTCAGTTTCAGACTCAGGCAACCTTGCCCCATACTTCTCTCTCGCTCTCTCTCTCTCTCTTTTACTCTCTCTCTATATATATATTTCTCTCTCTCTCTCAGAAACACATATAAACTATTATTCTTTCTCTTGTTTGAAACACACTTACACAACTGAAAACACATACAGATGTCCCGCCTCTCTCTCTCTCTCTCTCTCTGTCTCTCTTACTCTTTGTCTGTATCTTTCTCTGTCGTAATTTCTATACAGTTATTCCCCGCTTACTATGTGTGTTCTACTCGTGATTGCTGTTAACTGTAATTGGCTGTATAATTTCTTTGGCATATTTAGCTGCTAGTACTCTATATATAGCATATCGTATACTATCCGTATATGATCCATAGTTTATTTCCTTTTTTATTTCAACAGTTTGTGATTTTGCAAAATTTTGTATAATTGTAGATTAGTTGCTGTCTTTGTGTTTGTCCTTTTCTGAGCGTATGTGTGTATGTGTGATTGTGTTCTGTGTGGTGCTTAGGCTTTTGATTTTTGGACCTCACTTGTGCATTAAGTATACGCCCCGGGCACTATCGATCCAGCCCCTTCCTAGCAACCAATCCAAGCAACTGTTTAAAATATACATCGCAAGCAGAGGTTTTCAATAAACGAATCATTTGTATTGTGTATATTTCAAAACGAACAACTTTCGATTACTCTCGATAACCGACTCGATTTTTGACCACTGAAGGTCGACTACAGCAAAGGCAGCGGCGGCTACGAAGCGACCCTTAGCCTGGTAAACGATGCCAATGCGACAGCTGCCTCCACTCAGACGATGACGAGAGAAGCCGACGCGACAAGTACAACAATTGCAATAACTCCAACAACAACAGAGCGACGCACAAGAAAACAGCTTGCCCAACTGGCTCAAGTTGAAGAAGAAGAATCAACACCCGACGCAAAAGCCGCAGCCGTAGCCAAAGAACCTGCCTCTTGTCCAGGGTCCAGTACCAGCCAGGCCGACAGTGTTAAGCCATGCCACGCCCCCGTCCCCGCTTACAATCAGAGCCACAACAAGAAAGAGCAACTTCGTTTAAATCTGACGACCATGAAACCCGCGCCAGACAGTTGAGAGTGCAGCGATATGTGGGCAGATATTGCCAAGATTCAAAACTGAACAATGCGATCGAAGTGATCAGCGATAAGAAACCGAATAATCGAATAATGCTAACTATGTGATAACTCGTATGTATATGTATGTGTATATAGGCCATATACTAATGTATGTATAACAATTATTAACATATGAACTGCAATTGCTATCGGGACGTGACGCGAAAAGGAAACGAAACGAGACAAGTCGACATAGAAGATCAAACGATAACGGAAACTAAAACCAAAATTAAAAAAATACCAAAATCGTAACCAAAAACCAAAACCGAAATACAGGGCAGCTAACACAGTGGCCTTAGCTTGTGCGACTGAATCAAAATCTAAATCAAAACTCGATAGACGATAGCCGTTAATCGATAATCAATTATACTTAAATCAACGATCAACGATAATTAACAAACATCAAATCAAAAGCCAATCAAAAATTTAAATTGAAACGAAATCCAAATCCAAACAGCTGCGTTTCCAGCAACAGCAGCAGCAAAACGCAGCGACACTAACATTACCATTAACATTAACAGAAAACAAGTCTGTACCCATAAGCGTAACAGTAAGTGCTGTCGCTGTAACCGTCGATAACTTCCCACTCAGGCTGCTCTACTGTTCTGTTTTGCGTGCGTGCGTCGTGCGTGTGTGTGCGTGCCACGCCCACCACCGACCGCCGCGTGCACTCAGAGGGTTGGTTGGTGCCCGCGGTGCCATCCCCCCGAAACCAAAGTGATAGAAAATGGTAATTACAACAAAACAATTTTAGTCATTTACTCTCCCAAGAAAATAAAACCAAAGCAGATAAAAGAAAAGTCCTCCCCCGCTATCCAAAGTTCATCTCAATCTATCTCTATCTGTCTATTTCGATCTGTTTATATCACTCTCTACTCAATACGTTTCTTTTTCTAACAATTATATACTATTGCATATATATATTGTAGTTCCGATATAATTAGCTGCAATTTTCCAAGTATTATTGTTTCCATTAAACTTCAGATTCAGTTAATAGCGGGCATTTAGCTGCACAAGCCCCACCTGGCGGCTAACTGTTATGTTGAATTTTGCGTTCCATTTGCTTTAATTTTAGTTCGTTGCTTCTCTCTCTTTTTCTCTCTCTCTCCATCTATCTGTCTATCTTTATATATCTCTCTCTCGTTTAGTTTGTTGCGTTTTGAGTCGGATAACATAAACGCGATCAACCCAATCGAACGACCCAAAAGAAAAACAAAAAACAGATAATCAACAAGAAAACAGGGGATGCAAATTGATTGCAATTGCAAGCGTAATCGATAATCGATATTTTATCAAAAGCAACAGTTCACGTGAGAGCCCGATAACAGTTCACAGATAACAGACAAAAGACCAAAGTTAACAGTAACAGAATAGAAACGAAAGCCGATTGCTCGCCTGCTACCATAAATATGCTGTCGTCTACGAAATCAATCAACGAATCAAAATTGAAAAGTAAACTTAATAATTAATGAATAACTAATGAATAATGAACAAGTAATCGAAAAATCAAATTTAATACAAATCAAGTTTAATTGTGAGAGAAACCCAGCCCAGCAAAGAACCTCTCTCTGTCTCTCTCTCTCTCTATCTATCTGTCTCTCTCTTACTGCCAAATCTCTGACTATCTCTCTGTATATCTTTAATACAAATACACACCCATGCTAAGACACACACAGACACACACACGCAGAGACTCACACTCTTTGTAAAAGTATAGTAAAGTGTTGCGAGTGCCTCCGATAAATGATAATTAACTATAAACCGAATATATCATAAGTATTCACAACTGGCCAGCAACGAATGTCAGCTAAGTTTCTTTTCATTTAATTTCAATTATACATATATAATTTTCCACATATATCAATAACGATGACTATTTATGCGTATCAACTAATCGAAAGCGAAACCAAAAACCACAATCAAAAGATAAAGAAATGAAATGAGAAAAGTACAATGAGATAACATACTATGCGCCCTCCACCAGATCAAGATCATAACCCGAATCCAAGCCAAACTAAACCAACATCTATCTATTCACAAACTGCATTTTAGCCTCCCCAAAATAGCTCTATTGCCGCGTATATGTTGTTGTTCTCTGTAAATATTCAAGCGAATAAGATAACAAGAAGAACACCATGCAGAAGATGAACACACATAAAAGCAACTTGAAATTCAGCAAACCCAACAGGGAACCTCTATCTCTTTCTCTCTCTCGATCTCTCTATTTATCTATTTTTTATACAACTCTATCACTCTCTTTCGCTCTAAGTCTCTATAAAGAAAGATTCCCTTCTGGTTAAGATTTTCAGTTTTATTTCGTATTTATTTGCGCCCCGGATAAAGTTGTTTATTTCTAATTTGTTTTCTTTTTCAGTTTTCTGGTCTTTACTTTTCAAAGAACTCAAGAACACTAAAAACCACATTCCAAAACTCTGCCTTACCCCACTAGCGCACTACTTGCAGCTCGTTGAAAAGAATCAAGAACTAAGGTGTTCGAGAGGGATATATTTTGAATCCTTTCAAGTATTACCTTCTGTATCGATTGTAGCTGATTTAAGCATTTTCAGTTTTGCCTACTCGTATAAATCATTCGGTTTTCGTTATTCTACCGTAGTTAAGAGCAAATTGCACGAGTCGATACAGTGTGACAGTAAACATAATTATATTTCTGAACATATTCGTATTTCTGTTAAATTGCAGCCTCTTGTGTTTTCCAATTATTTTTTTTAATTTTCTTGTTTCTTTGAGTTCTCGACTCTTGATGTAGCGTATAATCTACACGGCAGATTTACCTAACGTTGAACCGTAACCGTATCCGTATCAGTATCCGTAATCGTTTGCTAAAACGTAACGTAACCAATCAATCAAACCACACGGCATATATTGTATATGTATATCCTAATTTATCTAAAGCTATCAGCTTATGCCCGCCCAACAATTCAGATAAATACATGAATATATAATTATCTATACATATTATTTACATATGTATATATATGCATACATACTGACATACTGAAATACATAGACCAATACATACACATACTTGCATACATGCCGCAAAATCGAACCCACTCAACCCAATAAGCATATCACGTATACGCAGCATGGTGCGGCCAACTCAGCATAGGATGCAACTAGAATGCGCACAAGACAGTAACCGAGTGAGAGCTTATGAGAGCGAGAGTGACATCTCAGCTCAAATGTCATGTTCAAATGTCTCTCGATCGGAGATTGACGGATTCCAGGTGCATTCTTATCGCTGCGCATGCTCCTCACAATCCCCGACTGTGTGGTACGTATTATATATAACATATATGTATGTATGTACGCTCATATACGATCTACTGCATATCTTCCGTATGTGTATGTGTCAGTCTTTGTACGCGTGTGTATCTGTATCTGTATGTGAATGCGTTTGTGTATGTGATTGCGTTTGCCTATGCCTAACACGTAATATTATCGAAACCCCAACTTACTCGTATTTAAAATATACCAAAAACCAATACCAACAAAATACTCAATACTCGTACCTATTCCAACAGCCTTATCTGTAACCGTAAGCCATAACTGTTAACTGTTAACCGTAAACGTAACCGTAACCGTAACCGTAAACCGTAACTAAATATTGTGCATTGTATTGTATACTACTCTATTATCGTATATTGTATACCTTTGTCGTAAAACTCTTCAGTTGTGATTTGATTGATTGATGTAATCGTTTGATTTTCATTTCCCACGCTCAATGCGCAACGTAAGCGCCAATCGAAGACAATCGATAGCTACAGCTAGCAAGAGACGGCGTAGCTATCGATGAGAGTGCGTATACGTAAGCGAATGGGCGAGCCCACAATTAGATGCATATTATAAACATATACTATACCTATACCTATACCTATACCAATACCAATGCCATATATCTTATACTACACAAATACTACTCGTATTCTACTCGTACTTGTACTCGTAACATACCAAACTATATCTACTACATACACGTATGTATATATATAGTATATATGTGTGCCCCATATACATATGTATACTGTATATACCGTATACCATATGCATATCTCTCTAAACGAAACAAATAACAATAACAATAATTATTATTACTCATAATACCAAAAAGTAGTTGTCGTTGTTGATGTTGTTGAAAATGTGCAATTTTTAATTGATCGAAAGCAAGAGCAAAAGCAAATGCAAAAAGCAATCGAATATGCAATATATGATGTATTTTTATCAAAAGAAATGCCAAACTGAAGCTGAACAATAATCGAAATCATAATTAAAATATATATGTATTTATATATATGTATATATATATATATATATATATATATGTTATATATATATAATATAAACCAATATCAAGACAGTTCCAAGCGAATGCGACTGTCACTTTTTGTGTGCCCTCTCACCCCAGTGCGATGGGCATTTTTGCAATGGAAACGCTTTGTTTTTGAATACCAAACCAAATAACCAGAACCAGAAACCAAACCAAATCAAACCTAAAGCCAAACTAAACCAACACCATCACACCAAACCACCAGGCAAACTACCCTTCAAACGATCCCCACCAAAATGCCCCACCCAAACTTTCTTCTTGTCTCACCATGCTAATTTCAATGTTTTTGTGTGTGTGTATGTGTGTGTGTGTGTGTATGTGCGCTTTTGCATGCGTACATCTGTGTCTGTGTGTATGTGCCAATTACTTGTATTAAATTTGGTTAACTTAACAAAAGCGAAAAGAAACAAGAAAACCGATAAAAAATAAACATAATCTCAATTATCGAATGCATAAGCAAAATGGACAGGCAGCATATATGTTGGCAATCGAGCAATTTACACCCCCAATTCTCATACTGTTAGTATCGTAGAGAGTACACACGATCAGCGCTCAGCGATCAGATACAAGATGTATGTGCTAAACTGACTCAGTCGCCTCAGTTTCGCTATATTTATTGTTTATTATTTTGAAATTTCGATAAGTCAAAAGCAGAGAAAACAACAAAGTGTTGAATGAAATTATCATAACGTTTGCCAAAACCGAAAACCAATGCAATTCTGAAACAAACAACCAACTTACATATTTATACCGTACCCATATACTCAACTCTATATACTCTATATACAATATACAATACATATCTAACTTGACATGAATATTAATTTATATCCTCAGACACAAACACACGCACTCACACCAATACACTTTCCACACGGGCTACGCCTGACACACATAGACAACAACACGTGCATAACTGTATCTAGTATCTATGTATGTACATATATCGTATAGTATCTATCTAACCTAACTTACTTACAAGCTAACCGTACTATTTAACTACCATATTGTACTATATCTATCTATCGTTAATCTAATACAGATTTATAGCGTGCAATTGTATTTGTACTGCGTTTTTACTTTCGATTCCTAATGCCTGCATTCGGGCAATTTGCATAATCCACCTCCGCCTCCGCAATGGAATTGCAAATGGATATGTCCTTGCTTTCGTGCCTTGTATGCCCTTAGAGTAAGGACCAGCAACCACCCCTCCACCAAACACCAACCAATCAAACGACCTCCACGCCCCCGCCTTGCCCAGCCCCGCCCCGCCCTTGCCCTCGCCCAGCGCCGAGGGGAGCATGCAGAGCTTTCGTGTTTGTGTGCCGCTTGCCTCGTAGTCGCTAAGCAAATTGTCTCAATACACAAATTAAAGCACATTAACTACTTATAAAATGAAAAATTGTGAATACACTCAAACACACTCAGCGTCTACACACACACACACACATTCGCAACTGCACGATTAACTTGTATGTGTATCACGTAAATCTTATCGAACCTCATCTCCATAAATTTAGTTCCCCCTCCTGCAATATAAAATATTTACATAGATTTTGTATTCTTTATTGGCCAGACATCTTGAGCTACCCCAATACGCAATATACTTACAATATATAAAATATTTCTTTTGATTTGCTTTTAGCAGTTGAGACTCTATTCTTTCTCTCTCTAATTCTATCTCTTCATATCTCTTTCTCACTCTCTTAAGTTGTGTTTTGTACTCCTTTTGTGTAATATGAAGTATTCGAAAATTTGTTTTGTAACTATAATGAACGCATGAGTTCTGCATAATACAGATTACGGCATTCCAGTGTGGGGTCACTGTAAGCTAATGGTTAACTGAAGCTCCGCAGACAAAAGATCTGGCAGAGGCGAGATCACCTCATGTGTAAATAAACTCAGACTAAGTATCGATGTCGTCCAACACTAGAGACATGCTACAATATACATATAACATATAAAAGATATATATACATATATATATGAACATATGAATTTGAATATGTATGAATATATGAACAATTGTAAATGGCTTGCATAACTAATCGTATCGTATCGTATCACTAACGAAAGAAGCAAGTGCTTGCGCCCTGCTACCGCTCATCTAAGTTTGTTGCTCGAAATTCTCTGTCTCTATTTATCTCTATCACACAAACAGACACATACACACCTTGCATACATACACACACACACAGGCGACACTCTAACAGATCGTTTGGTATGTAATTATTTGAGTTCAGTTAACAATTTCTTAGGATTTTCATTTGAGATTTAAAATCAAAGCCAACGACCTGTAGCTTGTTTATGGTCCCCAATGCGTAAAGTTGCTCGCCACTTGCCGCTTGCTGCTTGCCACTTGGCGCTTGCTACTCGACTTCAATTTATTATTGAATTGCTGCAAGAGTTCTTAGACGCATCCTAATGAGGCGTAAGTGGCAAGCACTGCGGCAGCATCAGAGCTCATAATAATAATGCCTGCCAGGCCAGGCAGTGGCAACGACTATAGCTGCCACTGAGGCTGTTGCTGCGGCAATACCGTGTAAGACGCTTAAGGCACTCACATATACAGGACTAAGCCACGGCGAGCCGTATTGTAGGGAAGCTTATTTTTATTGCCCAAATATATTGCCAATGTTGTTCTAATAGCAGAAACGAGCTTCGAGTCTCACGCTGCCACCCATTTATTGCCCCGCTGCTGGCAGTAGCTGTATCCAGTAGCCAGAAGCCAGTAGCCCGTAGCCTGTAGCTCTACTGCTGGCAGTAAATGTAGCCGTAGACGTAGCCATTGCCGAGGCAGTTTCCTAGTTTCGCTGCGATTGCGGGCATAAAATTCATTGTTATGGTTACTGGGCATAAGTCAGTCAGTCGCACGACCATTGCAGTCAGTCGGGGAAAAGCCATTTTGTTAATCAACCCGTAAACGTAAGTCAGTCAGTCTTCTCATATACACAAACACACATACACAAAAACACGTTTCGTAGTAGTCTGGGCGGCGAATTGGAATTCGGACCTGGGGACTCAACTTCTTCTTCTGCTTCCACTCAGCACACAGTCTTCAGTTGAGTTTGCCTCTCGCATTTGCTTTGCCCTTTGTCTAATTTCGTTTGCTTATGTTGCCAATTTTTGCATTTTATTTTCGTTATCGTTTTCGTTTCGATTCTTAGTTTGATTGACGCCATTTCGTTGTGTTGTTCGGAAATGCTTTCAATATCATCGTTCTCCTTCTCATACAGTGTACCCTCGAATGTGCTTACTAGAAAAAAAAACAATACCAAATACCTGAAATACCTAAAGCCGAATGCCAAGAACCAAGAACCAAAAACAACTGAAACGCTTCACATAAACGATATGATCTAATAATTGATATCTAATCATTCCTCATCCCAGAAATCGACTCTTCAAATCGATATTGAAATAGAAATTGACATTCGAACCGAAATCGAAATTGTCACCAAAAAATGTTTAACACACAACATCAACAATCAAAACCGAATCACCTAATTTAATGCAAAACAAAAGCCAGCCAAAAACAACAACAAACAAAACAAAACAACTAAAAACAACAACAGCAACAAACGAAAAACACTTGAACAACAACAGGAATACAAGCAACAGCAACAACAGCAACCCGTGCCAAATTCCATCAGACACCCAACACCTCGCTAGAAAATGATGACGACAATTAGCGAACCACTCAAAAAGCAAATAAACTACGCCGCACACTGCTATACGTAGCTCACTGTAATCACTCACTTGCCCTCCCGACACAGTCCTTCTCTCTCTCTTTCTCGTTATGTCGTCCTTTCTCTGCTTACGGTTTTGCTTGATTTGTCCACCGTCCACGCTCCACAATCCACGCTCCCCATCCACTTTCTCTCTCTTCCCAACTCGACTGTGTCAACACACGCGCTACACGCTCTACACACGTACACATACGCCATGTGTGCTCACCCGTTAGCTGATCACGATCACCAAGTCACTCTCTCTCACTCACATACTCGCCACTCGCCACCCTCTCACTCTATATCACCGCGGAATGGCCAAGTTACACAATCGCTCGACGTTATGTTCAATTAAAACTCGGATTCGACGCTCCTCCTCACAACAATAACAACAACCAATTCTCTTTTTGAACTCGTTTATGTGTCACCTCTCTTACTCTCGAACACTATTCACCTACCAATCAAAAACGAAAGAAACAACAGCGAAAAAACAGTAAAAACAGTAATAAACAGCAAGGTAAAACCGATTGAATTAAACCAAACCACAATTAAAACTATATATACAACTATTTTGATAAACATTTGAAAATTAACTAAATGGCAAATTTGATATAAACTTACTATCTCAATCTTTCAATCACTCAATCACTCACTCAATCACAGAATCACCAACTGTCACTGTAACTTTATCTCTATCACGCAGTCACTCAATCACGCAATC
Source organism: Zaprionus capensis (assembly GCA_018903675.1). Lineage (NCBI taxonomy): Eukaryota > Metazoa > Arthropoda > Insecta > Diptera > Drosophilidae > Zaprionus > Zaprionus capensis. The sequence continues at coordinate 1,482,320 of JAEIFN010001074.1, read as the reverse complement.
ACTGACTCTCACCCAAGCTAAGCAAAGGTCAAAAGCAAAACTAATCCAATACCAAAAAAACCGATACCAAAAAAACTACCAAAAATACCAAATACCAAAAAAACCGTTAACTGACCAAGCCAAATAAATCAACTATTTATAAACGATCAATTTATGCCTCTATTTATGTATAATATTATTAATATGTAGGTATATCTTTCTGTACTATCCTCTTAATACAAACAAAAAATACCAAATGAATTATTTATCTATAAAGTACTCCCCATTAAAATAAAATGCCAAAACCAACCAAATACAATAGAAACACTCAGTTAAACTCAAACAAATCCAACTTGAAACTCCATACAAGGTGTACAGCAGCTTACACATACCGAAGCTGCTCACACAAATACCGGAACTGTTACCAATACCGATGAATTTACCGATATTTCTCTAAATGTTACCATGACAACTTTGGTTTAGATTCTAAAATTTCCCAGAAATCAAAATCGAATAAAAGACAAAAGAACCCCAAGCCCGAACCGCGTAATCCAACTGGTCTTTAACTCAGAATTAAATTTGTTAATAAATTCAAACAGATATCGGGAAATTGCAATCGAACACAATGCTTGAAAACTATAAAAACGCTTACATAGAATTATTTTGAAACTCACTTTGTGAGCTAGCTACATTTATAATATAGTATGGCACTGAGCAGGTCAATGCGTTAAATGTGATCTTACAAAAAAGAAAAGAGCTGTTATATATGTTTAAAGAATGTATAATTTATTATTATATACATATCAATAATTTTTCACTAACCCATCGACCTGCAGGTGAACTAAGTTAATAATTTGTAGAAAAACAAATACTTAAGCTAAGTCCACGTCCAATTCAAGCGAACTGAGTTTACGGCTATAAGTATAATTCGAGCCGAGGTGCGCTACATATAATCGTATATATCTCTATCTATCTCTCTCTCTTACTCTCGCTCTACAAATATATATTATATATGTATATGTCTGTTTGTCTCACTCTAACTTGTACTGTGTTGAATTTTTAGAATTAACGTACCAAATTTACACCTTAATTAAATTCTATTCGTACATTTTTCTCCATTCAATTCAAGTTCATCTAGTTGTTCATACCATCTACTATCTACTTTAAGTATAATGTCTATTTTTCCTTTCGAGATGTTAATTTCAGAGTACGACACGCTCACTCTCTCACTTACTCAACCACTCACTCACTCACTGTCTCTCTCTCTCTCTCTGTTTCTATCTCTCTCTCTCTCTATCTCTCTCTGTCTGTCTTAATTCTCGCAATTTTCTCACAATTACATGCACAGCTTTAAGCTGTCGCTCACATTTTTATTGCTCACTGTGCCACAATTACCACGATCACGACACTAAATTCACCACTCGCCACAAGTTCACTCACCACGACCACAATCACGACCGCGACTCTTCGCCCACTGTTCACAGATCACCAATCACAGTTCACCGGGTTAGACTTTGATCACTTTGCAGCAACTTGAATACTAAATTTATCACGGCTCAGCCCACAGTTCACCTCAGCTACAAATTTTCCAAGCTCAAAAATTTGTTTTGTAACACTAACGACCACATTTCACCACTTATTCACTAAACATGCAACCAGTAACATGCAACAACCAAAAACTAAACCCAACTAAAACCACAACAAAAATCTATGCATTCAATTCGAAGCACTGAAGAATTGATGAGCCATTATCGAAATTTCATGGGTGCGACCAGACCGTTATTCATTTTATTACTCCTGGTTTTTCTTTTAATCGCCTTTTCTCATAGTTAGCCGATTTCAGAAGTGAATCCATTTTATAAAATATCGATTAAGTGGTCATCGTTACGAACAAAATCATTTTCAAATTCAAATGGGAACCGAGCAAATTCTGATTGAGTCCTTAAATTGGCACTCAGCCCATCACAAAGGCGGTACGACTGAAGTGCAGTAGCTTATTGGCAATTAATATCGATAAATGCAAGCTCAGTTTCACAGCTCTATCTCTCTCATAATATCTCTGTCGGTTCATCCCTCTCTATTAACCAGTTTTTCTCTTAAGCACTTCAGTTACGCCCATTATTTCCGTGCTATACAAAATTTGCATTCCCGGCAGTTTTAACCCAATTGCTAGCGAAATATACTCGTAATTCGAATCGTTTTCACACTTCACACCAAAATTTTGTTATCGTTTTCAGTTTATTCTTTGCCCAGGTTTCAAAATTAAATTGCTGTGACACCTTACTATACTTAAATGATTATTTATAATCCGAACTCAATTCGACAATTCAGAATTGCAATTTGTATTTATTTTGTATCAATATTATCATCGCGCCCAGACTGAACAGTCTCATAAAAGCAAATCTAAGCAATCAGTGATAAGTAAGTTGTGAGATGAGACAAACAATGTTTGCTATTCCTATCACTGTTCAGAGTGGGCACGGTACGTCAACCCAGTTTTGGATCAGATTTGATCACACAAAAGTAAAGTAACATTAACAAGTATATGAAAACTGTACGTATAGAGAAAGTTTCTCTCTATTTACTAATTTGTAAGTCAGTTAACACTAATTGTAAGGCGAATCGTGAAAGAAACCGAATTGTTCATAATACCAAGCGAATGCCAAAAGACAAAACCAAACCAAAGTACAAAAAATAAGAGAAACAAAAAGAAACCCCTGCCAAATAAGTAAATGTACATACTTATACCTAAAATACTTACTTATAAAGCACAAGAAAACTACAACCAACTAATTATGAAGACAGACAAACTATCTAGCAAATTTGTATAACAGTACTGCATTGAAAATATTTTCGATTTTATGCCCCTGTCCTCCCAAACTTGCCCTGCTGCCAATACGCTTAATAATATTATTCTCTTTCTTCGCATACGCCTAAAACCAACCAACAAAAAAACCACCATACTCTTCACGAAACACTCTTCTGATCATGAAACGATAACCACAAACCGACAATCGTTTTATGTGGCTTGTGGGCTAATAGGTGTCTCATGTCAAAATCGATTCACCTGTTTTTCGGCTGCACACAAATGCAACGGTTATTTTACTGATCACTTTCTCGATTGCTGTGACAACGCGACAGTACGTAGGAAATCCCATAGACTGTGTACACACAAGGTAAGAGATCTTAACTAAATAAAGAAAGTATTTAATTTTATATACCGCATATGTATATAATTGTAATGATAATTTCACCAAATTTTGCAATCGTTCAGAAAATTGTTCGAGAAATTCGAACTTATGTATAACCTTATTTATCGAACACATTGTCTTCTATCCTACAGAGACATTCCGGAAGATGTTCTCAACACATATTGTTGGATACACTCAACGTATACAGTCGTGGATGCGTTCATGAAAAAGCAAGGTTCCGAGGTGCCTTTTCCTGGGATACACAATTCACAGGGGCGTGGCCCTCTAACAATAAAGCACACAAAATATTATCAATGGGTAGCGTTTACACTTTTTTTTCAGGTAAGTTCATTATTCTTAAAATAGAGCTTTTGTTTATATCTTTGCAAAGGATATATGGTTTAATTTACATCAGAAGTCTGAAGAAGGAAACATCTCCGTCCCCGTAGGTTACTTTACTAGGTACTATATAGGTACTTTTAGGGCACCTAAGTATTGTACTATATATGCATAGAAAAGTATCATATGTTGATGTTTCCTTTTTAAAATTCAACAGACAAGTAGAAATAGCCATGACTTTTTTTCGTAAGCGATAAAGGTATAAAAGCTTCGGCATGTCGAAGGTAACTTTCATTACTCGCAATCCTAATATTTAATATTTAAAAACTTTTGTGTTAAGTGAGCTTTTATACAATTTCTTCACTTTGGTTTCTTGGTTGTGTAGTTGGAAAAGCTTAATGGTTTGAAAGCAAAAATCACGAAAGCTTCCTGGAAGCTCATTTAACATTGTACCACCACTAAGCAATGAACATTGCTTAGTGATTGTACTATTGTCGAGTATGAGAAAGCTTACTACATTTAGCACGTTTGCAGCATTTGTGTCCATAATATTTGAGAAACTTTGGTTATATACTAGATATTACCTCCGAGCTTTTCTACCTTTTAACTTAGGATTACGACTCAGTTAAACGGGATTTAAATAATATTTAAATTGTCTGCAGGTAATTAAAGCTTAATTTTATAAATTACAATTAATAAAAAGATCTGATGAATAACTTGCTTCTTCGAATATTCCGTGTTCAAAATCTCAAAAATGAATCAATAATAAAGAACTAAATTTCATGCAGATACATAAAAGGTGTTCGAATGCCGAATGAAGGATACTCCCTGACCTAGCATAATATAAAATAAGTTTGTCGTACAACTGATGCTTCGTCTGCTAGGCTTATGCCACTTCTTCCTCCCCTTCTCTTGTCTGTCTGGTCGCCTGCAATGCAGACAGTTGTCTGCGACAGGTGATATGAGCAGGAGGGTGGTGGAGAACGGGGGAAGAGGAAGAACTCTCGTCTAACCAGACACATGAATTTGAAATCTTCTGGGAGCGCTGGCACTGCATCGCTTTTGTTGTGTCGAACGGCGCCAAAAACTCTCCCAGAGTGGTTGTTGCTGCTGCTGATGATTATGGATTAATGCGGCATAGACGTAGATGCAGATGGTTCTCATTCGGCCAGCTTCGAACTCTAGTTCCCCGACTCCAACTAGGCGAGTCTCTACCGCTCTACGCCAAACTCTTTGTAATTATTGCGTTGCGGCCGGAAAATGAAACGATGCCAGCACAACTATTTTTGGAGCAGCCGCCACAAACTTATCAATGCTTCAACTGCACGCCTACTTCTCTTCTCTCTTCCGTTACCCTTCTCTCCATACGCAGCACCCGCCTGATATTAATATATTTGTGTGTCTGTGCTATTTTCGGTAAAAAACAGAACGGGGAATGCAACCGCTTGACCCCGATTAAACTTTACCGATGGGGCGTGCAGCTGAGGACGACGATGAGGAAGCGGAACAGCCGGTGGGAGGAGGACAGAGACCCAAGCGAGACGGTCTGATGGCGTTGGCGTCCGCTGGGGGCGGCTTAGTTAATTGGCCTGCCTGCATTGCCTTTGAGGCAGTGTGTTAATTTGATCGTCTTTTATCAATTTGATGCACGATCTGTTCGATATTTGTATAAATTTATTATTGCAACCTGAACGCTCAACGCACCATGGCTAAGTGAGGAAAGCGCCAAAAAGAAATAGAAATAATAAATAAAACGGGACCAAAACGAAAGAAAAACATTTTATTTACGAGTCATTTTGTGTGTGGTCAAAATTGTTTTGTGGTATCTAACACAGCTCTCTGGGGAATACCCAGAAGCATGTCATTAAATTATAATATCCTATTTAACAAATCATATTTCTTCTTTATCGCAACAACAACTGACGCAACCGTTTGACATTTCGACCGAATCAAAGTGTCCGTCAGTCATAAAATCTATTTGTACTGTTTACTATGAGAAAGATCTCGTGTGGGCGTTAATCGTAAAGTTTATAACACATAATATCCATTACATTGTGGTATGTCCAACTTCTGGGGCTAAAAAGTTTTAGATAACACCCAAGAGAGATCAGGACATAAGGGCACACTATGTCAAATTTCGAAGATCCGTCAGAAATTTAAACTTTATACAGTATGTATGAATGTATAGTTCTGATAGTTTTGCTGGTATTATTGTTGGCAAATGATATCGTCATACTTGCTGGCAGTTTATGATTTATCCAAGGTTAGTTCGACTGCACAGAAATTAACAGAAGTAATGCTCATTTGGCGACTTCCTGGAGCATTAGATATAATGCTGAATTTGGCTGCGGGCCCAGAGCATAAAGTGTTATGCATTTCTCAGTCATTTGGCTATTTTTTGCATTAATGAGACGCGACTTTTCCGGCACAGACGGCGAGCCGCCTGCAAGTGCACTAAAAGCCCTAAACTAAGGACGAGACTAAGACTGACTTCGGTCCAGCCTTTGTCGATGCTGAAACTAAACAGGACGAAAAAGAATTTTGTCTTAATGGGCGAATTATGCAGCAAGAGCGAGAAAGAGTGAGAAAGAGGGATCTTTTGTCTCAAGCAGGCGGCTCACGTTGCCCAAACCAATTGAATTTTAATGGGCATCCCAAATAGATTCATACTTTTGCGGGGCTCCCCATTCATTCCCGTCCCAAGGACAATGTGTTGTCGCCTTCACCATTCATAGCACTCGCTCATTGTTGTAACAACAACAACAGCAGCTGTTGTTGTTGTTTTTGGCTGCGGCAGCTGTCCATTGTACATCATGTCACCATTTTCTGCTGCGACAAATGACAACTTAATCAAATCGCCAATGGACGTCTGACGGTTTATACATACTCCACAACTCCCATAACTCCCCGACTGGCAGCTAGCGTTGGACTTACAGAGCCTTATTGATATGCTTCGCATGGTGTGCACATGGGCACAGGAATCAAAACACGCATAAATCGTAGGCCCATATCCTGTGTCCCATGTACGGCGAAGCCTTTGTCTGGCTGATTGCAGCAATAATGAGCGGAAATTGCACAAACAACAAGGCGACAAGGAGACAAGTAAACAAATACATAGACAAACAGCTGACAACAATGCAGGACGACTTTTGCGTCACGTACTGGCCCATCGGGGTCCACATCTCCAGCTTCGTTCGCGTACCCCCGACTCGGCTCCTTTTCTATTTGCATTCATTTCATTTGCTGTGGGGGGTTCTTGTTGTTATTGTTGATAGTTGCGGATGTCTCGTGAGTGCGCGAAATAAATATGAGCATCATGTAAATAGTTTGGCCATGCACAGTGGGACACAGACTCTAACTATGATATCAATAATACCAAATTAAGAATATTAACATTTTATAGAACATTTTAATATACAATTAATTATTAAAATCTAACCTATTGACTGAGATAACAAATTTAGAAAGGGATTAAACTATAAAAACAACGAAAATTTGATTATATGCAAGATATGGTATCTCTAACTCTCCTAATGTTTGAGATCTGTGAGTTCACACCAATATCTGGACAGACAAACGGATATGGCAAGTGATCCTGATTAAGAATATATATACTATGTGGGATCTGCAACGCCCACTTCTGCTTGCTACATTCATTTACATAAAGTAAGTATACCTTCTTCCATTTCCAAAGAAGAGTAAAACTTTACTTTTGTAAGGGGAAGTTGGCAAATACGGAATAGTTAGTTGGCAGATCAAGTTATGCCATGAATGTACGCAACTTTTCTTATTCGATTCTTTTACAATACGTTTGCCAATTTTTCTACCTACTGATGTGTACACATATATGTTCCTTCTGGACAAAACACTTGTTGCCAATTGGTCTAGTCCCACTGTAGCAGTAAAGGCTTGGTGCGATGCTCTGCCAATCGCAATGGATCTGGACCTGGCCATTGTTTTGAGTGTGTGCCCGGCTGGGCTGTTGGCCACAGATTGTTGCAACAGCCACAGCAGCAGCAGTAGTAATGGGCGGCGAGTGTATCGAACGTTGTCGTCAGTTCATTGTTGTTTACAGCCAACATTTACAACAAGCAACAGCGCGCTCGTTCACACACACACGCATGCAAGAAAGAACCGACCGCCAAATGCAACATAGAAAAACACTGAGACAGAGACATTAACAAGCCGGAAGTGTGAGATGGACAGAGAGACAGCCAGAGAGAGAGAGAGAGGGAGAGGGAGAGAGAGAGAGAGAGAGATGAGCGTGCAAGCGAGTGAAAGGGAGAGAGAGCGCGCGTGAAATTACATAGATGGCGAGAGACAGAGAGATAAATAGATAGATAGTCAGACAGCGAAAAGAGAGGCAAAGAGTGAGAGAGCTCTAGAGGCGAGCGAGCGAAAGGCTGCTGGCAGAGGAAACGTTGACAGAGATCTGTCGGAGAGAGTTTGGCCAGCAGCAACAGCAGCAGCACTGGCAGACCTGGCCCAGCCAACGTTGGGGCCATTTCCGCAGTGTCTTTTGGGTTGGCGAGGCGAACGCGCGCGCGTTTTTCCTTCTGTGATCTCGAACCAACAACGGCCCAAGCAGCCAGCACTTGGCGGCCAAAAGGCAACAGAGTCCCCCGAACAGAGTCGAACACGTCGCAGCGGGTCGAAGAAGTCGTGTAGTATCGTACCGGAACGTATCGGATTGAAACGAAACGGAACGGGACGGCATAGAGTGCCAGACGCAACGTCAAATTTCTTGTTTATTTTAATTTTTTCTCGATTTTTTTTTGTTTGATTGTTTGACGTCCTCGAGAGTTTCAAGTGCCGCCTACCAGTGTGTTCGGTTATTTGGCTGTTTTTCTTCATTTTTGTTGCTGTTATTGAAGAACCTAAAAAACGCATACACATACATATATGTACATAGATGCCGCATCGTATTCGTTTGGATCAGACAGTGCGATCAAGAAAATGTGAAGAGTCCTTTGACACGTGATGCAGCCGTTCGCAGGCCTCGAGCCCGCGCCCGCGCGAATGCGATTGTATGAATGCCGTTCATAACTATCTATAAATGTGCCTAGGTTTATTTTGTGATATTTTCACCGAGTCTCCCGCGCACACACACACGCACGCATACAGTCTGACATACACACTTACGCGGACAGACAGTCAGTTCACCCGGTTCAGTTGGGTTGCTTTGAATATTCATTGTATTCGCCATCGTTTTTGTAGTCGCTTGAAATGTGCCCACCGCACTGGCCAACGCTCCATCATAATTAACTCTACAAAGTAAATAAACGAACTGGCCAAATGGACTCGGCCATGTGTTTACGGTGCGAGGTGGTCGTGGCAACAGTTTCACATTCACAATCTCATTCGCATTCACAATCCACAAGTCCAAAATTTTCACATGGCTTTTGTTTTTATTTTTGCAATATTGTTTTCGATACTTTTTTTGGGTTATGCGGTGCACATGCGATGCCAGAGTAAAAGATCTACATACAACATTGTTCAGTGTTCAATCACCCACGGTTCTGCGCCTCCGAAGGCGTCACGCCCACCTCGTCCACCAAGAAAATGTTTGCGTTCGGCAGATCGCGGTGATTGTCGAAAAGTTTTTACGTACACAAATTTAAATTTTTCATTTTATTTTCATATTTTATACAGCGATGTTGCTGTCGACGTTGTTCTTGTTGCTGCAGTTGTTGTTGTCGCTGTTTTTCTTGTAGATATTGTTGTTGTTGCTTCATATCATTCACACTTAGTTTAGAATGATATATTAGGTTGTGGGGTCGCTTGTTTGTAAAAGCGTTGAAAGTGTTTTAATACTCAACTCATTTGTTTCGGGCCACTTGCCCCGCCCCTTTCTTTCTCTCCCCCCGTAGTGAAGTTTTTATAAACTAAAACAAACAATTCTGTACAGTCTGATCGGGATGAGTTAATTATGGATGATTCTGATAGGAACAAGAAGCATGCACATACCAAAACACACTCTGTCTTATTGCTTAAGTAGAGTACTGAGTTCTAGGAATATGCAATACTATCGGCATAGTTAGCGTTTATTCAATATATCATTATCGATAGAAATCCTCACATGTACGATATTTAGTTTTACCAGCCAATTCAGCTATTTCATGTAACTAAGATTCTTTGTTTATTCTAATTGCGATTGTCCCCAACTTCACCTTGATATATTTACATCACTTGCGGTTTGTTTATTGTTCATTGCCCAAACGTATGTTATACAAATATACATATTAAGACGATTGTACATATACAAATACGAGTATGTACACATACATATGTATGTATGCATGTAGGCAGAAATATGGGCATATGGCAGGCTCTAAGAACATAATCTTATCAACCTCAAACTGTCGACTCGTCTTTAGATTTCATATTTTTATTTGCCAGAATATTTTTTTAAAATTTTATTTTGGTGTTTCTGTTTTCTCGAAATGTTATGCGACGCAACCATAAGCTTAGGTCCAAAACCCCATGACAAATCCAAATAATTTGTGTAAACAAAAAGTCAAGCCATATATCGCAACATTCGAAATTTTGAACCTGCAGATTCCACTGACAGTCTGACTAACTAAAAAGCAAGTTGAACACGGAAAAACCGTATACGTTTGTATGTACCAAATATATAAAGAATATGTGTTTATATTATTTGTCTTCCACACAAAGATGGCATTCCTTGTTTTAAACGAAACCGGGCTAATTGAAAGATATAAATTATCTGTCATATTTGACGATCATATTCGTCCATTCAATTGAGTATTCACGCAAATTTCGGGGCCTCTGCGATTCTCGTCTTTCTTTGAATTCCTCATTACTCATTGCTCACATTTGTCAGGCGGCGAGGAAAACCCCATTAGTCATGGGGGGGATGCCAAGGCTCTGAGATTCCTATCAGATAGGTTTCTCTGGTTCTTCCTCTGTGTTGTGATTGTTGTTGCTGTGCTGTTGCTGGTGTTCATATTTAGTCTTGCGTACAATTTGAAATCATAATTATAGATGCGTGTATTTAAATTTAGACGCGCATTGTTAGCGCCTCTCGTTAAACACAGCAGCAGCAGCAACAACAACAATAACAAAGAACAAAAAAAGGGAGTGGAAAGTGAAAATTGAAAAGTGGAACGAGAATGGGAATGGGCTGGGCTGAGCTGTGGATGGTGATCGTCATGGGATGGGGTATGAAAATTGGGACTCGTTTAACTTAATTAGGCATGCGTAGCGACAACAAACAAATTGGAAAATTTCGAATTTGGGGAGATTGAAATAACTGGGCATTATCATGGAGCATGCCTGGCATATTTCCAAATGCCCTCGCCCCGAAATATTTGTTGAAATGTCAAGTGCAGTAGTGGTCGATGCTGAATTTTTATATAAACAACAACGGGGGAGCTAACAAAAACAACAACAACAAGATTAACAGAAGTAACAACAGCAACAGAGATAAAACAAATTACAAACTAAACACTACAAAAATTATGTTGGAATAAAACTTATGCGATTCGCTGTCAGCTTACGAAATGAGACCTTGGTTTCGTTCTGCGATCCTCTCGGATATTTCCACATACAAACATACCTCTTCACTCTACTTCCCACTCCAAACACCTTCAGTAATCTATTCACAAATCTATTCATCTATCTAACAGGCTACTGCCTGTTGTGAATGGAGACTTCGGTGATCGGTGATCGGTGAGCCCGCTCACCCCTGTACCCGTTCATCGATCATCTCTTGCACACTTGATGGCGCGTTAATTATTGTGAAGCCTTCGCCATTGACTTTGCCTGGTTTATTGGGCCACGTGTGCGTATACGCAATTGGTAGACGCAGTTTTTGGCTACGTTTTATTATGCCTTCGGGAACGGAATTTGTTTATAAACATTGCAATTTTTAATTTTACTGCTTATTTTGTAGCCAACCCCAGTCTCAGCCCTCAGCCCCGCTGCCCCAAAGCTTGTCCCCAGCTGCGAGAGCATAAATTTATTAACATACATATGTACTCTATGTGGATAGAGAGATGAATAGCTGTGTGTACAGTATGTGCGGAGGTGGCTGGGGGCCCAGTCTGGGGCTGGGGTGGGTGGTGATTCTGGCGGTATTCAAACCCCAACCCTAAACCTATTCGTACTGAACCGAACCGAACTGGAAGTCCATTTAATGCCACATTTTATTTATATGCGTGGCGTGTTTTTTATTTGTTTTCATTTTTTTTTGTGCTTTTTTTCTTTCATTACGAAATTTCAATGGTTGCCGTTAAAATAAATATTTCTACATTGCACCATAGAGAGTAGAAATGTTTGCAATTGCTTTTCAATAAACAAACCGAAAAGAGAACTCAGTGAAAATATTAAACAAATTTCGCACGTTTATCAAACAAAAATATTGCCGCGCAGTGACCGTTTCATTGATATTGATTTCAATTTTGATTCCCAATCAAATTTGAATTTCGATATAAATATCGATAGTTGTGCTATGATAATGTAAATTTTTCGTGTTGGTAACAGCAGAAGCAGCAATTAATTTGCAAAAAGGATCGAAGATCGTTGATCGGTGGTTAAGAGTTGTGACCAACGAAACTAAAAAAAAACCCGAAACAAACACAACAATAAACATATAATAACAAGAAAATCAAATCGAGGAATTTTCACAAAAATGCCAAGTTCTGTGAAAGGGAAACGCAACAATCACAAGTATCGATCCGTAAAATCCAACCAGACATATCAGAGCCAAAGTCAGCAGCTGCATTTCCACACCCAGTTCCAGCTTACCGTCCCAGCAACCAATGTTCGATCAGCCGATCAGCTGCCGATGATGGGCTTGCCGCGCAAGAGAAAGAACTCCAAAATTCCCGAAGCCTGCAAAAGCGATAGCACAATAACGTGCAACTATCGATAGGCTGCTCGCAAGCGCAGCTCGATTGACAAAAAGAACTCGAGTAGTAAATCAGAGTCGCATTCATACACACACTCACATCTTTACACACTCATAAAAAAGATACACACATAATACAGACACACAGAGTCATATACCAATTGAGACTTGGTAAAATACTCCGCGTGCTCTGTTTAACAAACCATGTTAGATATATTTCGTGGATTGAAAAACCTTGTAAAGGTCAGTCACGTTAAAACCGATTCGATAGTATTCCGCCTGCACTACTCTATAACTGTGATGGTTCTGATGTCATTCTCGCTAATTATAACCACACGCCAATATGTGGGTAATCCAATTGATTGTGTACACACTAAAGATATTCCAGAGGATGTGCTCAACACATATTGTTGGATACAATCGACGTATACGCTCAGGAGTTTATTTTTGAAAAAGCAAGGCATTTCGGTACCGTACCCGGGTATTGGTAATTCCGATGGCGATCCCTCCGATAAGAAGCACTACAAATACTATCAGTGGGTGTGCTTTTGCCTATTTTTTCAGGTGAGTTTATGGGAAAGGGATCTAAATATGCTTTGAAACGTTCCGCATATAGCGACAAAGTCACCAGCAAAATCAGTTGGAAAACAAGTTTTTATGTGTAAATCCACTAATAAATTAATCATTGTTATCGATTATCAAAAAGCATCACTGAATTCAAAAGAAGGAAGTAGTTTTTTTTAATTACAACGAAAAAACAAAATACTCGATTATTTTTCATGACGTTGAACGAATGTTTAGTGTAAACAAAAAGTATTCAACACTTTTTTCTCTATGAATCACAGATTTTCTACGAACAGAACTAAAATATATATGTACTTATTTACTCTTCGGCGAAATGGCATGAACATGTCAAAATAACTAAATTCTGTTCAATATTATTATATTTTGATGTAAAGCACCGATAAAATCGTACATCCGTTGTGGATGCGACTGTTTATTTTATCTTTATACGGATGGCGATTGAGTTCAACTTTAGAGGTTCTCCGAATCTTAACCCGAAGACAAGCGTTTCCTGAATTAAAGAAAATACTGAATAAGAGAGAGATAGATATTGAATAGTATCATTAAAAAGTAAAGAATTTAGCTTTTAATTTGTGATCAACAAAAAGCACCCAATCCCGCAACTTGATTTAAATAACAATGCATAACATAACACATACCTGCCATAGGAATGACCGGTCAAAATAATGAATGATTGATGTGAAAACATGTTCGGTTCTAGGAGATATTACAAAATCAGCAAGGCTATAAAATCTTTGACATGTCGGGGGTAATATTTATACCCTTGCAGAGAGTATATTAATTCGGCCAGGAGTTAGCAACGCACCTTAGGGGACATCGCTCTTATATAATTTCATCAAAATCGAAATACTATAGATGCCATTGAAATAGTCGGCCAAGATTAAATTTTTTGTTTAAAGACCAGTTTTGATTATAGAACTAACTTAACTTATCAGTGCCAATCACAGTGAGACATAATATTGAATGTATACAATACCATTAAATTCCGCATCAATATACATATATAATTAATATTGGACCGATCGGATGAGATAAGAACCTGCAAGGACTTAAAACTTTCGGCATGCCGAAGGTAGCCTATGGTCCTCGTTTAATGTTTCGGGTACCAGGATGTTCTTGCCATACTCCTTATTATCAAGTCTTGGTAAAAAATAGAATAAGTTATGCTTAACAGAACATATTTCCCTTGACTTAATTTCGGTAATGGCCGCTCTTCAAGTAATTACAAAGTGCAGATAGCTTTATTGTCTGGTGGCGAGCACAATAATTTGATTGATAAAGTAATTAGGAGTGCTCGTGTAGTATAGTGTATACATGACCATGCCAGCACACACACGTACTGACTTAAGTATGTAAGGCAGGACGGGAAAACAGAGCGGGGGCGGCCCATTGTGATACACTTGCATACTTCAAGCATATAATACCTATAGAAAATACATGAATGCGTCCTTTTTCTTTTCAATACCAAATTTAATTTTCCAAATATTTGTGCTACTTTTTGTACTTTTTTTTGTAGTTGTTTCTGTTATTGTTGATTTTATTGTATTTGTTGTTGCTCTTATTGTTGTTGGTCGGCCTTTGAAACGCAAGCAATTCGAATGCGCATACCCAATGAAAATGTTTAAACATGTCCGTAATACTCACATTGTTGCTCTTGCGAACATTTCACTTACGCACACTCAAGGCCAGCAAAAGTTGACTGGTCCGATAGTTTCACTTTGTGATGACGTATGAGAATACGGTATACGTTTATCGTATGCGACGTAAGACATGAGATGGGAGACGAGAGACAAGAAGATGTCGAACGTCGATCTCCACGAACATTTCAGATGTTCCCCCTACATACGCCGTCCATGGAATCCATAAAATTCTAAGGCGTCGTTATCAAAAGTGATCTTCAAGCTCATGTGATCCGCGCAATTTATCTGCAGTTCGTTTTCCCCAATGCTTTTTGTTGCCTTATGAAATAGAAATGTTGCTCGTGAATTTTATAATTTTATCGAATTCCACTAAGTGTTCTCTTTAATCTCAAGTGATCTTTGGCACCCTTAGCTGAATTGGAATTTATTGTATATTTGCTTATTCTCCTTTAATCTTTTTTTAAAGATCTATAGTTTTGTGTTTTCTTTTTTTTCCCCTTCTGTGCATCGCTTTTCTTTTGATATTAGACTTCAATTTATTTATTCTCTTCTTTTTACTACTATTTTAAAATTTTTTATCGATAAGACATTCATCATCTGTGTTATCTCAATAATCTCCACTCTACTTTGATCCTTCCCGTCTCGATAACTTCCGAACTTCCGATCAACATACTCGATAGCATTCGATGACGTCGCTCCCGTTTTCCATACATAATCGTACAACACATATGTAAATATGTTTCGGCCAGACTCGCGACTCACGAGGGGCGCTGCATGATTACACAATAATATATCTTCCCGCTAACAATGTACAAATATTAAATGTATATTTTTATCACACTTTTGTCACAGTCGCCACTCGTTGGCTCTTCGGTTCTTCGGCTGATGAGTGCGGGAAATAGCGGGACGGCAGAGGGTGTTCGCTTCGGCTCGCCGCGTTTCTCGGTTAGTGTCACAGCGGCGATTATAGACGTCGCCGTCATAGTCACCCAAATACCTATAAATACATTTATTATGGTATTCTCCCTGCTTAATGACGCGTAGACGGCGATTCTATAATTTACACATTTCCATTCTGCTTAATTTGTGGATTTATTAATAAAAGCGACGGCTGCGACGTGTGCGACCTGAAATCAAATACAATATGCTACAATGCTACAATGCACGTACTTAGTATATAGATTCACACCTAAACGGATCACTCACACACCCACACATAAATGTATATGTAGTAGATAAATAATAAAAGCCAACGATCATAAATGCCATGAGAAAACAAGCAAAGTCGTAAATCTATGGACAACATCGATCGCCTTGTGCTATAGGCGAATGTGATCACCTGGACAGATTTCAGTTATGAATATAGTGTACTTGGAAGCATGCATGAAAGCTTGATGCAGGGATCATCGGGGGGATCGTCGGACCAAAGGCGGGAGGTGAGGGATCTGCATCAATCAACTGGCGATCAGCTAATGGCCAGCCCATTAACTTGTACAATGCAGCTATAAAATTTAAAAGCAATATTGCTTGCAACCAAACAAAGCGTTCCTATTCCCGTTTCCGATCTACGATCGGCGATCTTCGTCGATCGATTATTGACGATCTTCGATCTCCAGCTGACGTTCCCATCTGCGATCGGCTCGTATCGATCAAGCGCTCCCCTCAGATATGTCAAAAATCTGAATTTTTCTTTGCCTAGCTGGATATTTATTGAAAAGGCACAGACAAACATAAAAGTGAAAAAATAATAATAATAATTCTGGCCAAATGCCAGCGCAATGCTGAAACAGAAATATGGCCCCAATGGAACGGGAGAGGGATGCGTTACGTTCTGTTGGGCTGCCGTTGGGGTTGGGGATGGAGATGTGGATGGGGTTTGAGATGGGATATTGAATTTTAGTTTGCTCAACCGGCGACTGTGACTAAATGCGCTTTGAGGAGACGGGGTGGCAGCATGACGCCGACGCCGGCTGGACTCCGCGCCAGAGTTACACGGACATGTGTTTATAAAATATTTGACTTATGTGGTTTTATTTTCGTTCACACTAGCCGAGAATGGGCAGCCGACGCGGAACCGGGATCAGGCAGTCAGGCACTAGACGGTAGCCGCGGTCTTCGGTGATCTGCAAGCCCGCCCACACGGCAAAACTGGATAAAACTGTTCAGAGACTCTGCGAGAAAGCAAAGATTGCCTTTTAATACTCTTACAGAGGATTCATTTTGTGTAGAAGATTGCAGCGCACAAAAGTAGATATCTCCGACTCCATAAAGTACATATCAATATATATAGGTATATATTTATATATATATATATGAATATATTATTGATCAACGTCAACGAGTCGAATTATCTGTCCGTCTGATGACGCACAAATAAATCTCTTGATTTCGGAGCAAAGTGAATGAATGATCTTGGCAATTATATATCTCATTGCTGCGCGGTGTAAATCAGTAAAAACGAGTCAGATCAGACCAATATATCGTATAGCCTCCATGGCTATCAGCCTTTTTTTATTTTTAAAGATGCTAATGCTTTTGTTATCAAAGTTTTATCGAAATTGGACTATTATATCAAATAGCTGTACTAAAAACAATTGTGCGGAATGAGGATTTTTATATTATTACACTTACGCTCTTAAATTGCATTTGTGTGGTGCAAGCAAGCACAAAGCCAGTTAAGTTTTCTTCCTTTGCACTGAGCGAAAATATAATGCACAGTCCGAACAGTTTGCCGAAGTCACACGGACATGTTTACACTCGCACGTGTGTCGGCAGACCGTGGGCAGTAGCAGTAATAATTAAAGTACCATTTTAGATATACGGGTTACTTTCTTAATCCATTAAAATTAGACAAACCTATTCAATAGCTTCAACATGTAACTCAAATATGAACATTTTCAAAAAACTTTGTACAATTTGCATAGGTAAATTAATAAAGAATGAAAGCAAAAGTGGCAAGGGCATAAGAGCTTCGTTTATTCGAAGGCAGAAATTTTTGTTCTTGTTTCATGTTGGTTTTTCCAATTTCATTCATCTGCAGTGCACTGTGCACAGTGGTCACACTCAGTTAGAAACCTAATAGAATATCCATACTATACATACAAGTGGAAATACCTCAATGAAATACTTAATTCTTTCGCATTTTCCTACTTAACTGATAAGTCTGTTCTGACCAAGGCATACGCACGTTTTCAAGATTTCTCTATAAATAGTTTTATGGAGTGCGGGAAACGAGCTAAGCAAGTGATATTTTAGAAGCCCCTCGAGCGAATATAATATTATTATTATTACTCGACTCGTTTATGAGCATGAAATATGAGGACTGCAAATGCCTTGTATTTTTAATGCCTGTCTGTTCTCGGATTGAGTTGGTTTGTTGCTGGTGGCTCCGTGTTAAGTATTCATTTAGTATTTCGACCAGCTGGTCCCACAACATATGTAAATATGTACAGATTATGATTTTTGCTGCTGAAAAGAGGCCATTGATATTTCTAAAAACTATATACGATATACGCGTATATTTCTATGTTTATAACATACATTTTTATTTCTTTGCATGTAAACATTATTACTAGAGTATTGAAACAGAAAGTTTGAAAATATCAATATTATGAGCTATCAAATTTTTATTAGTAGAGCAGACAAAAATTCGTTATCGTTGATTTCAAATTCATTGCAGACACTTTAATACTATGGATCGTGTAAATAAACTTGTAATTATTGAAAGGCAATATACAACAATCTTCTACTTGGTATTATTGAATTGAAAACAGATTAGATCACTTGAAAATTATTGAAAATAAACAAAGAATACCGTTAACAGCATATCAATCAATAAGATAATGTTTATATTAGTGATAGTAAGGTGCTGATGTTGATGTTGATGTTGATATTGCTAATCCCAGTACGCAATTTGCTTGGATTTTTAATGATCAACTCAATTTACAATGAGACTCTGTTGAAATCTTTTCGACTTTGGTTGCCTTGTCCCACTGTGCATCTGGGCATCTTTTGTGTTGGCGTTCGACTCTGGTGCATTCTGCTTGGCTTCTTACTTTATTTTGCTTTGATTGCAGTTGCATTTATGCTATGTTTTTATGGCAATTTGAACGCCTGCCAAATTGCTTTTCATGCACACGCATGTATATATACATATATGCGTTTCTCTTTCTCCCCCTGGTATCCCCTTCCGCTCCTTTTGCCCTTTGGCCGGCACCCACAAAAGATTTCGGTTGTTGTTCTTATAGCAGATGCATGTCGTCGGCCCGAGCCAATTTAGTCGAGGACCAAAGAATCAGAGAACACAAGAAAGAGAGAGAGAGAGATAATGAGGGTGCAAAAACGAGACGGCAATAGGAAAATAAATAGAAGGGCAAACCATAACCAGAAGGGATATATGGCGAACTGTCGGATCGAAGACTGAGGTTAAAGCAGTCCCGTCTAAGGCCAAAAGCACATCAAACGCATCATTTGACTTCCGGCAATACGTTGCAAGCTGCGCACACATCACTTGTCCGTCTGTCCGCTTTTGTTGTTATTATTGTTGTTGCTACCCATGCCGTCATAAGGCGATACAATGTGCCACAGATGCTGGCCGGCTATAAAACTATGCGGCGACGCCAATTATAATTCTCCACTCGTTGTGCCTGCAACAGGCGCAAGCACAATGCAAATTTCGAGGCAGTTCAGCACGTTCGCCTCCCCCACCTATTGCCACGCCTTTACTCTATACGCCATGTGTAGGCATTGCGCGTGTGGTGACGTTCGGTTGCTAGTCGAATGAATAGTTAAATATACGAACATTCGTAGCACTCATTTGCCAAAAACCAAATGCCAAATGAAAATGGAAAATGGAACAGCGCAGACGGCCGACATTGCGGCGCCCACTAAACAAACTGAACTCTCACCTCGTCAAATATTGCCCGAAGCTCCCGTCAACTAAGCCTCTGTCTGCTGACAGACGAAGGGATTACCACCTGCCCACATGTACTGGCACAGCAGGGGGAGTAGTGCTAGGAGGTGGAGCAGCACTAACCACAGATGCCTCACACACGCTGCCAAAGCAAACAAGATTTTCACAATCTTGCGTCAAATTTACGATACAAGTTATTATTAATTTGTCATCAGAGCACACATAAATACCAAAAGTCTGACAGAGATCCATATAATTGGGCAAGATTTAAGTCTTTCTGCCTGTCCCGCTGTCTGTCTGTGTGTCTGTCTGTCTCCTGGGTTTATTGTCTTCTCTTTTTTTTATATATAATTCCATTTTGTATTGTTTTTTGTTCCGTTTGCTCATCGTATGATTTGCCTGTGTTTCGCTAATGGATCACGGCTAATTGTTTTGATGACATGTCTATAAATACTTACATATATCTGTCTGTCCTACCCTCCTCCACCATCGTCTGTCTGCTTTGTCCCTCTGTCTGTCGAAATTAGTTCATAATAATAATGCACGAGAGTTCTTGTCGCGAAGGTCATCCAAAGGCGATCTTAAGTATATAATGCCTTTGGCATTGCTAACTGGAATTACGAGCTCCCGACTCAACTTTCGATTCTCAGTGTTATTCTCTATGTCGTACACCTACCAAAACAGCTGGCGATTGTCACTTGTCAAATTAAAGCGCTTTTACGACAATTCCAATGCGACAGACGCCCACACGCTCACCTTTACAATGCTAAATGGGCAGCATCTCTCTCTGTCCATCTCTTACTCACATAGCCTCTTGACAACTATCTCTCTCTTTGCAGGCAATCTTATTTTACACACCAAGATGGCTGTGGAAATCTTGGGAGGGTGGCAAGATTCATGCGCTCATCATGGACTTAGATATAGGCATTTGTTCCGAAGCCGAGAAAAAACAAAAAAAGAAATTACTTTTAGATTATTTATGGGAAAATTTAAGGTGAGTCTGCACTAAGACCCATTAACAACATCAGAAAGATTTTAAATGCAAATGATCTTTCAGATATCACAATTGGTGGGCGTACAGATACTACGTGTGTGAGCTGCTCGCCCTAATAAATGTGATAGGTGAGTAACAAGATATCATCAGCATCGTCATCTTGAGATGCATTTCTATCATCAGCATCGCGATCTACATTATCATTCACACAATATGAGTTGCAGGTGCAGGGAAACTGTTCTAGTTTCCTACAAATTAATAAACAATTTTGGGGTAACCATACGCAATACGTGTCTACAGAGAGACTTCCATGCGTTGTTCATTCATTCGGTTTCCGTGAAAAATCAATGACGAATTTTTATCGACTGACTGAGCAAACGAACGAACGAACGACCGTTCGACTGATCCACCGAGCTACCAACCGCAACCTCATCAAAATAAACAATTTTTACTCATTTCGCCTTTCGGATTCCAGGCTTCAATTTGCGGACAACGTGTGCCGCGTGCTGAAATCGAAAATCTGACAAAATAATTAACTGTCAGAATACATAAGAAATAAAGAAATAAACAATTAGAGTAAAGGCTAATACCATATAAACAGACACGCGCACACCAGTAATATTGTACAGTTTCCAGAGCCTCAGCTAATTGAATCTTGACGTTTGATTAATAAGTAACTAATGCATCCCTACATAAAAGTAGAAAGTTTCTCTTCAAGAAAGTTTACTAATTTTACTATCCATAACATTAAGAAACGCTCTTATATCCTAGAAAACAACAGAATTTTCATTAAACTATCCTATTGTTATAGAATAATCCAAACGAAAATAGTTTGGATCGTAAACGAGTATTATGTTTATGATCGAAAATAGTATTTCAACTCGTGGCTTTTATTATAAGAAATCGATCGATATTTGCGTCATTTATAGTATAGACGCTACTTCTGTGTTAATTCATCTTAAGAATCTTTCTGTTTAACTATGTACAAGATAGATGATCTTCTATTCTGTGTCTTTCTGAGAATGGCATTTTATTTGAACTGAGCAGGAAAAGGTAAATTAATCGAATAACCAAAAAGGAGAAACGAGAAATAAAGCCGAATCGCTTACAAGATTCTTAATAATAACACAATTCTCTGAGGTCAAACTTACACGCGGTTCTACACACACACTTTCTCGCGCACTTGATCGCAGAATCACACTCACACGCACAACAAGGGGCAGACAGCAATGAACCCATAAATAACAGCAGTCGATTCCTCTTTTGGGATAAACACTGACCACATCGCATCGTGTATGCTAACATATACTCAAAATAATTTATGCTACACACGAATTTATATACTAATATATATTTGGATATTCGTTGTTCTCTCCTCTCTCCCTCTCTCTCTCTCTCTCTCTCTCTCTCTCTCTCGTACCCTTAACAGGTCAAATGTTTCTTATGAATCGATTTTTCGATGGCGAATTTATGACATTTGGCTTGGATGTGATAGATTATATGGAGACCGATCAAGAAGATCGCATGGATCCGATGATTTACATATTTCCCAGAATGACCAAATGTACATTTTTTAAATATGGTTCAAGTGGGGAGGTGAGTAACTCTGAACGATCTATCGCAGCATCGATTCAACCTTAATCCCCCTATTTATTTACGCCTTATTAATGATATTTATCTGTTCTTTTGAACTCTCTTAGGTGGAGAAACACGACGCCATTTGCATTTTACCATTAAATGTTGTTAATGAGAAAATTTACATTTTCCTTTGGTTTTGGTTTATATTATTAACGTTACTCACATTATTAACGCTAATATACAGGGTGGTTATTATATTCTCGCCTCGGATGAGGGTTTATTTATTTCGAATGAGATTTAGGTAAGTTTCCAAAAAAGCCTTTTACTTGTATTAATAATATTTCTAATGTTACCCCCTGGGATTTGAATCTTTTGATTGCAGGTTAGTGCGTCGAGACGCTATTGAAATAATCGTTCGTCGTTCCAAGATGGGCGATTGGTTTTTGTTGTATTTACTAGGTGAAAATATAGATACAGTTATATTTCGTGATGTTGTACAGGATTTAGCGAATCGTTTAGGACATAACCAACACCACAGGGTGCCTGGATTAAAAGGTGAAATACAGGATGCATGATATTGGGAGTATTAGAAGAATACAAAATGCAATATGTCGTCTCTATATGAAAGCCACTAAAACAACAACAACAACAACAACATTTAAATATTTAGTACAATAACAACAACAGCAGCAGCCGCTTCATAAGTTCAAAATAAAACTGATAAAAAAACGTATCTTACAAATACAACCAAAAAAACTATCGTCAATGCTAACCACATCGAAGTCATTTCAATCAATCACAGCCAGCAAGAGAGTAAGGTACAGAGACACAACTCGACAACGATCACGATAACGATAACGACACAGGATAAAGTCAACGCAGTGCTATCGAAAGGGATAGAAATAGCAATAACGATAACGATTGCGATAAACATTAGAATATCAATAGAGCCAACCAAACAACGAATGAAAGCGGACTTCACCGAACCAGAAGTGAAAGAATGAAGCAAAAATATATGCAAACGAATCAACCAACAACAACACGAACAACAACGAATATTAAAGCAAAGCAGAAGAAAATTAAAGTAAAGATAAAGATAATGATGATAAACATAAAGATCAATCATAAGAAGCAGCAGGAAAAGGAGAAGGTGGTCGCAGCCCCAGCTGCGCCACAGGATACTGCGGCCAGATGCACGTAGCGCCTGCATCTGTCCGTGTATCCCATGGATTCAAGTTACGAAGTTACGAAAATAGACGTTGCCCAGAGACAAGAACAAAGTGTGTGCTAAAAATACAGGAGAAACGAAGAGACTCAAGAAAGGAAGCCAAAGGAAGGAAGGAACTCTCGAAATCATCAAAATGTCGAACACATCCCACATCCACAAGCAGACTAACACACCGACAGACAGAGTCGCACACGAACACACGAACATTTGCGCGGCATTATTCATACGCCCCAGTACGGATCACACATACACACATCGCACACCCCGCACTTTGCTTGTCATGCAGCAACATAACAAACACCAACAAAGTCGAGACGACGCCCGCGTATAATTGCATTTCTGTATTAACGACAACACCAACAACAATCGCAGCAGCAGCATCACGAGCACCAGCAGCAGCATCACAAACAACATCCGAAGAGCAGCAGCAATACACCAACAACATAAGGAAGAACAGCTGCACCTGTTTCAATGAAGGAGGAGATCTTGTCTCTCATCTAACGGAATACGAGTGAATAAGCGTAGAAGTGAAGAATGAGTAAGAAAAAGAATATAAGTAGAAGAAGAGAAATGAAAGAAGGAAATAAGCAAGAAAAAAAAGAAAACAAAAGCAAATGTTTAATTAAATTCAATTCAATTAAATCACTTATTATAATAATACAAATAATACAAAAACAAAATCTTGATGATAATGATATCTTGAAGTGTTCATGTATTCGAATGTAGGTAAACTAAGTACAGCATACATATAAATAATTCTAAATACGACATACTTATACACACACTCACACCACACACGCACACTAGCATACGCGTATGTATGTATGTAAGTGGGATGTGTGTGGGTCTATACATATATGTACCATATACCTAAGTATATAAAGATAAACAATTTTTTTTCTAACTCTAAGCATTTGTATTACCCGCTAAAATATATTGAAATGAACACAAAAACCAAAACCAAAAAAAAAACAAAAAACCAAAAAAAAAAAAAAACACAAAAGCAAAAACATAAAAAGAAAGCGTAAAACAGAAAAAAACAAAAATAATTTTGTATACAAGAACAAAACCAAAAGCAACGAGAACAGAAGAAAGCAGAAGAAAGATACCGAAACTAATGTAAAGCGAACGAGGAAAAAGGAAAAGAAACAGAAGGAAGAACAGAACAATATCAGTAAATATCAGCGACAGTTCAGTAAATGGGAGTAGAATACAAACTACGAGAAATACACATAAAATACCATAAAGCATAACTAAAGAAAACAAAACAAAATTGAAGAGCCGAGGATACTAACATTACATACGAACATACAATACATACGAACGTGCATACATACAAATACATACAAATTAATTAGGGCAGACTACTATAGCGCGCATCATTATATAACCACAGTACATATGTACGTACATAAAATACAGTATAATATCGTAATATCGGATGACTCATGAAGCATAATTTTAATTGCATATATATAGATCAAAAGCGAAGCGAATACAGAACCGGATCTGATAATGAGAATGTAACCGTTAGTTAATTTCCATATAATTATTAATCATGACTGTTAAAGAAAACAAACATAAAAGAAAATACTGAAATCGAGCATTCAAAAGGAACATAAATCAATTACATTATCGAAATTATCGAAATAAAAGAGAATCGAAAATACATAGCTCATAACGTTCCCCATAAATTACGAGCAAAAAACAGCGCATCTTATATTCCATACTCTAAACCAAGCTAATGATTTGATATAATTCATTTGAATAGAAGCCACTGTACAACCCCCTCCTTCCCTCCCATTGGCATTGCAGTTGTTCGAAAGAGAGAAAAAGGCAAAGGTTGGGATAGCGAGAATTAAAAGGAGAAAGGGAGTTTTCATATAATTCTAGCAAGTTTTTATGAATAATCACATCTGCAGCGGGTACAATCTATCAGTAATCAAAAGACGAAGAATACTAACAAAAATAAAAAGAAGAAGGATATATACTTACGCACACACACAAATACCTACAGAATCGTACTTAGATCTTCTCATTCGCATCGAATTGACCACATCTCATGTGCTACAAATTGTAATATCCGTCCAGAAAACTTTTTGAAGCGCACTTTATTTGTAAGGCATTAACCAACAGCGACTCATTTCAATCTTCGCTTTCTTTTAACTCTCCACTCATTTGCTCAGCGTTTGGTTAATACCTCTTAAATACCCACAAATATCAACTGCAAACGGACCAAATAAGTCACAAACGCCTCAAAAGTTTTCTATTTGTGTTGTTAAGTCATAACAAAACTGCCTTTTATCTTCGAATGCACTCGGCTAGTTTTCTAATTGAGTGCTCCCTCTCGCATTGTAGCTCTCTTTCACGCTCACGCTTACTCTCAATTTCTGTCTCTCTCCACACTCTTCCACGGACGCCTAAAGACGTATCAGACACAGCCAACAAGCCAAGCCAATGAATAAATGTCACTGCCAGCTAAAAAGTTATATGTATATGTAGTAAATGTATCGTGTTCCCACAGTAGGAAATACAGGTAAAAAGTTTCATCAAGTACTCCGCACCAAGGTCGGCAGCTGCAATGCCAAGTAATACGAACCGTTCAGATCAGGGGAGAAGTGAAGAGAATAGTAGAACTGGCTATTACAATTATTTAATTCGGAATTTACACGTATCACTCGAGGATTTGGTGGCACTACAAGGAATTTCCCTGCAAAGTTCCTTGGCTCCTACAGCAGAATCGTCTGCAGTCACTCAACCCACGTATAGTATATGAAATTATTATTGATTATTCACTGTATTTTTTACGATTGATTTTCCTTGACTCTCGACAGCATACTTAAAGACGCATTAGATTTTAGCCAACGAGGTTTGAAGATAATAATGAAAATACCAAATGAAAGATACAAGAAAACAAAACACAACTAATTTATAGGTCGCTATATAACTTAATAGATGATAAAAATACAATAATTATAACAATTACGATTACGTGTAATTTTAGCGAATTTTTTTTATTGCTTATAGCCAAATATGTGTAAGCCTAAAACCTAGTCGAAGAGAAGATAAAATCGAACGAGCATGGCAGCGAAAAACGAATCTATGCAGTTTGTTTGAGGTTGTTTTTTTTTTGCTTTAGCCCAACAGTAAGAGGTGCGGAATACAAACTGAATCTATGCAATACCAACCACAAACCATGTATATAATATAGTAAACGATAAACAATTAATGATAATTTTATGAAAAACAGTGAAAATCATGAGTATGTGCATGTGTATGCGTTACTCACGTAATATGCATAATAAAAGCAAATTGCCATTAGTTGTTAATGGTACGTATGGACTATATGAAGATAGAGTTAGATCTCTATAAGCATATGAATCTATCTGTATATGTATGAACTCAGCTCACAAACTAACGTACTCGATACTTGATTGCAGGCGCAGTGAGATCGAACTCAACTTGAACTAAAAGCAATTGTAAAATATCGTAAATCGTTAATCGAATATTAAATGATGACCATCGATTATCGAATATCGAGTATATCGGAATTCACAATCGTAACGTGTTCTTTTTCCAATGCAAAACTTTATTTTTCAAAGTGATTGCTGATATATTAACTACGATCCTAACAAAACAAAAACAATTATTATGTATTGTATTAGCTGCGAGTTAATAAGGGGAAATATTTATAGGTAATTATGTAAGCATGAGAACATTTCATAATTAGATGAAATCGATAGACGCAGTAAGCGGCCGCTGAGCTGGTGGATTCTTCGCCAGCCTCTTCAGCGAGTGATTGCCTCGAAAACCCAAAAATCGATTCCGACACAGTTTTACATACATACAGCTTACCTTTCACAGCCCACAGTCCACAAAACACAGTCCATACTTATCGGTCCGATTACAATCTTGTTTTTATTGCACTGTGCGTGCTTTTTCTCTATAAGGCACTAGGAGCAATGACTATGACATCGAACTTTCAACAAAAAAGGACTGTTCGACTTATCAACTACTTCTAATATATACATACATACTTAAGTACCTATGTATGTATGTACTATATACTTTAGCAGCGCACGCAGGGTGCTCTTAGAATCTCAAACTCGAACTTTATCTCAAAATGTTTTGTTTTAACCATTCAATTTTGTGCTTATGTATTTATTTGTACTTTGTATCTGTGTCCTATGTCATTTCTAAATATCGTCGCTTAGTTTAGCTCTAGTTTTATACCTTATTTATTTTATTTTTATCTTTGTTCATACGGCAATAAAACGAATACATATCATTGTTTCTTGGTTTTATTTATATTCCCTATAAGTTGGAATCCCTTGCTTGGGAAAATTTATTTCGTGTTTTCTTTTTTTCATTTAGTTTAATTCTCTTCTGCCCAAAGCATGCACCTCATACTCACAATTTATCTCCTCTCCCTTTTCTCTCTTTCGCACTCTTCTTTCTCTCACTTTGTCTTTCTCTCTCTCTTTCACTTTTCCGCTCTCACACACAAACAACTCAGCACATAAAATAGCCATAGAGCAAGTAGTAGGTCAATTGTCGCAATAATTTAACAATTATCGAAGTAAATTGGTGAAATTTTTTTCAAAGTTTACTTTGAACATTTATCTAATAAAATTCTTAAGAAAAGCGAAAAAACATTTAGTTAAACTCTTCGACAACATCAAGTCAAATAGTAATAGTAATAACTACGATTATCATAAATACAGTGCAAATAGTGCAGACTATCGATTAGAAGAACGTTTTTTAAAGAATGGAAATTGTAAAAATCTCAAAACGAAAAATCTGACAAAAAAAAAACAAAAATGAAAATCTGAAACTGCCAATTCACATTCTCAGACAAGTTAAGAGGAATATAAAACATACAAGCATATTAAACTTAACCATATACAAGAATACTTACACACACATCTAGTGTACTTAACAAATCGAAAATTGAAATTGAAAATTGCTGAATATTTAAAGAGAAACCAGAAAAACAAGGTGTTGGGTACGTTTCAAACTGTTTTCGACTCGATTCGATTAGTTTTACTTACGTAAATTTCACTTGGGTTCGGGCTTACATTAGATACTTAACAGTAAATATGTGTGGGTGTATGTATGCGTGTGTGCGAAAACGAATGCGATTGTATGTATATGTAGTATGTGTGAATAAATAGCAGACAATAATTAGTAAATTTGCAAAAGAAAATAAATGAAAATGAATAACAAGAAACAAGAAAAACAAAAGGCAATATTTGTGTGTACTATGCGTTACGTCTATAAGCACCCGGGCCACACACCATACACACCCCGAACAATATCTGCATCTGTATCTGTTTCAATGCGCGTATCCTTATTCGCATCTGTACGAGCATCTGTTTTTCTGTCGAAACACGCGTACATTTAGTTGGACCCGGCATAAGATAGGAACGAATTTGTCTTCCAACTTTTGGATAGCTCCACACCTCGATTAATCGGCTAATAGCGCAAAGTAGTTCCTAAATGTATCCAAGGATCGAGACCAAGACAGAGAAAGGCAAGGAAAAGCAGGAGAAGAAGGAGATGATGAAACAACGACGAAGACGGGGATGGAGATCTTGTTCGCGATGTTTCTTTTTGAATTGAGCGATTCCCTTTCAAGTTTTGGGATATCCTTTAAGCACACATCTATGTCCTGATTTTATGTTCTCAGCGCAGTTGGCAAATAGCATAGACCTTAGCCATTTTCTTTATGTTCTCTTTTTTTCGACAGTTAAAAAAGCAAAAAACAATACTCAAATTGTAGTTCCTTTCTCGTTAGCACAACATTTTTGAAGTATAAGAAAACTGCCTTAAAGTGATTTTCAAATTAGATGAACAATTTAAACTAACAATGATGTACATAAACAGTGCCCAAAACATATTGGAAACAATTTTTTTTTACTAACAATAATTAGAACGGTATTTTAAACGTAAGCATGACTTTTAATTATCACCTAAGTGAGGTGCATACAACTGTATATAACTTATTATACCTAACTTACTTATACCTACATACATACATACATATACAGAATTATTATACTTATACTTATACTTATACTTATACTACATATACTTATACTTACTCTTAATCTTATACTTATACAATTGAATACAAATGTATGTATGGTATTTTATAAAGAACTAGATAATAATTAGCAAACGTTCAGCAAAATTACACCTAAGTTTTCCAGATTCAGATGACTTTTGACGCAGACAAAGATCATATTAGGAAATCCAGATCAAGAAAACCAGCATAGAATTTTTGTATTTTAACTTGTTTTCCACAGTGCTTAAGTCTAATTAACTTACTACAAGTTATAATAATATTAATAATATCGATAATAATAGAAAAGATAATATGGAGAAAACAAAAAATGAAATAAATAAGTACGATTAATACGAGAATACTAAAAATACTTAAAATACTTGAAACGAAATGTGTAAAATATTTGCATAAATAATTTCAAATATATTCGCCGATTGCCTTCAACTAGAGGAATTTTGATTACAAAATTACTAATGAAATATTAAATGAGAATTATTGAATATTGCATTACAAAAGAAACCAAAAACCAAAACGAGTATTTATACAATGAATGGCAAGTAAACTATGCAACTAGAAGGATGACAGAAACAACTAGGCAGAGGCAGAAGTAGAAAGCAAGCAACAGCAAGACAGAAGAACAGAAAAGGATACAACAACAAACGAAATTCAAAAAGAACTGAAGTAAAAACAAAGATTTTAACGCAGCAACAACAAAAGTAACAAAACAGAGAATACAATACAAAGTAAAGACATGTTCATATTTGTACACAAGAATTAAAGAACCCCATGAAAGCATATTATACACACACATTTACATAGATTATATAAATACATACATACATACATACATGATTACTAAGTACGACTGCCACTATACATACATACATGCTCGTATATACCTAGGCACTCTCTGCTTATGTATTCAGAACCCGAATAGTCGTTCGAGAGAACATTAAAGCGAATTCAAGGAGTGAAGTTTGCTCGTCTTTTAGCCAAATCTCAAACAAGAAAAATATCAAATAGAAACCAAGCAATTTTATCAATCAGGCCAAGACTTTCAACAATTTCCGAAGTCATAATCCACATTAAAATCGCAAATTAAAAGACGATTCTCTCTTCGATCATCTCCGAGCTGATTTACTTTCCAAGTACGTATTTTTTTTATTACATTTTTGTTTTTAGTCCACTTTTCGAACCACAGCAATGTAAGGAAAATTAAAAAAAAAAATAAAAAAAACGACCCACACACACATATCCAACAATCTTTTCAAAACCAAGCAATTCGCCAACGTTTCGGAAACAAGAAATCTACATACGTATACTTAATGTCACTGTATACTTACTATAAGCGAGATTCAATTCAAATTGAGGCGCCCTTCAGCTCTCTCACTCTCACACGCACTCTTTCTATCTTCCTCTCTTAAATTTTCTCTCCCCTCCCATTCTTCATCCTGCAGACGAGCTGATCTAGTATCCAAGCATACACGTACTCGAAATGAAATGAACTTGAATTCGAACTCGTATCTTATGCCGCCATAGGGAAGACACAAGCAGCAAGAACAACAACAAGAACATAAACACAAGAGCAACACACATAAGCAAATACATACATAATAATACTATAGTAAATATTTACAACTAGATCAGTAAGAGTATCTTTAATTTATATTAAATTCTTATAAGCATATACAAATACGGATAATTACATAACAATGCCGGATAAAGGTAAAGATAAACGTATGGTAAATGTAACGGTACATTATACTTAAAATAGTTCGAATTGTGCGCTAAGTAGACACGCAATCGTTGGCAGGTCTGTAATTTTTTTTTTTTTTTTAATGAATTTATCTAGTTATAAAGGTAACGGTAATGATAACGGTAAAAATAATAATAATACACAATAATATTAATACGATGATAATTATTATGGATTATGGATTATATGTATGCAACTCCTGAGTACGATTATTACGAAACGTTTGATTTTGTTAATACAAAAACATAACGCGAGCATGGTTAATAAAGCTTTAATTTGAAGCTATATATTGATGTGTATGATGTGCGAGCAGCGCTCTATGCTATATGCTACATACTACATACATACATGAGATATATGCTATGGGGTCAATGGTATATGGTGTAGGTACATACACGAATATAAATGGAGCAGCAAGAAACGTCCTCAGTTTATAAATTTTCAAATGAGTGACATGAGAAGATCGACGTAAAGTACTTAAGATTAAGGCCCATACAAGTATATTACGATTACGATTATGGAAATTATTTAAATCAATTTATTGCGCATAGGGAATCGTATCGAAGGGAAGAGAAGATCCCAAGCAGATCCCGAGCAGCATATAATGGAATGAAATATAGACAACAAAGTTATTCAAACACACAATACTTAGTCGAATAGAGCGTCAGCAGGGGATATCGATATCGGAAGCAGAGCAAAGGGCAGCACACACACACACAATCACATATATATGTATACATGTGTGTGTGTGTGTAGCACATGCATAGCTACAGCGACAGCGATTTTTAGTCAACACTATAATAATAATAACGAGAATGACAAACAAAAATCTATATACAATATACACGGCAGTAAAACACATATATGAAGCCCCTATATTGAGGATATAAACGTGAATTTTTAGCAGTGTAAGTAATAAATTATACACAAACAGACAGCTACACACAAGTTAAATTAAAATACGAATACAAATAAAATGCAAAATATACAAGTATGAATACAAATACAAAAAAAAAAAAAACATGAACTAAAGCAGAAGATGAGCCAGAAAACTGATCAACAACCGTATAGCATACATCATTTTCAGGATCACAAAACATATTCTTATATATATAGGCGAGTGCGCAGCATACAACACGTAAAGGCAAACAGACGTTCATACATACAAATGCATATATGTATACATATATATATAAACATATATATGTATATATAGAGATATGCATAACACACACATTAATAATAATATACGATAATACGATAATATTATACAGTAAACGGACGTGAAAGCTAAGATCCAATAGTAAAATTTAAATATAAGCCTACTCCTACACACACCCACAGACAAACACACACACACAGCAACAAAGAACGACAAACGCCAACAGGAACACACACACACAAACACAAACATAACCTCTCTAAAACACTCACACACACATTTCTGACTTGTAAATAACATACTCACACACATATGCAAACACATGACACTCACACAAACACATATACAGACATATACACCTATTTTACAATTAGTTAATTTTACTTGCTAAAATTATTGCAGAAAGCGTACGTCGCATTACACATAACAAGTAAATGGCAAAGAAATGAAAAGAAAAGAAAACTAAATAAAATCGAACATAAAAACGAAAACGAAAGAAAATCATATGCATCAAAGTAAAGTACATAATAAAGAGCAATTAAGAACAGACAGAATGCATTGATGTGTAGGCACGGTAAACGGCCAAAGAAGGTGAAGGAGGAATGGTAAAAGATAGTGGCTAGAGGTCATCGGGTCAATCGGCGTATAAAGCTGATCGATGGCAAACAGAGTAGACAGATGAGAATTAATAAATTACCAAGTAATATTATACAAATATTATTATATAAATTATTATAATTATAAATTACTATTAACGAAACCCAAAACCAAACAAGAAAACAAATAAAAAAAACACATTATTATAATGCGATAAAAAAAAACAAACAAGAAATACAGAACGAATTGACAACGTTGTATGATTTTGATCAGAAAGTAATAAAAACAATTTTCGATTTGTTACGAAATATACATAATTCCAATGTGATTATTATAATTGGGTTTGGGAAACTGATGCTGGCGCCCTCTAGCATCGAGTTGGAAACTATATCAGAGCTCCTGCCATCTTCCGGTAAATAATTGAAGCTTCTCAGCAATTGTTGCAAAAGTAAAAATGTATCGATCACATCAATCAGCCTTTGATGGGATGCAAAATTTCAAAAATGAACTGGCGTCACATAGCGGGAAAAACACACAACTTTTCTTAACCACACGCCCTCTACAGGTGGATAAAGTAATTTTAATTTCGAACGTGTTACCAGTGTTGATCAAGTAGAAATTTTAAACTTTCCGTTCATATAAAACAGCCTTTAAGCTGCTGTAAATTAATTAGCTGGCGCCATCTATTCGCAAACCATGTGGAACTTTCGCTCTCTATTGGTGACGCTAGGAACTAAAATTTAAAAGCTCTTTTTAGTGCTGAAAAAGTATAAACTTATTGTCAATACATATCAGCCAGCTTTTCAGCAAGATTTTCAGTCAATAATAGCAGGCGCCATCTACCATTATTAGTGAAAAACTGAAACGTGCTCTCTAGCGGTGGATAAAATAAATGCATTTCAGTGTTGGATAAGTACAAATTACCGATTTCATTTCAAACGCTTTTGAGCAGGCACAAATACAAGTAGTTTTGGCCATGAGTGCTACATTGAAATCTTAAATCGGGTTTTTGTAACCCTGTCCCTTTTGGCGACCAACAGGCAGTTTCAAAATAGAGACGTTTTAATAAAGCGAGGAACAAATTTTCAGCCTTTTCCAGAGTTACGAACTGGAAACTTGTCTTGCTAAATGACGAACAGATTAAAAACCGCATGTCGCTAGCTCGACTGATTTTGAGCAATTTTGAACTGAAATTGGAAAAAACTGCCATTATGCCAATTGAAAAACTGCTTGTTTTCTAAGACACGATGACCTTTGTGTCCGGGATGTGGTCCGGGAAGACGATTCACGTAAAAAATGCGTTACCGACATTGTTGCCTGTCCTCGCATTTCACGTTAAATTTCAAAATTTAATTTTAAAATTTTTTAATTATTTCACATTAAATTCATAAAAAATCGATTCCTTTCAATAAAACAGATTAAAGCAAAATGACTCAGGCAATGTTATTTATTTATTCCTAACAATCCCTTATTGGTCTAGTCTCAAGGTTAACAAGGAATACAATAAACGGTATTCTGTTCGTCTGTCCTCGCTTTCGCTTTTGAACGTTGCCCCCTGCCTTATCGATACGTAGGGTACTCAAATGTCCAAGACTGATTAAGTTGTTCTAGAGGTGGGTATATAACAGTAGGGTATGCGCAACTAGATAGAATGCAAACAAAACTCGTGTTGCTTCGTGTATTAATTGACGATATTTATTAAAACAATTTGTTTTGATTTGGTTGTTTTTTGTTGAATTTTTATTTTGAGTTGACTGCAGTTAAGGCAGTTGTACTGTATTGTATATTGTACGGTACGCGATACAATGCGGGTACTGTACGGTTGAACATTTTGCATACGCTCTTCCTTTTCTTCATTTCTCTGGTCTCTCGCTCTTCCGCAGCTTTTCTTTGTTTTTTCCAGTCGATGCTCGACTCTTTTAACTTAATCTTTAAATGAGTTGATTTTGTGTGTACATATGTGTGTGTGTGTATATTATATATATGTATGTTTGTTTATATGTATGTTGTTCAAATAAGTAATTGTTGTTTTGATATATATCAATATGTATATTTGTGTGTATGTATAAATATTATTTGCTTCTCGCGTACAATCTAACATACACATACACATGCATACGTTGTGTCTGTCTATTTGTGTGTGAGTGGTGTACAGTTAATAGTTCTTGCAACTTATCGGCTTAGTTCTAGTTCTCAATTTGTCAAAAATTATAGCTTAAAACTTGAATAAATAGTTCATTTCTTTCGCTTTACTGTCGTCGCTATCTCATCGCCTTTTTTCTTTCTCTTTATCTTTCGATCTCTTTTTTTTGCGAATAAGGTAATTTGCATTATTGTAGGCCTAACTTACCCTACTCACATCTTTCTCTTCTTTCGCTCTTTGACTTTGTTAGTGTTCTTTTTTCCCATTTCTCTTCTTTTTTTAACACTTTATTTATGCTCTTGGTATTTGCGGTATCTTAAGTGGTAATAAATAAATTGGTTTTCTTTATTTTGTTTCTGTGTTCGGGTTTCATGTTTATTAGTTCTCTTTTTATCATTTTTCATTTTTATTCTTTTTTTAAGTAACGCCTAATTTTAGTGTTTATTTTTTTTTATTCTTTTGTGGTTTCCCTATTGTTTTTAATTCAAAGGGATCATATATGTATATATTATATATATATATCAATCCGTATATCAATCATATATCAATCGTATCATATTGTATTAGCGTACTTTATTATATATATAATTAATTGTTGGTATAATGCAGTCTTTACGGCAAAACAAAAACATAATTATGCTATTTGATTTTCACTTGCGTGTCTGTCTGTCTGTCTCTGTCTCTGTGTGTTTGTATGTGTGTGTGTGTGTGTGTATTTTACGCTCTCTTCAATACGTAATCATAAAAATATATATATGGTCTATACTATATAATATTTAGGTTTTGCTTTTTAAAGTTTATGAAACCAAATACACTTAGTTAGGCGTTCTCCTCCTTCTCTCTATCTTTCTCATTCTCCATCTTTCCGTCTCTCTGTCTCTCTCATTCTTTATTGCTGCTACTACTGCGCTGTTGTTGTTGAAACAGAAGAAAATTGTCAAAAGTTTCTGTACCACTGCCCCACCCCGCCCCGTTTTCAATAAATCTCGAATCCAAATTCTAGTTTTAAGCTGTTTTTTCTCTCTCTCTCTCTACGTAGAATCCGCAATAATTATTTCTATTTTCTAATTTAATTTTTAAATATTTGTTTTCTTTGTTTTTGTTTTTTGTATATCGACGTTTTGTTGTTGTTCTCTTGTTTTTTAAAATTGTATTGTATTTAATTTATATAATTGGTAATTTTAATTCATTTCAAAGGCAGTTAGAAGTGAAAAGTTCACTTGAAGAAGAATCTCTCGACTTATCTTTACTTTACACATTTCATTTATTGCTATAAAACTATTTGTCGTTTATCTACACACATATCGTTTATCGTTGAATCGATATCGATCATCGGCTTGTAACATTTTTAAAGGGGAGATGTTGCTTTTCAACTTTTAAGTTCAAGTTTTGTATTTTCGATTTCGATTGCGATCTTGGCTTACGTTTAGTATGCAGCTTTAGTTAGTTAGTTGGCCTTATCAACTTAAGAATATTAATCAACTACAGTTACTTCCTTTCTCCTCCTCTTACACAGTTACTTTCTCATACCCTCTTTTTTTCACCTCGCTCTACTCACACACTATTCTTCTTTTTTTACACATTCTATTTGTTCCCTAAAGGCAATTTTGATGCTTAAAACTACATATACTATATACATAGCACATGGTATATAATATATATATAATGTACGTGTTGTTATGCATTAAATTAGGAATATATTCATGTCTATGTATGTGGTTCATCTAACGAAATCGAAATCAATATATTTATATTCAAGTTTACCCCGAATATCCCCGATTTGATATACTGTGTGTGTGCGTGTGTGTGTATGTAGGGGGACGGGGTGGGGGGATATGGGGTACGTATATGCTCTTTTCTCTTTGCTTTGATTATGCATAGTTTGAACGATATGAACGAATTGCTGGAAATAAGTCTTAAAATGCGAAAACGATAAAAAAGACGATCGATAAATTCAAATATAATCGACATACAATTATGCGTATGCGTATGTGTCTGTGTCTGCGTGTGGTTTAAGGTCTCAACGGTGCGTTTATTGCTATTTTACACAAGACTCGGCTATAGCCGATAAAAGTAGATATATGTACTATATATATATGTATATACATTTTATATATAAGTAGATATACATATATACGTATGTATATTTGTATGTATGTAAATATCGATTGGCCAAGTGTTTTTTTGTTAATAAATCTTCTATATAAATCGGATGGCTTGGAAGCGATGTGTGACGTAACTAGTTATCGGTTTGGCTTTAAAGGGGGGGCAACGGGTGGAGGTCAAAGACGGAAGGCGAAAGGCGGGGCAAGGATGCTACGTCTAGGCAAAGTTCGATGTACGCGTAAGAGTTTCGGTATTTTTATACCCTTCGACCATTGAAAATGGTAAAAAAAGGGTATACTAACTTTGTGCAAATGTATGTAACAGGCAGAAGGAGGCGTGGCAGACCCCACAAAGTATATATATTCTTGCTCAGGATCACTAGCCGAGTTGATTGAGCCATGTCTGTCTGTCTGGATGTCCGGATGTCCGTCTGACCAGATGAACACACAGATCTCAGCTATTATAAATTCTAGAGACACCAAATTTGGAATGAAGGTTCCTATGTACTCGGTGCAGATCAAGTTTATTTCAAATGTTAGGTGCCACGCCCACCGCCCCCACAAATCAATAATTTAATTTTTGAACTCAATTTTTAAGCGCTGTATAAAAGATACAACTTTTTGACTTTATCATATACTAAGCTGAATGAAATATCTACGTAGTCTCCAAATTACAATCCGATCGGACAATAATCACAGAAGTTATTTAAGAAAGTATGAGCATAAAACCAAGTGCTTCTGTCAGCTAACAAGGGAGGTGGGCGAGCGCCATCTGTCGGGATTAATTTTAAAGCATGTCCATATGCAAATGTGTATGAATTTAACAAATTAAACTGCACGGGAACATAGGTCGAAGGGTATCCCACTGTCGCGTTTTGCGCGACTGTTGCTCTCGTTTTGTTTAGTTAAGGTTTAGTTACAAGTATTTTTTTTTAAGTGTGGATGATTGTACAATTTGCTATTTGACTTGAGAGGAATATTCAACTGCTATGCGTGTCCGTGTGTGTGTGTTTATGTGTGTACTTGGTTTCTGGCACTGTAGGCGCTACCTTCGCTCTCGGCAGTATCTCAGGCTACGCATTTCATTTCACTTTGTTTCTGTTTATCGCCATTCAAGTTCTATTCAAATTTACGTATGTGTTTTCTTGCTAAGTATAATGAACATTTTTTTAATATTGCTTATGTTTTCTGGCATTAATCGCGCGCGCGTGTGTGTATGTGTGTGTGGGTGTATGTTAAATACAATTTATAAGTTAAGCTTCTCTCTTTTCACTATTTTCTTTTCTTGATTTCAACAACACAGGAACAAGTTTCTATACTTAATATTTAATAATAATAAAAAAAAATTATAAATGTAATATATTCTGTATATTAATTTTAGTTTTACGAATTTTGTTTGCTTGCTTAATCTGGATATACTAGGCAATTGTTATTGTGTGTCTGTGTGTGTATATGTGTGTATGGTATGTGTGTGAGTGTTGAGTGTTTACTGTGTGTTGGTGTTTGTGTGCCTTTCCTTTTGCAATGTATAAAGTATACGAGAGTTTCACGAATTAAACATAATTTGTTATTTAGTTTTGTTGTTATTGGTTTACAAGTGACCAGATATAGGTTTGGTACACACACACACATCTGTATGTAACTGTGTGTGTGTGTACGTTCATAAAAATAATTTCTTAACTCTGAATGTATCAAAAAGCGCTTAAACTACATTGAAAAATATTGGATTGAGGAAATAAAAAAAAAAAACAGAAAAAAATGAAAACTATTTCCATTGCGCTTATGTTAACGATAATAATGCACTACCATAGAATTACTTTTAAGCTTTGGGCAGCCGAACACTTGAATTGAATTTTAACATTTGTTTGTATTATTGTTAACTTCTTTTGAAAAAATGATTAATGAGAAAAACAAAAAAATATATGGGCAATAATTCAAATATGAGCTACCAAACATATTTATGTTGCTATCGTTGTGTAGGCGTTAACAGCGCCTGTACAGAAAGAGTGTATGCGGCGGAGGAGTGTTCTGGCTGGCTAAACTTCACATTCTGTTAAACTAAACGCTAAAACGCTGTTAAGCTGTTTTAAACTAAAGCACTAAGGTTATGTTATGTATGTATGAATTCCGTTTATAAACTAACATTAATGTAGTAACAGTATTTGTTGTTTTTTTTTATTTAGGCGGTGGTTTGCTCACATACGCAGTTACATATTCGTATACGTACATATGTATGTATGTATATGCAGAGGAGGATACGATACAACTTCAAATCGAACTCAGAATATGCGAATGAGTGTGTGTGTGTGTGTATGTGTAAGTGTATTAGAGTTTCTAATGTCCTCTCTCAATGCGTGTATTCAACAAAGCTCATATACGTATGCATTCTTCATTCTTGTTTGCTGATATTTGTTGCTGTTAGTCTATATGTTTTATGGTAAATTGTACATTTTCAATATTTTTTTTAAATATCTTTTTTTGTTTCTTTTTTGTGTTTTTTATACCATTCCGAAATAGCTGGATCAACATAATAAATTGCTGTTGGTTTCTCGTTCTCTTTTGCTAGTTTGCTCCTGTACTTAGACCTACAGTACACATTGCTCTCATTAAACATAATCTGCAAAGAGAGAGAGAGAGAGAGAGCGCGCAATGAGATAAGGTGGTGAGCGTGCGTTGCAGTGTCTAATGAACAGAGTTGTCTACTCACCTTAAGTATAAATATTTGGCTCTTGATTTGCTTTTATTTATAGAAAATATTTGATTTGGATTTTTAATTCGCCATCTACTGCTGCTGTCGCTGCTGCTTCTGCTGTTGCGGTTTGTCGGTGTATGCGTCGTGCCTCGTGTGTGTCTCTGATAACTGTTTACGTTATGTTAAGCTAATGTTAAATGCGTTAAAGAGCACATTAGAATAAGCACATTGTTTGCTTTTGCTTTGCTTTCGCTTCGCTTTTGCTTTGCTTGTGTGTATTTGTGTTTTTCTTTTTTGTCATTGATAAATTTGGCATAGGCAACTTTTGTTTTGTTCTGCTGTTTGCAAGTTCAGAACTGCATCTGCATATCCATGTCCATGCGCAGATCCATATCCTCGTCGTCATCCTCCTCGATAAGGTCGTCCACCTGAAAGTCTATTGGCGAAAAGCAATCCCGCTTTACGCACATTCCATCCATAGATGCCGACGACGATGCTGACGTCGCTGCTGTTGTCGCTGTCGCTGTCATTGCTGCATTGCGCGCTCGCGAGCTGCTCTGCTTAAGCACGACATCAACAGGCACCTTACCGCGCAGCCGTAACGCCGCTGCGCTGCTGCTGCTGTTATTCACAACAGTCGCTGCCGTTGCAGTAGTAGCTTTTAAGGTTGCTGTTAAAGTTGTCCCTCTGTTACCACCGCCGCTGTTGCCCGTCGAGGATGGTACGCTGGGATCATTGTAACGCGGACGCTTGTTCTGCAGCTTGCTTGCCCAGCACTCTGTGGCGCGACGACGCGCATTGGCGCATATGTTATCGCTGGTGCTGCTGCTGTTGTTGCTGTTACTGTTGCTGCTGGTGTTGTTGTTGTTTTTGTTGTTGGCAATGCTTTTGCTGCTGCTGTCGGCACCGGTAAAGGGTATATGTCGTCGCTCGATCTGCGTCTGCTCCTGCATGTCATGGAACTGTTTGTACTGCTCCAGGCGTCGCATTGAATACAGTTGCAACGACGCCATGCTGGTGGCGCCAGCCTGACCTGACGGGCGGGTGGCATTCGTGTGTGCGGCTGTGGTATTCACAAATATATCATCCTTGGCAGCATTCTTTGCCTGCAAGCAAAGCTTATCCTCCACCTCGGTGGGATCCTCAACACCAGCGGCGGCGGCTTGGGCGCGTTGCTTCTGCCTCAAATGCTGCAGCTCCTCGGCCGAGCGCTGTTTACGGAACTCGTGCACCAACGGATAAATGTGCTGTATGGCGGACTCCACGTCGTTAACGCTGGCGGCTAAAAGCAGCAGAGGAACAAGAATTAATCATAAAGAACATGCGGTAAAGAGTGGGGAGGGAGTATGCGAAAGATTCGCTCACCTGTTACCGTTATGCTGCCCGTGGAGAATATCTTTAGCGTCGCCTTTGGCTCACGCATCTTATACGTTACACCCGGATGCAGCTCCGGCTCGTAGCTAGCATTGTCACGATGCCGCTCCGAGAAATTGACTATTTTAATGGCCCACGGCATGCTACAGGTGCCGAGCACATTGACGATACGAAAGTTCTGAAAGTGCGTGGGAAAACCCAACTTGCTCAGGCAGCGTGCGTAGCGACGTGCAGCGATTTTGGCCTGAAATCGAGCGATAGATATAATTATTTTAAAGTTTCATTGAACAGTTTACATTTACACAACAATCTAGACAACACTGTTAACTAGCAGCATCCGCTGTAAAGAGTAACAATGATGCGCTGTTAACCAGCACCATGTTAGCTTAACATGCAATGTAATCAAGCCAACAGCAGCATCCACTGTTCACAATTTACATGCCATTGGCAGCATCCGCTGTTAGCAGTTTACACCATAGTAGCATCCGCAGTTAACATACTACAGTTAACCTTTAATCTCTCTCTCTTTGTCTCTCACCTGCGATTCGGATGTGGCGCCCGTGCACGTTATCCTGCCCGAGGACCAAATGGACGCCGTCGTATAGGGACGACGCAGCTTCATGGTGACCATTCCGTTCTCTCGCCTGTATTCAACATTGGCTCCGTTGAGCGCAATCTCGCGCAGCTTAAGGTGGCAGCGCACGCTGAATGAACAGACAACATTGTTGATCACTATGTCCAGTTCCGGTTCGGCATCGGGATCATTGTTGTTGCACTTTGTTGTCGTTGTTATTGTCGTTGCTGTTTCTTCTGCAGGAGCTGTTGTTGCCGTTGTGCCCGTTAGTAGCGCCAGTGGTTGTTGTTGCCCGAGCTCGTTCACCTCAATTATGTCATCATCTTCCTCATCCTCCTCCACCACGTGCTCGACATCCTCTTCCTCCTCCACTCCCTCCACCACGTCGCGCTCATCCATCACAGTCGCTGACTGTTGTTGCTGTAGGTGCTGTTGTTGTAGTTGCTGTCGTTGTTGCTGCTGCTGTTGTTGCTGCTGCAGTTGAAATTGTTTCTGTTGCAGTTGGTGCATGTTGATAAACACCCTGTTGCCATTAGGAACTGTTGTTGCTGATCCAAATGCGGTTGCTGTTGTTGTTGTTGTTCGCAACTTGCTGTTGTTGTTATTGTTGTTATTTGTTGTTGCAAATATCAATGGTTTGCTGCCGCCATTAACCAACACCATTGTGTCACCATTGAGCAACTTGCGTTGTCCAACACTGGCCGCATTCAACTGCTGCACAGGCTGCAGTTTACCAAACTGCGAAAAGTAACGAACAGTACCATGAGCAGCGCTGCTTGTAGATGCAATCGCCGTAGTCGGTTGACCGCCGCCAACGCCACTGCCAACGTTGCCGCCGCCGCCGCTCACCACAGTTGCCGTTGCGCCACCGCCAGTTTGGCGTGCCGCAGCAGCCAAATGATAACTGGAGGCAGGCGTCAAATAGACACGTTGCGCATTTGTCAACACTGTGCCAGCAACGCCGACGCCAACAACTGTGCCGCTACTGTTAGCTGCCTTTAGACCGCCGTTCATGTTGGCCGATGGTATGCTAACCATATCGTTTTGCATTAGGCTCCTGCCCGTCGTAATGCTGCTGCTGCTGCTGCTGTCGCTGCGCTGCAACTTAACTCTGTGACAGCAAACTGTAACTGTAATACAACTTCTCTTTAGTCTACTACAATGCTCTCTTTGCTATACGTTAATTGTGTTCACTGCTGCTCTCTCTTCATTGCTGCCCAACTGCTGCGCCGGCTGCTGCAGCGGCTGAGCCCCGCAGTGCGTGAGCGTGTTAACAGAGCACGAACCGAAGAGAGTGGGAGAGAGGAACACAATATAACAGCTGTTGTTGTCTTGGCGATACGCTCTCTTTATTCCTTCGCTATCGCTTGTTTCTCACGCGCACAGCTGCTCCTAGTTGTTGTTGTTGTTGATTTTATTATTGTTTTCTGTTACCTGCTTCCTTCAGAGGTTAGAGGGAATTGGCAATATTATTTTTGATTTTAGCTAGTTAACGATTTTCT
This sequence comes from Zaprionus capensis, assembly GCA_018903675.1. Classification (NCBI taxonomy): domain Eukaryota; kingdom Metazoa; phylum Arthropoda; class Insecta; order Diptera; family Drosophilidae; genus Zaprionus; species Zaprionus capensis. The sequence continues at coordinate 1,439,030 of JAEIFN010001074.1, read as the reverse complement.
CTTTTATCGTTGCCTACTTAGAGCGTGGCGTTGTTATCTAAGTTAAATACTAATTTTTGCTTCTTCTTCCTCTTCTTCTTTTTCTTGTATATAAGGCTAAAAGTGATTATTTTGTTGTTGCTGCTTTTGTTGTTGTTGTGAGGATGATGACCAAAAACAAATACTTTGCTTTGTTATTAAAATTAGGTTTTGATTTGTGTTTTTGTTATTTGTTGTTGTTGTTTTAGCTTGGTTGTGTTTTTTTATTATAATTATTATTTCTAGTCTTCCGTTCTTTCTCCTTGTTTGTTGTTGTTTGTTTGTTTTGTTTTTTAATTTAGCTTGGAGTTGTTTTGTGGTTGTTCCTTTTTTACAGTCTGCAAAAGTAGAAAAACAACAAATAATTAATAATTAATAACCAATTTCCTTTTATTTGTTTTTAGTATTTTTCTTGCACTTTTTTAACATTGTCAATACTGCGACAAATCGTATAACAACAGGTAGCACTCACACGACACACAGTCAACCAAACCGACACCAACGCTGACACCGACGCTGACGTAGGCGCGCAGCTGCTGCGAAATGCAATCAATGAATCGATGATCCACAGCTGTTGCAGTTATCGATATATGCATGTCCGGTACTTATTCATGACGATGACGATGGCTATGCCGGATGCCGATGCGATGCGTTGCGATGCACACCCAAAACAAGCGCGCACAACTCTCTGCAGCAACAACAGAACAGCTGAGAGCTCTCATCTAACAGCTGTTGCTAACAGTTGTCTGTTATGGTCGTTGACAGCCCATAGGATCGCCTAACAGTGCAGCGCAGTGTAAATTTAACCTTAACCCAGTTATATCCTCCCCCCACCACCACTACCACCAATCACTTCCTCACGCAGGGGTGGCTCATATGTGTGAGTGTGTTAGACGAGGTGACGATTTGTTGTTTGCCGGTGCAACTTTTGGGTCAAGGACGGCATGCGAAAAGTAGCACAAACGGCATCAAAATGTGGCGCGATGTCAATTGAGCACAACGTCAACGCAGCAGCTGCTGCTGCTGCTGCACATCACAACGTCGACGGTTTCGTCATTTAGCATCCAAAATCAAATGCACTTGCTCACCCATACACCTGCATACACACAAAGAGACAGACAAACATGCTCCACTGCAACTGTGCTATTTTTGGAGCGACCGCAGGCGGGCGGTCTGTGATGCTGCTGCTGCTGCTGGCGACGGCAAGTGCAAAATTTTTTTTTGTAAATTAGCGCAAATTGTAAAATACAAATGTCCGTCGTCGCAGCAGAAACAACAGTGTTGAACAATAGCAGCAGTTAATTCAATTTGCGCAATTACGCAATTTAGCCTTGTTCTCTGGTGTTTTTTATGTATTGAAAAATTTGTACTAGAAATTTCGGTTTAATGGTAATTCAATAAATATGGAAATACTCTTGCGTGAATAAACAATATACATATGTACATTTATATACATGTATGTATAAAGCTGCATATATGTGTGCAGACAACTCCCACAATAAATTTCGATAATCAGCTGTGTAAAAGGGCTACGCAATTGACGCAGAGGAAGACGAGGAGCAAAGAGCGAAAGTGAAACTCACTCAGTGACACTCACACACACACATGTATGTAAGCTTGGTGTGCGTGTGTGTGTGGGTGTGACCCAATAACCGCAAACACACAAGCACGCGCATACTACTCAAGCAAATCAGCTGAGTTTGCTTTTAATTTGAATGCATTCTCAATTATTGAGCAAATTGAAAGATCATTTTAATTGGCACACTTTACAAACGCACACATACACATACATGCAAGTACATATGTACGTTTGTTTGTGTATGGACATATGTATGTATGTTTGTACATCACTTAATGACGTTTGTGCGTGTGTGTGCTGTTGCTTTTCTGCTCGTCCGACTATTTTTAACAGGCCAGCACACGTCGAATGTGGGCAGAAAAGAGGTGAGGAAGAAGGGGTAGGGTAGACAAGCAAGTGAGGCACGCGAAACAAAAATAGGAAGTAATAAAGCTTTAAAGAAACAAATGCACAATAGAATGCAAATTATATGTATGGTATGTGCCTCGGTATGTGCTTATTGCTTGAATTTCAATACAATAAGGCAGAAATGTAAAGATATATTTACGTACATTTGTACATACATACATACATATATACTTTTTTAATTATATTTTCATTTATTTATGTATTTGCCCAGCGCAAGCGATTTGAACTATGCAAACGGCGAAGACAAAACAAGAGGCATCTGCGCAGTTCGCCAACACTTACTCACACACGCGCAAACTGAGTAAATTCTATCGAAATCGAAATCGAATTTTCAATTATTTTTGCACTGCTGCATTTTGGCAATTGTCCATTGAAATGTGGCACATTGTTGTTTGTGTTTTGCTTTTATTAATTAAGCAACGAAAAATCCAACGAGATTTTTATTTACGCAAAGGTGTAAAAAGAAAATCGTATACGTTAACAACCCCTAGACACAATGTACATTGTACATACACATTTGCGCCAGTTCATTAACCTAGAATGGCGAAAAGTAAAAATGCTAAAGTCCGAGAGAATTCGACTATGACACACCTCACTCATCGAAATGCGCTGCCAGGCTTTAATCGAAGAGAAAGAGAGTGCAAAAGCGGCAAGTTCATTGGAAGAGAGAGAGTATGTGCGACGCAGAATTGTCTTCACTTTCGGTGATAATTGTAAATTAAAAGCGTATTGCGCTTCGCGTTGTGCGGCCAGGACAACTGCATGTGAATTAGTTTATTCATTACATGCACATACGTATGTACATACATAAGTGTGTATGTATGTCATATAAATGTAAATTCCTTACAGCCTAAATAGAAGATAGGAAAAGAAAATACTAAGTAATAATATTTATAATGAAAACAATTAAAACGAATGAGGTAAATGCACAAATGCCAGTCAACGCACTGCGCGAAAAGCACACACACATTTACACATGGCTGTGCGAGGCATGCGCAACGATGTTTGTATGTACAAAAGGCGCAGCAAATCGTGCACAAAAAGCGACTGAACTTCGAAATTCAGGTTCAAGGCCAAATGACAACTGTTTTCTAGCATTGGCAGCAGAGACATACATACATGTATAGGGTACATGCATATATTGAATATGTATTGGATATGTACACCATTAATGCGAGTATGTCTGTATATAAATACGAAAATAAATAAATATAGAAATTGTCGCTTGCCACCGTCGCCACTGACATATTGCAAATTGCTCAAACAATCGGGTTCGTGCTGTCTCTCCCTCACTTACTCGTTCGTCGTCTTCTGACTTCTGCAGAATTTCGTACTTTGGATTATTTTTTCTGTTTTTAGTCTTATTTATCATATTTTTTAGTTGAAAATTTAAGTGGGGTTCTACTAATTTGTTTATCTCAATCCATTAACAAACAAAACATATCCCCCTCCCCTTTCATCCTATTTATGTGCGGATGTATGACGTGAAATATACATACATACATACATACATCCAACACGTATCTCTATTTACAGGGGCATGAGTGTGTCTGCATGCTCGCGCTTCCGTTCCATATTTCTAGAAATTCGAGTGTACGTACGGCAACACATTATCACCACCAGCACTAACCATAACAATAATAACAGTAACAGCGACAAGAGCAACAACAACAAGTTGATGTGACAAAACGTGTTGATGCTGCTTATGCTGCTGCTGCTCACTCTCTCAGCACTGTTGTGCTCGGATGCTACCGATGCTGATCCCGCTCTCTCTCTCACACTCTCACTCACTCTCTGCACGCACGCATTGCCCCATTGTTCGCAGAGCATGTACATACATATGTATGTACATACGTATAAATATCATTTGAAATAATCAACATTAATAATCTCAAAATGTTATTTACGACGTCGCTTAACAAAAAAAAATAGAATGAAAGAAATAAAGTAAAAGAAGAAATACTAATCTAACTTAGGGTTGCCAGATGAGTTTCGTATGCAATTAATAGGTTGCCTACCCAGTTATGTTTTTAAATCTATGTATCCGAAAATATTGCATTATTTTTAGAATGTGGATACACTTATTTTAAAGAGCTGAAAAACTTTTTTTCAAAATCATCTGTAATCTCTTCACAAAATCAGTAAACAGGTTAAAAATGGGTAGGTTTACTGATAAATCAGTGGCAAACTTAATCTAACTAAAAGCGTGCTCTCTTTATAATGCCCACTCGCTCAAATAGGTGCTCTCTTTATCACCTCCCTTTCCTCTTCTCTCTCTATCTCTCGCTGTTCCGCTTTTTTGTCGCTTTTATCAAATGGCGGCGCACTGCAACTGGAGAACAAGCAAAACATAATTGCGCTTAAATTGTGTGTGGAAGAGATTCAGATTACTCTATTAGTATATAATAGTGACATCACAATAATGCTTGGCCGGAAATAATATCGTACACACACATACAGGCGCACGTGTGCATGCCATAAAGAAAGAATAACTGCATGATTAAACGTGCAGAGCAAGAGGCGAAATGCGCGTGAGCCGCCGCACGTTGTGCACTTTTTTACGGCTAATGGACACATGGCAAATACACATACATACATATGTACATAGTTTTGTTTCGGTGTTGACAACGCTAACGTACGTAACGGTGTTTCAGCTCCCCCTTAACAGAGTGAGTAGTACTGGTTTCAGTTTTTCAAACTTTGCCTGCCTGCCTGTCTGTGTGTGTCTGTGTCTGTCTGAATCCTAACGGAGTGAAGAGCGAAACAGAATGAAATGAAATGGAATCAGCGAAACGGGTCGGGTCGAGTGATTCATGGGGCCATTTCATCACGAGCAGCGCTTACGCCAAACGTGTCTTCAATTTCATCAAATTTACTCGCTTAAAGAGACGAGGAATGCATTGGAATTGAAACAAAGCTCGGGGTAAGGTGCATGTTGTTGTGGGTGTGTTGTAGCTTACGGTTGTTTGCGTATGTATGTGTGTCTGGTGTGCGTGCATGCGTGTGTGCACGTGTATGAGTGTTTGCCAGTCACGCGTAAACAAACCTGTTCGCTGGTTAGTGTAGCGGGTGCTACTTGGTCACAACAACAACTGCATCATCAGCAATAATCGAAAAACAACAGGTGCTGTTTTGCGAATTATAAAAAAAATAAAACGTACAATTATACACGCCTATGTATGTATGTACATATATATGCGAAAAGATGTACGCAAAAGTCTTAACATACAATCTTCAGAGTTAAATACAGATGTACGCAACGTCACAGTGGCCTCAATGTCTACAGCTAACAGCTGTCTGTTAACATCTAACAGACTCCGCAAGGGCCAACGCATGACCCAATTCAACTTACACAGCGACGCCGTCAATGACTAAGCAGCAGCTGAGAACAACAATAACAGCAAGAGCAATGCAACAGTGCACTTATACATACAGAAATACACACATTAATATGCGTTGATACATTTTTGCACTCACAAGTAGAATGAATATGAATATGTATCCGAGTTTTTATTGATTTAATGCAGCTGACGCACGTTGCAGTTACGACAAATTCCTCCCTCGACCCCAACCCCGCATGCAGTTCACAGAAAGTTCGTCATCGCTCGCAATGAACTGTGATAATTTTTATGAAAACGATGGACATATGTATGTACATCCCATATACCACATACAATCATATTTTAATCTGTATCGTGTATATAAATATATATGTACATACATACATATGTACAAATTTGAACGTGCAAGGCAGGACTCAGTGCAGCTCAAGACTGCGCCAGTGTGCGTGTGTGAGCTGACGTCAGCTGCAGTTATGTGTGGGTGTGAGTGTCTGCAGCTGCAACTGAACTGTCAAACTTTTGTCAGCTGACGCTCCTAGAGAATTGCCAACAATTGTGTCTGACTCTGACTGTGTGTGTGTAAGTAACGCAATAGGAATAAGCACTTGCAGATATGCTAGATCGATAAATCGATACAGTTGAAATTCACGCATTCTGCAGTGATATCGAAAAACACGCAAAAGAAAACAGAATGACGAGACACATGTATAAGTGTGCGCACACACATACACAATTTTGTTAACAGCTTCAAGTGCACGAAATAGCTTTCGGTCAAAATGCAAGCGCAACCGGTTTGATGTACATCAGTTGGAGATAGAGCGAGAGAGAGAGAGACAATAGTCAGCAAGTGCGCATGCATTGAGACCGGCGACTTTGGTGGTGTTGCGGCCGGCCTAGCTTGGAATACATCGCGTTTTACGGCCCATTACCCAGTGCGTCATCATCAACAGCTATGGGATTACTCAGGTATCCCAATCGCCATCTCAATCGGCGGCGCAGCACGTAAGCTTGGGATTCACACTTGATCATGAAGCGCCGCCCAATGATCTAACGATTACTCACCTCTTAATAGTCCTTAATTAGTTTCTTTTTATTTTATTTGAAAATCTCGACCAAGGAGCCTGTAAAGAAAAATATATATATTTTATGAATCAGTGTTGAACAAATTGTAGTATCGATAGATTCGTTAAGCACTTAAAATCGTAATCACAATTAACATTTGCATGCGCAATACATATGCATATATGTATGTATGTATATTTATATGTATGTATGTTATGTATATGTATGTGAATATAAACACAATCAACAAAGTGTGCGCGCTCTGCATAAAAAAAATATATTCTCAATGCTCATGTTGAATCTTTTTCAAGTGCGCCAGTGTTGAAAGATGCACGTCCACAACATGCGCCATATTAAAATGGATCTCAATATAAAAAAAACAACAAAACCAGAAAAGGAAAACACAAACAAAAAGAGAAAGAGAAACAAAAAACCACTTGGTACCCTTAAGTGATGGCAAAACGCAACCCCAAAAAAAACGTCGGCAACGGCCTTTGGGAAGCGATGTCAATGAACCGCAGCATCGCAAAGAGAAGCTGGAAAAGAGGAAGAGCGAGCGCGACGCAATGGAAATGGGCAAAGTGCGATGATAGAGGAGGGGGAACAAGACAACAAACCCCAAGTCATTGACATTTTTGGGTTCCATACAACAACAACAAGGAGGCAGCTGTCGATTTGTTATGATTAACCGTTATGCGTAGGACAAGCTGACATTTCTGTTTCTGTTTTATTTTTTGTTTCTTATTTTGGCAGGATAATGAAATTAATACGCAGCCAGACACAAACCGTTCAAGTAGAATCATACTTCAAAGTTTGCAAACACACACACACACACATTCATATATGTATATAAACTGCAGAGCAAGTGTGGGTGCAGACAGAGAACAAAAGACGAAAAAGAGACGGAGAGGAAAAAATTTAACACGCTAGTCAACCTGAAGGCGCCGACCTTGACCGTACGCACATAGCTCTCTTCATGTAGTCAAATGTCAAGGCACAAATGCAAACAGCAAATATGTACATACATACATACATATGTACATACAGCAAATATCTACAATAAAAATAAAAAATAAAATACATAGGTACAAGGTACTTGTGCGTGTATGTTGTTAATTGATTTCATATTTAATTAACATGGTTTATATGGTGATTATGCAATTCCTTGTGATCGACTCGTAAATCATTTAAACTAATACACGCACACACACACAAATGTACGCAATCATTTACTTCATGCATGCGCTTATGCTTCTTTTTGGAATGGTCCAATCAGAAACTCTCATGCGGCCAGTGTGAACACACCACCGTGGGGAGCACAAACAGCCAAAAACACCTGACTGCCGGTGTGTCGCGCCAATTTCGATCATTTTAACTCCTGTGTTAATGTGCATATGTGTATATACGAATGTGTACGTGTATGTGCTGTACTGTTGATATTACTTGCATTTGTTGTCGGGCTATTTATTGATTCAATGTAACATGACATACTTCCGTGAAGCACCACTAATAACAGTAATATATACATACTCACTCACACACAAATCTACACACATGCATAAATATACATTAAAACATGCACAAAAACATATTTATTTAATAGACAAGCAAATATAGAGAAAGAGATGAAAGAGAGCGTGTTAATAAGCATGCCACATTTTTATACACATACTTATACAGTATGTGCATAATACATATGTACATACATATAAGCATAAGCGCACACAACAAAGAAAGCGACAAAGAGAAGAATGCAAAACAGAGACGAAGCAATCACCAACAACAAAACGGCAGCTTAGCAGAAAGTAAAAGTCGAAATCAATGAATTTCTATGTATATTTGCCCTGCTTCTGCCTTTATGTAAACACACTTGTGTGTTTGACTGATTGTGTGCACGTATGTACGAGTGTGTTTTGTTTCTGCAATTTGAGCTTTTAAATTGGGATAGTCGTACTGAAAGAAGCTTTCGACGCATGCGTAAAACTTTTCTATTCTTCTACTGATTTTCGCCTCTCCCCCAACCCCACACGCTCTCTTTGGCCCTCACGCATTTACCGATTTCGCTTGGACAGCAACAAAAATATGCACGTACACGTGAGTGTGTGTTATTTAATTGCGCTCTGCTTAATGGATACGTCTCCCCCCCTCCCGAGCGATAGCCAAGCTGATACGAAGAGACGCAAGTTGAGACGAGCCGAGTAACGTGGGCAAATGACAATACATTGACGTTCTCACGGTCACTCAATTCTCACACATACACACACACGCGCGCTTTATTTTCAATTTCATTAACATGAGTGCCAGAAATTCATAACTGTAATCAAATCTACAAACAAACCAAGTTTAAAATCTACACACTCACACACACATTCATACATACAAAATCAATTACCAGCGATAAGGCTCGCTTATACACACACTTAGCTCATATCTTCCCCCTTTTAAACAAGAGGAAGAAGAGGACTAATTCCAGCTGTAAAACAGCTGTAACGACGACGTTGGTTAATAAACTTGAAAATCAATTGAATATGCGGGCACAGAGGGGAGACACACACACATACAGGTATAACAGCAAGAGAGCGAGAGAGCACCGCTATCTGCGCTGTAATGTCTTTTGTCTGCTGCTCTCACAGAGAGGACAAAGAGCAAGAGAGCTAAAGACAGCACGGCATTGATCGATGTTTCTGCTCTCATATGCGTGTGTGTGTGTGTGTGTATATAACTGTGACGTCGCTTTGGCATGCTCTAGTAAAAATTTTGTAAACTAGCGCAAACGTACACACATACTTATGTATGTGTATATATAGTACAAATTATTTATGTCTATATGTCTACAATTTCGCATGTGCATTTGTAATATTTCAAAATTGAAATTATTGAAAAACCTAGGTTTCTTCTAGCTAGAAGAGGCAAACACACACATTCTAGACACACACATACACACATGCACATGTAATATGCCATGTACATTTACTTATAGCAGCCGATAAAACAGCAAAACAAAGCAGAATATCCGATTATGTATGTATATGTACACACATTGTATATAATGCTCAGATATCTGCGGAACAGTGGGAATTTAGCGATAAGTGGTAAACACTAACACACAGACACACATGGGTGCGGGTATTACAATTTGATTTGATTTGCCTGCGACTGTGTGTGTTTATATGTGAATACATATGCATATACAACAAACGGAAGTAACATTTCACACAATTTACAACGTGCGCACTGTGGCAATGTTGGTGTCTTGGCGAAGGGAAAGGGGAGGGGAAATGCAGAGCAGAGTGCAGCGACGACAGGTAGAAACGTGCAGTCGTCTGTGCGCACAAGCCCATAAACGAAACAGGTAATAACAGCAAACGCTACTGCGATTTATTTAGGGTGTAAATAGAGACACACACACACATGCACGTAAGCGCGCACGTTTGTGTGTGTGTTTTTGTATGCGAGATGACCTCGTTAGGCAAAGTATGAAGAACGGCAGAGAAGAACAGACTTGAAAATTAAAAAAAAAAACGCCCGCTGCCGCACCTCTAAAAAACTATTACATCACTATGAAAATTGACACACATGCATATGAAGCGCAGGAATATACAATACATGCATTGGATAACGGAAACAAACCCACACACACAGACAAATCTATACGCAGACAGCGAGACGTCGAAGTGCTTGCAAATTGTGTCTGCCTATGCATGTTCATGTCTGTGTATACCCTGCTGAATTGGAATATTTATATGTGTCATGTGTGTGTGTCTGTGTGTTTACTTAACTAAATTTCATTAAATAAGAACAGGATTGCTGCAGCTTCTAACTAAAACAACAACAACAGTGGCAACAATTTTCCTTCTAAGGTAAAAAAGCATTGAAAAGTGAGAAAAGGAACAAAGAGAGCGAATTGCGGCGAAAACTCGTTTCGCTGCTGTCGCTCTGCGCTACAAAGCGACAAATGAGAGGAGCTAACGAGCACGCACCGTCGCCGCCGCCGCAAACGACGACGGCAGCAGCAGCGGTGGTTGATGGCCACAAACCGAAGTTCGTTGAAATTTCGAATGTATGAAAACATTCAGTCTGCCGCCAGCGCGGGCCCGAGCGTTTAGCTCGAAAACGCGGCAGAGGGCCCAGCGAAAAATTAGCTGGGTCAACAAGGTGGCGGCGACGGCGCTGGCGGCAGAGCTGAGTAAGGCAGAGCGAAGCGAGTAGATTCGCTGTCTATGTGTGCGTGTGTCTGTTCGACACTTACACAGCATGTGCGCGTGTGTCTGTGTACACGCTAGCGACAATGCGCTCTGCGCTGGGTTGCTTATTCCCCACACCCTCTTCTGCTCCCCCACCCAGCCAATATAAAATACGAAATTATTTGAGGAATGCGAATACGAAAACGACGACGACGGTGGCAACAGCGACGACACACGCACTGTAGTTGGGGCTGACTTTTTTGTTTAAAAATAGCCGATGTGTTATGCGCTAGACGGGCGGCGGGGAGATCACTTGATCGCCGTCTGACGTCATCTGTCAGACGCGCAAGGATGAATCGTCTTTGTCGAGGTGAACATTTCATTCAATGAGGAGGTTGAATACCCTTGACAGTATCTAAAAAGTAGGACGGAGAAAACCGAGAAGAAAAAAAGAAGCACATCCCTTCCCAGGCCCAACGAAAGTAAGCAAAATATACACGCACACAAATGCATATCCAAAAGGAAATGCATTCAGTGAGTGTATGTGCCTAATACATTCTCTCATCAATCTTACACAGCATAATAGCAGTTGTAGTTCTTTATATTTACTGAATGCAGCTTATGTTTGTATGTATGTATGTACACACTACAGAGGTAAATGCTTGCGATGCACGTGTGGCAACACTGGCAGTGAGACACACATGCGCGCGCTTGTTCATTTCCGACTCCAACGAAAGTGAGCGCGCGCGCACGCCCTGACGCTACAAAGCGACAAATGAGCGCAGAATGACGCGTTCTCTCCCGTGTGTGGGCAGCGCGTCGTATTTCGATTTTTCATCTTTGTTAGTTTTTTTTTTCTTGCGTTGTGCTAAATGTAATTTAAAGACTTTTTGAACGGTTGCAATTCTGCAATTCATATCATATTTTCACTTTATTCAGCAGCAAGAACAATATGGCCCAGGCACACAACATATACATATATCAAATGTATCTAAGTTAACATGTGATTGCCAGCCAAAAAGAAAATGAAAAAACTAGTTATGAAATTAAGAGCCAACCACGGCGAATTTAGCTGCTATAGAGAGCGTTATATAGAGGGAGAGAGATATAATGAGACACAGAGTGAGCGAGGGAGCTAAGAAAAAGTGGAATTTGTTGTTGTTTTTCGTTTGTTAAAGGCAATGAAAATTACGTTTATTTGACTTGAGTTTCTCATAGTATTTTTTTTTCTTTCTTTTTTTTCAATGTTGATATTTCCGTTACGCAGAAATTTGCGTTTTTCGTTTGCTACAATTCATAATTGTTTATGGTATTTTGTGGTCTACTAATATTTTTCTTATGGTTATTATCTTTGCAAGGCACTTTTTCTGTATATTATTCTGTATGTTACTGCTTACAAAATATACATGGGGCTGTTGTCATTGCTTCTGAGATGCTGCTCTGTCGTTGTTGTTGTTGTTGCTGCTGCTGATGCAGTTGTTGCTATATTATCTGTGCAAATACTAAACTTACAAGCTAATTTACAAGTAGTTTGTTAGCCTACATAGGAGGGAGAGTAAAAATTATGCGAAAAACTAAAATGAAAATCAAAAAGAAGAAATAATACGAAATTGAACGAAAAAAAATCACCTTTTTTCTTTATAGAGTAGGTCGCGTCGTTTGAAAAGTGCCGCTGCTCTCAGAAGCTCGTTGCTGCGCACACTGCTGCTGTTGCCGCCTCTGCCTACTGTCTGCTGTCAACTTTAGTCAGTCAATGAGCAGCTCTCGCACGCTCTGCCTCTCTCTCTTTCTGCGAGTGTGTATGCGTGCGTGTGTGTGTCGCCTTGCTTCTCGCTTGCTCTGCTACGATTTGCGGGCAGAGAACCACAAGAGCGACGAGCGCAAAGAATGTCGTTTACGAACTTTCCGTTACTTTAGTACACTTTTCTTTCTTTTTGATTTTGTTTTTTGTTGTTGTCGGTTCTTACTTGCAAATGTTTTATGATAACAATTGTTGCTGTTATTTTTGCTTATATTATTGTTATATTCTCTTCAGATTGTTCAGTTTGTATAAACAACGATGACTAAGACACACACACACACACATACACATGTGCGGTATATGTATATATGTATTTTTCTTGAACTTTCAACGATCTTGCTAAATTGGCATAATTCATAAAATATGCATTAAAATAAATGCGGCAGTGGGTATAATTAACAGTAATATGCCAGTTCAAAGAAAAACAACGAAAAAATCAACTTTGTCCTCTGGCAAAACAGCAAGCAAGTATGTGACCACAACGACAGCCACAAAGCAACAGCAACCGAGGCTACGTCGGCGACTCGTCACAGAGAGAACACAATAATGGCAGAGCGAAATCAGTGTGAGAGAGCAGCGCGTGGTGTGGCGAAGGCGAAAATGACGCGACAGCACACAACATGCACAGTCACTCATGTATTCCGACTAAGCTATGTAGACTACAAAGCAAATTTGAGCGCATGCTCTCACACATACACAGCACACACATAGGCTCTCTCCCACTCTCTCGTCTGGTTGCTCTCTCTTAACACTTTGCACTCGCACACACGTTTTTGTTTCGTTGTATTTTTTTCGTTCGGTCGCTGCGACTTGTTGTTGGACGCTGCTGCGCAGCGACTTTTGTAGTTGGCGCTCTTGCTGAGCAGCAACGCAATAAAAGTTCAAAAACAGTTGAAGTATACCGCGACGCGAGTAAAAATCTTTCTTCACCGTCGTCGTAGTCGTGTCGTCTTCCGCGAATTTCAATTTCTTTTTCAATTGAATGAAAGAAACGCTAACGCTTTTCTCATTATTGGTAGATATAAATTTGTTTATATTCGTGGCAATTAACTAGGCAATAATAGTGAATCGAGAAAAAAAATTCATACAAATGTTTATTAATCGCTCGCTCCCATATATGTATTGTTGTTTTACATATGTGTATGTATGTATGACGTACAAACGCAAATAAATAGGAGGCGCTTTAGAAATGCTTTTCGTTTTTAATTCCATTGTAATTCATACGAAGAACATAACAGCATTTTATTGTTGTTGCTAGTGTGGCTGAAGTGTGCGCGCTACAACGTTTAATTGCAATTTGGTTTCTATTTCTACTATTATTATTTTTGTTTTTTTGTTATATTTGCTTGCTATTCTGCCAATAGTAGGGGAAAAATCTGCCTGAAATTTGCATAAATTGTTTTGTTTAGCATTGTACGTTATACTACTTGTTTGTTTCTCAGTAATTATAGCGGCGTTAATTTATTTATCGTGAGTTTGTTGTTTAAAATACTTATTAATTTATATCAGAAGCAAAAAAATTACCAAAAATAAATTCTGAGAGCACTGTATGAGCACACACGTACGTCTTCACAGTCGCTCGGCTCTCTAACAACTGACAGCCCGGAGTGAGCAGTGTGACCGAACGTGGCGCACTGAAAATATCACAGTGTCCAGTGGCCACACCGTTCCATTATGTTCAGTGTGACCAAAACTTTTGGGCGCAAAAATCGAATCGAAATTCATTAAAACCATATGCATGTCGAAACACTAATAGAATTACATAATATTAATTATTTCCGCAGTGAGGCAAGCAAGAATTTAAAGTTACCGGCTCAGCAATTTGGATTAATCAGCTACTCGCAGTGGCCGTTGAATCTGTACACATATATTTTTAATATTTTTCAGAGTTGAAGCACACTGGCAGTGGCTAATTCAAAATAACTGACATGCCATTGGTTTCATCACGTGCTTTAAAAAATTTAATCAGTATGTTTATTACTAGAATGGCTTTTGAACATTGCATGTAAACTCATGTAATCATATTTTATTTGATGAAAAGCAACATATTAAAATAAACAGTCAACTACCAACAACTACAAACCAGTTTTTATTGCCCTTTTCAGCATGTTTACATGTGCTCACGTTTTGCAACACGGACATTTCTACATAAATGTTCGCATGCAGGCACACTTACAAAATGAAATCATGCCAGTGTGCCCGTATGCTGACCTACAGCGGTCAGCTGCTCTTCAGAGATAATCGACAACTTTCGATAGATATTAGAAATTATTTGGGAAAATAATAAAATGTAACTACAATTAAGACTCTCGTATATTTTCCTAGAAACATTTATATATAAATTTAGTTCTTTGATATACATGCGTTGATGTACACATCTCAAGTGGCATACAAAAGAATGTAAATAACATTTTCAAAACAGTTGCCTAAATATATCGATATTTCATATCTATATAGCTTTCATATCGCTTTGCTCAATCTCTATGCGGCTTTTCCCAGGGATGCTTGTGTTTGAAATACCCAACAAACAGATATAGTTATATCGATAACATATCAATATATCTCTATTAATTTATATCACTAAATACATATTAGCATTATTAATGAACTGTTAACTGTTGTCGCATTTTAATAAATGATTACCGCATTGGCATTCTTGTTGCGGCTGCCGCTGCTACTGCTGCTCCTGTCGCTGCTGTCCACTCAGTTTCCGCAGCCGGCTACAGCTCAGCTCCACCAATCGCACCACTCAACCGATGAGCAATTTCATGAGGAGTTGGTGGTGCGCCCACTTGCCGGTGACCATGTTAACACATATTTTCAATTCACCACACGCTGGCATTATGGCAAACACGAGAACCGTAAGTAAATGCTATGAATATCACCATACCAACACAAGTCACATCATAATCCAATTGTCATCGCTACATTGCCCACCGCAGTTTATCACACACAATTGACGCCTCGCATAATTGCTGAGATTCTGCAAACATACGATGTCAAGGAGTTGCACATAAGTCTCACCCAGGGCCTCTGGCGCTATGAGAACTGGGGCTATCCCATTGTGGAGGCAACTGGCGGTGCTGAGCTGTGGGCCTGGTTTAGTGCACCCGATCTGAGTGACGACGATGTCAACAAACAATGGATGCAATTGGCCAATGTGTTTTCGGGTGTCATATGTGCCTCGCTTAATTTCGTCGACAGCACAAATAGCATTGCTCCCGAGCATATACTTCGTCCACAATTCATGCAATCATCGAACCAATCGTCGACAAACCGCAAATTCATTCGCTATGCGACGCTTCCACGTGAAATCGTCTGTACGGAGAATCTGACGCCCTGGAAAAAGCTATTGCCATGCGGCAGTGCATCGGGCTTGGCGACGCTACTCAACTCTGGCTACGTCCACAATACCAAGTACCATTCGCTGGGTCTCAAGGTGCGTACGCTGTGCGACGCACAAGACTCGGACAATTGCATTGTCGAGCTAACCCAAACGGCCAATTTAGTGTACGATCTGAAGCTGCTGGAACAGAGCAATGCGGACTTTTCGCTGCGCCGCCTCTTTGGCATGGGTCTCAATGGCGTTTGTGAGCTGGCCACCAGTAGTAAGATCTATGTGCAGCGCAGTGAGCAGGGCGAACGTTTTCAGCTGGTGCCAGAGGCGCCTCAGGAGGTGACAAGTACTCGCGGTGGATATACAGTTCTTTATGGCGTCTATGATATGCAACAGCAGTTCGCCGAATCTCATGGACCGCGACTCTTCAACATCGCCTGGGTGGGAGTAAAGGGCGTCGCCGGCTCAGCCACAACTAGCTTTGGGAACCGCAGGGAACGTATCATGACTTTGCCGCCGCTCTATGCGCATCGCTATCTGCTGGGAACTGGACAAAAATGTGGACGCATTGCCACCGAAATAACCAATACCCACTATGAGCCACTGCCCGTCATCTTGATGGAGCTGGTGCCGTGGTATGTGCACGCCTATCTGCACACTTTGCGTATACGCGGCAAGGCACGACATCGACACGAATACGCTGCCAAGGAGCTGCCGTTCAAGGTGCTTCAGTATGCGCCCAGCAAGCAACGTGAGCTGCCCACCCATCTGGAGGTAGGCTTTCTGCTGCCGGCCCAGAGCAGTGCATTGATTACCATCGAGGTCGATTATTTGCTGCTCAAGTGGCTCGAGTATCCTCCAGATGCGAATCATGGACATTACATTGGTGCCGCTGTCATTAGCAGCCAATTGCCAATGGGACGTAATTACACCGCCCTGCCGCTGGAGGGGCATCTCTTCCAGGACTCGTTCAATGCATCGCGCTCAACGTACACTCTGACATTACGCACAGAAGCACTCATCGTATCTCTGCCCACACCGGACTTCAGTATGCCGTACAATGTGATCTGCCTGGCTTGCACCGTGGTCGCTCTGGCCTTTGGGCCCATTCATAGTGTCGCCACCAAACTGATCACTGTCGAACGACAGACGACAGTACCACGAAATCTGCTGAGAAAGATCTATCACAAGCTGAGTGCTCGATTTAGCAAGAAATCCATTCCAGCTGTAGTCACAGCAACAGCCCCCCAATCTGCAACGGATCAAGAGCAAAGACAGAAAGCCAAGATGAAACAGGACGATCAGCAGCAGCAGCCGGAGGTGCAACAGCAATCGTGTGATAGTAGCTGCGTGACCCATATGTGATAGACAGAGACCGCAAATGATGGTCCTGGTGGTGGAAAGAGACAAGGGATAGAAACAGACACGAAAATAGAGTGAGAGACAGAGGAAGAGAGCGAGAAAGAGAGACCGAGACCGCTATAATAGTATTGGACTGCTATAGAAAACATATTCCAAAGCAACGTCAGTCATTTTGATATTTGTTAAATAACCAAACTTTGCTTAATATGTTGCGATTAACTTTTTCACAAATAAAACATGTTCCATTTTCATGATCAACCAACATCATGAGTGTATTTATGTATATTTGCTCCATCTCTATCTAAATTTGTATATAAAGCCCAGCAATCGTGTGTCTTTTGAGCAAAGCTAATAATGAGATTCATATTTAATATGTGTGCGTTTATTGCATACCTTCATCACTTAAAATGTTCAAACAGATTATCCTAACTGTGTCCAATTGTAGGTAGCAGAAAGGACTTTCCGAGTTAATTTAGAAATGTTTCTTTTCTGTTTCAGTAACTGTGACAGCGTTTATCTATATATACACATTCGAATTCCACAAACACAAGTTTTTCAAATAAACATTTTTGCGCTTTGGACGACAGATATACTAAGAATACTTAATATATAAATATATAAATATAAGATGTATATCTTATACCAACAATCCCCAATTAGCCAAACGCAAAACAGTAAAAGAAAACTACTTTTATTTGTCATTTATTTGCTTATTTTAAATTAGATAAAAACGCAAGTGGAAATTAGACAGCTTTATCGCCTTTATTGAATGCATTTCGCCATTTATTTGTATTTTTTGTTTGTTTTGTTCTTGTTTTATACGTAAGTATTTTAAATAATAATAGTATCGATTTAGTTTTGTTTGTTTTTGCTGGTTTCTTTTGTGAATTCTCCGTTTCAAATAATGTAAATGCTATCGATGACACAATACACAAGCAGCATATCGATCATTAGTTATCCCTTTTGCTTAGCTTACAATTAGATTAAAGTGCGTGACGCGCTGTGCGTTTGAGCAGGATAGAAGCAGCCGCAAACACACTCGCACAGGCGTACACGCACCCACGCACACTCGCTTTCGCTCTTATTCACACACATGCACACTTTAAGCCTTGGCTGCGTTGTTGTCTGTCAGTGTTGAAAAATATTTCTGTTTATGTTTTGTTTGCCATTATTGGAATATTTTATCATTAAAAACTACTTAAATCATGTTTTATTCTCTTGCTGCCATTTTTTGTAATTGCAAAAAACAAAAAAATATATATATCTATAAATATCTATTTAGAGTTTGCGTTAACATTTTACAATAGACACAAAAAAAATGCCAGGCAGAGCGAGGGGTACAAAAACGAGTACAATAATTTGTTTAAAATGGAACCTAACACACGTTTAAAAAAACAAGCATTGAAAATGATTTCTCGTATTTAGTAGTTAAAAGAGTGGTTAAATTTATCAATTATATGGTGAATATGTATGTTTGTCGTCTCTTCTATATGTACTATGTATGTGTGTGGTAGACTTTTATATGCATAATGGACGCGTCACAACGCTCGGCTTCTCAGTTACAGTTACTACAAATACAGATACAGATACAAGTTAAAACTAATGTTAATGTTTTGAAATTCCCGCCACGCACACAGACGCAGAGTAAGAGAGAGGGGAAGGAAAAAGTAGGGATCGGGGGGAACTAGATCTTGTCTAGCTAGTGTCTATCCCGTCTTTCTTGTTGTGTGTCTATGTGTGAGTGTGTGCGTGTGTTTGTGTGTGTGCGTGTGAACTGGATGTCTCTATTCGTCCTTCAGAATGTACGCTTCACTCACTGCGGCGGTTGATTCCCATAGTATCCATAGGCACCCGCCGGCGGCGGGCCTTGCGGAGCACCCGGTGGTGGCATCTGTGCCCCACCCGGCGCCGGCCTATAGCCCTGATAGCCCTGCGACGGTGGATATTGTGCATAGCCACCAGCCTGCGGCGGCTGATGATAGGCGTGACCGGGATAGGCGCTACCCGGTGGCGGCGGACCGTAGCCCTGTGGAGGCGGTGGTGGTGGTCCACCATATGCTTGTGCACCAGGAGCTGGTTGATATTGATTTGGTGCCATTTGCGGTGGCGTTGCACCGTTCGGTGGTGGCGGTGCTGTTGCATTCGGTGGTCCTCCACCGGGCGGCGCCTGCTGTTGCTGCTGTGGCGGTGGACCGCCCTGTGGCTGCTGCTGCTGTTGTTGTTGTTGCTGCTGTTGTGGTGTACCATAGCCACCGACGCTGGTGGGCGGCGTCGAATATGTCGGCTGTTGCTGTGTAGGCAGTGGCGATACGCCGGATACAACTGCGCTCAGCTGCTGCTGGCCCGGCTGACCAGGTTGTCCCGGTTGTTGTTGCTGCTGAAGCGGCTGCGAGAGAGAGAGATTCGATTAATCGAAAATCGATGCTAGCTTAGCCAT
Source organism: Zaprionus capensis (assembly GCA_018903675.1). Lineage (NCBI taxonomy): Eukaryota > Metazoa > Arthropoda > Insecta > Diptera > Drosophilidae > Zaprionus > Zaprionus capensis. The sequence continues at coordinate 1,419,501 of JAEIFN010001074.1, read as the reverse complement.
TGTCAAGACTCACCTGTTGTTGTTGCTGCTGCTGTTGCTGGGGTGCATATTGCGGTTGCTGCTGTGCAGCGCCCGCTCCAGGCGCTTGCTGATTTGGCGGCACACCCGCCACTGATGTCGGCGGCGGAGGTGGCGTCGATTGTGGCGTATTGGGTCCATTCGGATTGCCTCCTTGTTGCTGATTGGGCGCCGATTGCTGCTGCTGTTGTTGTTGCTGCTGCGGCGGTGGTGTCTGGCTGGGCGCTGTGCTATAGCTGGCCGGTGGTGGTGGCGGTCCGGCATTGGTACCCGCTACACTGACCTGTTGTGCATTCGGCGGACCAGGCACCGGCTGGCCAGGGTAGCTGCCAGGCGGCGCACCACCCGCCTGCTGATAGGCCTGGTATGGCGACTGTGCTTGGCTAGTCGGCGGCGGTGGACCATAGCTACCTGGTACTGGGGCACCTGGGGCACCCGCTTGGCCATATTGACTGGGCGGATAGCCGGCATAACCCATGGGCGGCGGTCCTGGACCCACACCGGCTGCATTCTGCGGTGGCGGTGGCCCATACTGATTGGGCAGTACACTCTGCGGCGGACCGGGCGGTCCAGCCTGACCACCAGCTGTCGGTGGTGGTCCGTACATTTGCGTTGGCGGTGGTCCCGGGGGTTGTTGACCCGGTGTCACCTGCTGCGTGGGCGGCGGTGGTGGTGGATATGCGCCTGGTGGTGGTGCCTGCTGCTGCTGCTGACCACCGCCAGCTGCGCCACCAGCATTCGGATTAGGCTGATAGGAATGCACCACACCTTGTCCACCCGCCGCTGTTGAGCTGGGCGGCAGCCCGGCATGATGATACGCTGCCTGGGCATTGGGTGGCGGTGGTGGTGGTCCGTAGCCTTGTCCCGGCGGACCATACGGATACGCATTCTGTGGCTGGTACTGCGGCTGCGATTGAGGCGGATAACCCGGATAGTGTCCATGCTGTTGCTGCTGTTGTTGTTGTTGCTGCTGCTGCTGTTGGTAGCTGACACGATACTGTGCCTGCGGTGGTGGCACTGGTCCAGGCCCCTGTTGTGGTTGTTGTTGCTGGTTGGGCTGCTGCTGTTGTTGCTGCTGTTGCGGTGTCGTCGGCTGACTCTGGCCCGGTGGCAATGGTCCATTGTTGGGACGTTGCTGCTGTTGATCTGTAGGAAAATCAGTTTGGGATTAGACTCATGTATAATGGAGAGCGACAATAAGTGTCAGTTTTCTCAGACCGACGGACAAATACATTTTCTCAACTTTACACTTACTGGGCGCCGCATTTGCTACGATCTGTGCCTGGCCAGCTCCGGCCTGTATGCTGCGATAGGCGCCCTGTGGCTGTGGACCGCCTGCCTGGCTAACTTGAGGCGGTTGCTGCACTTGACCAGCCTGCTGCTGCTGTTGTTGTTGCTGCTGTTGTTGTTGCTGCTGCTGCTGTTGTTGAGATTGCTGTTGAGCACTGGGCGGCATTCCAGGATGAGTAGGCTGTTGCTGCTGGCCAGGATAGGGTGGCATTTGAACGGGCCCCCCGACGCCACCATCGCCGGCGTGCTGCATCATCTGGGATTGAATGACGCTACCTGGTGGCGGTGCACCCACCGGTGCTCCCTGTTGTCCCTGAACTTGTTGCTGTTGTTGCTGCCCCGGCGGTGGTACACCAACTCCAACGCCCATCATGCCGTGCGGCGTAGGGGGCTGGTTGCCTTGTTGCATTGCCTGCTGCTGCAGTATGTGCGGTGGCTACAAAATATGCCAAAGACAAGGTAAAAGAAATTAGATGATAATGATTAAGAGGAGGAAGAGGAGAATGCGACGATTTGCTCGACGCGATATTTACCGGCAGTATTTGCGACATGTTCATTTGAGGATCGGCCAGTTGTGCCAGGTAGACAAGATTCCTATGTAATGCAACATGATAGGTCATGCACTCCTGTGATTTGCCCATATTCTGAAAATCTTGTATTGTCTGAATGAGGCCGCAATTCTCGTCCAGCATCTTTTGGATTTGCGCCGAATTGACTGTCGGTGTGGGTACACCGCCACGTTGTGCATTCGGATTGGGTGGTGTGCCCATCATGACGCCTACGCCACCGATTGACGGATTTCCAACTGGGCCGACACGTTGCTGCATTGGACCCATTGGTCCCATGGGGCCAACACCAACGCCACCTGGCGGCCCTTGTCCACTGCCAGGTGGCTGTTGTTGTTGCTGCTGCTGTTGTTGTTGCTGCTGCTGTTGTTGTTGCTGCTGTTGTTGTTGCTGCGACGGCACCGGCGGCGGAAGCCCCATCTGTAAAGATCCCGGCGGATGCTGCACCGGCGGCGGTTGCTGCTGCTGCTGCGGCGGCGGTTGCGGAGAATAAACTGCAGACATTTTACTGGCTGCAGCCTTCTTCTTCCGCTTGGGAGTTTTCTCCTGTTTTTCCACAATTTTAGCGGTTATTATAAAACGGGTTGCAAAGAAAAATCTAATTCAATGATGCCGATTTGTCTGTACTTTATTTTATTTTCACTTTTATCACTGAATTGCGGATGAACAAAAAAGAAAAAAAAAAAAAAAGTCTACGCCTCGGGTTTACAGAGAGCGGCTTTTTTCACATTCGCATTCGCCGCATTAATACACATACACACACACGCGCATAAATTTGTAGATATATATATAATTTATATATAAAAGGAGACTGAAACTACTTTAAATCGTTATGCCTGCCAAGTGCGTTAAACACGTGTCCCGACTATATGGCTCAACACTTAATTTTTACAGCACTTTTACCAATTGATAGGCTTTTGCCAAAAAGTCTACATAATTTTTCTTTTTCTTTCCACTTTTGCAAATTGCAAGGAACGTCAACGACGCTTTCAACGATTACAGCGGCCGGCCGATAAAATGTATCGATGCGTGAAGTGCCCTTACACGTTCAAGCATGGCATAATGTCAACTCGCCATTTAAGTGTTTACTTTACTTATTAATTATTTTCTAAACATAAATATACATAGCAATGCCTATATAAAATGTATTTAAAACTGCTTAGTCTTAAGAACTTAGTAACAAAGCCACAAAAAATACTTAACTTATCAAAAACAATTTCCAATGCTTGCATGATGGCTTGTGGATTGCCAACTTGGCACATTATAACTAATAGTTATCACAGCTAAAAACAAATTTTACTCCATATTATATAAATCATGAGGAACACTTTAGTGTCCATACATGTTTTTGTTACATTTTATATATTTATCTGAAAATTTTAACGCAAATTTTTCGCCGATATTATTACAAGCCGGCAGCACAGAGCAACATCAGACATATCGATATTAAACTGAACGATAACACACCACGCTCTCGGCAACAATCTCTCTTTTATTTTTCACAATTTATTTTTTGGACTGGCTTTTGGCCAAATTGATTAAAGGAGTGTGTGTGCGTGTATATACACATGTGTGAGAGTGCGATTTATTAAACAAAAAGCACGAACTAGATTATTCAATATCAAAGTGTAACATTGCCTTGCCGCGCGATACCCGTATGAAATTGTTTAGCATACATAAAACAAATAATAAATATAAAACGATACGTACTCATACAAATTGAGATTAATATTTAGTTGCTGGATACTTGTCCTAAAACTACAAGAAACGCAACAATAAAGTTTGCCAACAGCTCCAGAAACAGCGACAATCAAAAACGAAGAAAATAACAAAAATTGTGACAACAGTAGCAGCAACAACAACAACAGAAGAAGAGCAACAACTCTGCATTCATTAAAATATGAGAAAAGTGATGAAACTTTATGTCAAATCAAATGTGTAAAAAATAAATAAAAACGCCAAATATAAATATATTGAATTGCGTGTACATACAAACATAAACAGAATCATCGCATAAATCTTATCCTTTTGGAGTCTCCGGCTGCACGCTTGCTTTAATTATCGATTTTATACCCAGCGCGCTTCTTTGCTGCCATTTCCATGCATATGCGTGTGAGTGTGTGCGTGTGAAGCGGAATAAAAAAGAGCAATATTTGTGATATCGATATCGATAACGATATATAGCAATCACAACACGAAACAGATACAACCAAAACATTTTGAGCGCGTTATCAAAAGCACAAAAGCAATAACAATTTAGTACAGCGACAGCCGGCGCGTTGTTATTTTTTTGTCGCTCACTACGGGTGTGTGTGAGGGAGCTTTTGTTTTTAGTTTTTTTGGTTTTTGTTTTTTTTTTTTTTTGGTTTATTTTTTTCTACTTAACCAACGTAACGAGGAGCTACAACAACAAGCAACACAAAACGTACGTTGACAACGGCCAAACGACAACACAGCAGCCGCTATTTTCTACAATTATTAACAATTTGGTAAGAAGAGAACTTCTTACCAATGATTTCGTTGCTGCAAATGAAATTCCATGCACTGCTGTTGCTACTATCAAAGGTCTGGACATGCATCTGTTTCATGTTCAATCGCCAAGTGCGCGCTGTAAGTACCTAAAATGAAAAGAAAACAAGCAATATTTTTTGTCCAAGTAGGCAAAAATAAAAACATAAATATAGCACGCACATAGGCATTGGGGTTTCGCCAATAGTTTGTTATCACAGAACACACCGATTAAATTACATAAAACGGCACCCACTGGTCAAGGCTGCGATAAGCAGCAAATTCTTAACCCTTTCAAATCCGCCAACCTGCACCTGTGTCTGTGCACCTGTCTGTCAACTTTAACCCATGATTTTACTCTAATGACATCTCCAATTAAGCCTGCAATTATATTTTGCGGCGAGAGCTGTCGATGACAGCGGCGGCTGCTGCTTATCATACCTTTTAATTGTTTTGTCTAACGAACTTTTCTGTCTCTCTCTCTCGTCTACCCACCCCACCTCACACAACTTACCGCCTTCTACTTTTGTGTACAATGTGCTTCCGCAGCATGACGCTGCAGTCGAGAGTGAGAGAGATTTACATTTTTTGAAGTTCATTCGCGCTCATCGCGTGAGGCAAAGAGAGGGAGAAGGGTAGAGAATACTTGGCGAATAAAAAGATCCCTTTTGAATTTGTATACACCGAATTTGAAAGTATAAAAATTAACTCTCTTAGTTTATCCAGTATCAGCCGGTTAAATATGAACTATTCCCGCTGTCACCTGTGTCCCGACATCGACTGAGCTTGGTGCAGCGAAAGACATTGGTGCTCGATCTGGACGAGACTCTGATACACTCACATCACAATGCGATGCCAAGGAATACGGTGAAACCTGGAACGCCGCACGATTTCACAGTTAAGGTGACCATAGATAGGCATCCGGTGCGATTCTTTGTACATAAACGGCCGCATGTCGATTACTTTTTGGATGTGGTAAGTGCGAATTTGTCAACAGAAATACAACAAACAAATCGAATAGCAGAACAAATAGAGTGAGAGAGAGATATATAACTATCTATAATTAGTTATTAGTTATTTACATCAAAGGACTCGTATAATTGTGCGTATTGCAGGCTTTTCTTAAGAGCTAATGAATAATGTATTTAAAATACAATATTTGTATAAAGAATGTAAATGGATTAAACCGCAGTGCAACGCAAATAAAGCGGGTTCGTCGAGAAATAAAATGAAATGAGTTGGGGATATAATTAGGTATTGGAATTTTAAATGTCATGCACTTTAGTAATAGTAAAAAAGTTAGTATTGTGATCATTTTCAATGGTCGAAGTATATTTAAATAAAATGTTCCTCAACTAATATTTTGCTTTTCCATACTTACAGGTTTCGCAGTGGTACGATTTAGTTGTATTTACGGCTAGTATGGAGATCTATGGCGCTGCAGTCGCCGATAAACTGGACAATGGTCGTAATATACTGCGGCGACGGTACTATAGACAACACTGTACGCCTGATTATGGGTCGTATACCAAAGATTTGTCAGCCATATGCAGTGATTTAAATAGGGTAAGTAACGCGTATCGATGCGATGAACATATATATAAATATATATATTTTATTATTTTCTAGATATTTATAATTGACAATTCGCCCGGAGCATATCGTTGTTTTCCAAACAATGCGATACCGATCAAAAGTTGGTTTTCGGATCCCATGGATACTTCGCTGTTATCATTACTTCCGATGCTCGACGCTCTGAGGTTTACCAACGATGTGAGGTCTGTGTTATCACGGAATCTACATCTGCATCGCCTTTGGTAGCAGGTGTGCCGCCAGCAAGCGTAGCTCATGCAATAATTCACAATGTGTACGAAGCTTACAGTTTAAAATAGTTACATTAACAACAGAATCGGAGAAACATTAACATTAACAGAAATAGAATCAAGATGTGAAGATCTAATTAAGGGTCGTGCTGTGACACATAAACGAATTTTTTAAATACGATTATGTTAATTAATAATAGGCAGTGCAGTGAAATCATCTATTTTCTGTATATTGTATTACATTTCGAATATGCAAGAGTTTTTTCTACTAATATACACCCACATATACATATATTTGTATCTTAAATTGAATTAATGGTTAATTAAATAATTAATTTGCGTTCTTCGTGTAAATGTGCTAGACAATTAAACAAATTTATTACTTCGTTTTTGTACTATAAATAAAAAAAAAAACAACAACAACAAAGCATGAAACAGAGCAAACACTCTCTGGTATACAGTATGTTCGCGTGAAGGAGCTACCGGAAAATATTATGTTTGAGATTGACACTCAAGTTATGATCACAAACTAAATACATATATATTATATGCACACACAAACACACTCACACATAGGCAGACAGAAAAGAGAAGTAAACACCTATATCATAGAGACCTATGCTAAGAGAACTACAACACAAACATACATATACATTACATATATATACACATTATATATATTTATGTTAGAATTAGTTTGTTGTAATTACATTATACAAATTATTATAATTAAAAAAATGAGAATGAAAAGCAAATTGTTTTATATATACAAAACACACAATAATTTAACATTCAGTTCTTGTGTAATTTAAATGGAAATCAGAGAAAATTGTAGACATGGTTCAATTAAAGTACTTTTGTATAGTTTTTTGTACAGATCAGGCAACTAACTTTAAACCCTAATAGTTTTTGTCAAAAATCGTGCTACAAAATAAATGCAATTGAGTAAAAACGGTTGCGAAAAAGGAGATAGACAGATGAAAAGGATTATGTTAACTCTTAAGATATTAGACATGTTTGCCTGCATGCAGGCCAACGCATTAAAGGCGTACTATATTTGTATTTAAACTTTAATAAGACAATGAGAACTATTAAAGCATTAACAAATTCATGAAAACATTTACTTTAAGGGCAATCCAAGTAGACGAAGATAGAACCTACGGCTGAGCCGTAGCCCAATTACACACACACACAAATGTATGTATGTATACAAACACGCTTTGTTGGTTCCTTAGATTCCCTGAAATGCACTATTATAGCAAATACAAAAAAAATAAAACAGCTAAAGAGGAGAAAGAGACCGCCAAATCACTAAATATACATAGATACACTTAATAATATAATACAAATATAATTCTATTGATATTGACGATGAACAATCGTAGAATGTTTAATTTGTAAAACATTAGTATAAACTGTTTGCAATACATCAAAATCAATCATTGGCTAACATCAAACACTAAAAAGAAAAAAAAAAGAGGGAGAGAGAGAAAGAGAGAGAGAGAGAGAGAGAGAGAGAGAGAGAGAGGGAAAGAGCAACAATTCGCTTCCATAGTTTTATTGACACTGTTTCAAAATGCTTACCAAACCAAGCATAACAAAAACATCTTTAGCTTGCGCCAATTGAATTGTGTCGTTTATTTGTCTTTTATTGTATTATTATTATTGTATTGTAATTGTATGGGAAGAAAATTAATTTGTTTATTTATTAAAAATTTATGCGATGTTGTTAATTTTAAGTAGTTTGTAGCTTTAAACAAATTTGTTAAAAAAGAATAAAATCATAAATTAAATAAATCGAAAAAAGTAAACACAATACAAACGTTCTTAACGCCATTGCGTGTGAAGAAAATTCTTCCTTTGTGGCGCTGGAGCAATTGTTCACATGCGAACAAACGACGCTCAAAACGTTTTTTGGCTTCAGCTCATAAGGAACACAACTTCCTTGCTTTTGAATCTTTCCCAACACTTGCAATCGTTTGGAAATGGCTTGCCGGGTAACTCCTAATTCTATAGCAAGTTCTTCTTGCTTTTGGGACGAATCCTCATCGGGCAATGCCACCATTTCTGCGACTTCGAAGGTTTTGGAATTTCCTTCACGTGGGCGGTCGTCAACATTAAAATCACCGTCTTTAAAACGACGGAACCAATCCCGACATGTGGTTTCGCTTAGATGCTCCAGAGCTGCCGTTTTTTTCAAATTGAAGAAGAAAATCACGGTTATTTGGCATAAAATTAGAAATTTTTGCTCAACCAGAAACATATAATTAAAAAAAAAAATCCCTAGTTTGTCGATGTGTTTTGTTTACCATATGTCTAAGCTTGGTTTATGACGTTTTGGATCTGTCAAAAGCAATCATCACTTCCAGAACCATCTACTGACAAATAGCGGGAACTTAGTTGCACACCGTATGATTTTGACACGCAACTCCAATATAATAGAGTCACATGATTGAACATGACACTTCTGGTTCGATTTTATAATTTCACAATAGGACCGAATCAGTTTTTGCTTGCTTATTTTTGCCAGGATCAATCAGATATTATTTTTATATAAAACAATATATGATATTATTGTCAAAATAGTTATCAATTATTATTATTAACACTTTTACACAAAAGATGGCAATCAAATGGAATCAACAGGCGCCAATTAGTGTATTCGATTAGTAGTCGATAAGAAACCATATAAAACATATCGATGTTTTTTTCTTTGAGGTTAACTTCACAGTGAATAACACAACTGCAAGTGCGCCCGTCGTTACACCGCATAGTGAGGCAACAATTTACGCAACGTTTGTAAGAAAGCAGGTGCAAGAACTGGTTTAATTAACTTACTATCATATTCATTGGTTTTTGTGAATTTGCAGGCGAGAGCGAGAGCGAGTTAGTGGAGGAAATACTGTTTGTACACATGGCAGCCGCAGTAGCAAAAGTTGGAAAATCAGTTCACCGCATTTTTGTGGGAAATCTACCTTGGACTGTGGGCCATCAGGAATTACGAGGATATTTTAAGGAATTCGGGCGTGTTATCAACGCTAACGTCATTTTTGATAAGAAGACCGGTTGCTCCAAAGGCTACGGCTTTGTTAGCTTCAACAGTTTGCAAGCGCTGGAGAAGATTGAAAACGAGCAAAAGCATATTCTCGAAGGAAATTATCTGAACATACACAAATCATAAATGAAAAACAAATACACATACACATACATAACAAACAAACAAACAAAAACACACTCACACCCACACACACACACATAATCAAATTAATACATTAATTCATAAGACAAACATATTTTGTAATTAAGTTGTAATTAGCTACTGCCGTTGCATTTAGTGTTAAGCATGTCTGATAGCGATTTGGATATTGACGACGACGAGGAGCAACGGCAACAGCAGTTTGAACTGGCGGCGAGACATGTCACTGCAAAGGCATCTGTTTATGATTCCAAAGATTTGCTTGAGTTCTACGGCTTGTACAAGCAGTCGACGGAGGGTGTTTGCCAAACCGCACGTCCCTCAATGCTTCAAATGAAGGCGCGCAGTAAATGGAGTGCATGGCATGATCTGGGCGATATGTCTAAGGAGAATGCTCAACAAGCCTATGTCCAAAAGCTGGATAAACTTGATCCCAATTGGTTGGAGGAAAAGAAGAAGCTGAAATCAAGTGGGATGCTGAGCGGCTGGGTGGTGCATTCGATAGAATCGGTGCCTGCCGAGGAACAGAACCGGCCAGAACATCTTAAGACCCTGTTCGATCATGTTAAGGAGAACAACTTAAATCGATTGCGTGTGCAGCTGAAAGCCAGCGACCTTGATTCACTTGATGAGCAGGGAATGTCGCTACTGCACTGGGCAACCGATCGAAATGCCGTCGATATCATTGAGTATCTGGTTAAATGTGGAGCCAATGTGAACCAACTGGATGCTGAACAACAGACAGCATTACATTATGCTGCCAGTTGTGGACACGTTGAGGCACTGCGCTGTTTGTTATCACTTAATGCTGAGCTGGAGCTACGCGATGCGGATGGGCAGACATGTATTGATGTTGCCGACAATGAGCAGATTTGTGCCATGCTGCAAGCTGAGCTGCAAAATCGTAATGGGGCTTGCTAGCTATCAAATTAACCTATACAAAACTGAGAACTATCCCCGTATATACACACAAACTTGTCGCGTTCTTACGTTTTTTTTCTTTTAATATTTGTATTTTATTGAAATTAAATGTTATATCATAGTTGCTATGTATATATATATATGTGTGTATATGTATATGCAGTTGCAAGGTCGAGGTTTACTTCCAGAGCTTCTTGATGGACATGTTCTTCTCGGAGTCTTTTTGCATCACCTTCGCAACTGCCATTTCGAAGTCCTCCTGAGTCACATGAACGCGACGCTCACGCAGCGCATACATGCCGGCCTCGGTACAAACACCCTTGACCTCGGCACCGGATGCACCAGGCATCAGTTCGGCAATTTTTCGTAGATTAATGCCGCGCGTCAGATTCATTTTCCTTGAATGAATTTTAAGGATATCGAGACGTGCCTCCTCGTTTGGTGGTGGGAACTCAATCTTACGATCAATACGACCGGGACGCAACAGGGCCGGATCAAGTATGTCAATTCGATTGGTGGCCATGATGACTTTTATATTCTTTGTGGCCTCGAAACCATCAAGTTGATTCAGCAGCTCCAACATAGTACGCTGCACTTCAGAGTCGCCGCCGGAACCGGATTCAATACGTGATGAGCCAATTGAGTCAATTTCATCCATAAATATAATCGATGGTGCATGTTCGCGTGCCATGACAAACAGTTCACGCACCATGCGCGAGCCTTCGCCAATGAATTTCTGCACCAATTCGGAACCAGACACGCGTATAAAAGTGCACTCTGTATGATGAGCGACGGCACGGGCCAACAAGGTTTTGCCAGTACCGGGCGGACCGTAAAGAAGGACTCCCTTCGGCTGTGCAATACCCAGTGCATCAAACAGCTCGGGATGCTTTACTGGCAGTTCAATAACTTCTTTGATTTCCTTGATTTGTTTATCCAAGCCTCCCACCATTTCGTATGTTGAATCGGGCACCTTTTCTACCATCATTAGAGATACCAAGGGATCCACTTTGTTTGGCAATATCTTGTGCAGCGTATACGATTCATTGCGCAGCGCAACACGACAATTTGGTGTCACATCGTTAATATCAATATTTTTATCTAGATCGACAACAAACTTTCCCTCTGGATGAACCTTCACCAGCACCTTCTTCTTGTCCATTGGCTTAACAACCTCACCGACATAGCTACCTTGTTCTTGCAGCAGTTGCAGTTCTTCTCGCAGCATGCGCACTGCAAATTTAAAGTGATCATTAAAATTCATTCTTTTTTTTAAGTTATTTACTAAGCATTTTACCTTTGGCATTAAGTTCATTTCGCTGTGCTTGCAGGCGACGTAAATTCTGACTCTTCTCCGCCACAATCAGCTGAAGTTCCTCTATTTTTTGTATGTAGTAGGAACGGAAACCCTCTCCCTTGTGGTAAGCCGTCTCTGTTTCCATCTGGATTAAAGTAATATTCATTTTGGTTGTTGTTCGTATTGCTCAGTGTTTCGTTGGTCTACTTACCCGATTTGTGAGCGTCATTTTGCTCTACTTTTAAATATTTATTTTTAAATTGTTTAGTGCCGCTTGTTATTTTAGCAAACCGATTTCGTCTGCAAGTTAGCCTCTCAATTTGACGATTTTCCTTTGATTATGACTCGGCAAATCTACTTTTGGGTATGCAATATAATATATCGATACACGTATATATCGATTATTCAATATATTCACAAGCGATATATCGTGAAATATTTTACCAGACATATACATGTGCGATAAGATAATCGATGATTTATTATTGTTTTCAAATATATCGACAACAGTGTACAATGCAGTGTTGCGGGGGTGTTTTTGATAATTATGCTGTACCACTTCTCTTTGGTTTCACTTCACTGGGACGATGTCAGCCGTTAGGATAAAAGGCGATATCTTTGAAATGATTTTTTTTGTAGACACTACTATAACAGTGCGTTTCCAGTCAAATAAAAAAATTAAAGACAGAAACACACACAAGTTTATTTTGATAAATGTATTAGGAACAATAAAATCAACGGCGGGCTGCACGCCGTGTTTTCGTGTTTTTTATAAGGAAATAGCAAGATGCCGGCAACCTTGGGCTTACTCCTTAGACACAATATAAACATCGAAATGTCGATTTGGAGACGCACAGTATTTGAGACAATTACCGTATTGATAATTTTGGTTATTATATTAGTTAATCCCATTTCGCATTCGAAAAAATTGCTTTACAGTCGGCAAGATTTCGAGGGAGACCAGACTATGATATCACATAAACTAGATAATATCGAAACCCTTACGTAATACAATGTACAAATTTGATTAACCACAATTTAATTGAATCTTAAATACATTTTTCAGTAATCTGGTCGAGTCAAAGCGAGAGCAAACCAAATATAAGTTAGCATTCACACCTAATTCGGTATTTACAAAAGAATTGATCACAACCGTGGCCACTTTATTGGAATTAAACGGTACCACCCCGTTCGAAAATACGGATGTTCTGCAGAGTCAATTTGATGATCGTACTACTCTGGCCGCCATTGTTTTTGAGAATATTGGAAAGAACCAGGAAGATGTGCCAAAAGAACTTTCCATTTCAATACGTTTTCCCAGTGAATTTCGAACGATAAGTCCCTTTTTAACTGATGATCGTTTGTGGCTAAGACGTTGCTCTGGCGTTGTAGATGCCAAGCGCGATAATGTAAAGGATACGGATACAGATCAGAATCAGGATATTTATATACGTGAGGGTTTTCTACAGTTGCAGCACCTGGTATTTATGGAATGGCTGCATAAGTTACGAGCCACACATCCACCGAAATTTCCAGAACCGCAAGTAAAAGTTACAAATGTACGACTCAGAGTGGCTGATGAGCGTTGTTCTACAATGGATATTTATACTGTGCCTTCGTTTCTGTATAATTTCGTATATATTTTGCCCTTCATCAATATCATATGGGTAAGTGCATAGGGTTCTGTTCTCTCTTTTGCAGTGAAAATGAATTGCAACTGAAGTTAATAAATTTATGTTACCAGAATGTGACTCGACAACTAAAGGATGGTGTGATGACGCATCAATGGCATTACGGCTACAAGTTTACCGAACAATATTTTTGCCAGTTTATTGTCATATTCGTTCGCCTCTTAGTTTTGGGATTTTTCGTTGTGATATTGATATTTGTAAGTTCGATTTGAGTTAAAACTATAGTCTTGCATTTGTTTGATTGAGTTTGATATATTGTTTATTTTTTGGGTGCGGATTCCAGATAGCATGGTCACTTGAGAATAAACGATTACGCCCAACTGCGATGCTTGGAATGTTCGGATTAATAATAATATTTACGGTTGAATTAATCCTTTCAGCAATTGTGATAGCTAAGATCTTTCGAAATTCGACAAATGCAATACTATTTGCGATCGTTATTTGGCTATTTAATTATGCTGCATTCAGCATAATTATCAGGCGGTACTGGGACAATCGTGGTCCTTATATGATATTTATATTATGCGCATTTTTCGGAAATCAATTTCCGTTTGGCATGCAAATGTTTCATCGATTCATCGCCGAACCTCACACGATTGGAGAATTTGATTTTATACAATTGTATTTGACGGGACTTGTATTTATATTAATTAATTTAATTGTGCTGTACCTTTTGCAGTGGCTAATGCCAGGACCACTGCTTAGTCGCAAAATGGTTTATGGAAAGCGGAGCAGGAATAAGCAGTTTGAGGTCGAAATTGTGCAATTCGGACGTCCGCCACATTTTTCTAATTATGAATTTGGTGATGTTGGCAGCGTTGAAATGGCCCGCCTAAAGCATATCTATACAATAAATTTTACAACGCAGCGCAATATTATAAAGAATGTTTCGTTGCGCGTCTATCAGGGTGAGGTCTACATCTTATTGGGTCACATTGGATCTGGTAAGCTGACACTAATCCGCATCCTTTGTGGCTTGAAGTATCCTGTGTCGGGCAGTGTGCTGTATATGGGAAATGAAATATATTCAAATATGAAAGCAAATCGGAAATTGATCGATTTTCGTTGCGCTGAGAATGGTCAAGTACATTCACTTACACTAGAGCAGACCATTAATTATCATGTAGAGCTTAAACTCGATTCCAAAGACAAAAATCTGTATGAAAATGAGTGTAGAAAATGGATTGAAATACTAGAGAAATATATTGCAAATCGTAATGTACGAATAAGTAAAATGACAATCGGGGAACGAAAATTAGTCGCTGTGTGTTGCGCTATGCTTTGCGATACGAAAATTGTTGTCCTGGATGAGCCAACATTGGACCTAACGCCAAGGGAAACTCAAATATTTTGGAGTATTATTGCCCTGGAAAAGGCAAAGCGCGCCATATTAATTGCTACATACAGTATCGATGAGGCCGAAGCCATTGCCGATCGTATTGGTATACTAAGCTTAGGTGTACTTGAAGCAAGCGGTACTCCGTTTTTTATGCGCACCAAATTTAGCAATTGTGTTCAACTTGTAAGTTATACAAAAAAGGACTTGCAACAAGCGTTAAGCATTTAAAATAGATAACCTATATTTAATGAGACTTAAATCTGTATATTTTTTCTTTTTTGGCATAGGTGCTAATCAAGCAACCGCACGTATCAGACCTTCCGATCACTAAATTTATACGCAATTATATACCTGAGGCTGAGCCCGAAAATGAAATCGGTGATACGCTAAGCTATAGAATCGATCGGCAACACAGAACAAAATTGCAAAAAATGTTAATTCATCTGGAGAATGAACGAAAAAAGTTGGGCATTGAAAATATACGTGTTGTGGGCTCCGAGATGTCTGACATTTATATGAAGCTATCCTCAGCATTTCGGTTACAGCAGCAGATCATACCGGATGTCAGTAAGTAAATGGATTTATAAAACAGTTCAGTTCCCAGTATGGTTAGATTTTATTGTGTTTGATCCTCGTTATTTACGTAACATATCTTTTAAAATCTTATTGCATAACTAATTGTATATTTTGTATCGATATAAAGCGCAAACCTTTAAGTATTCCGTAATTTCAAAGAAACAATTGAGACGGCTACAAATGCGCGCCATGCTATTCAAGAAGATGATTCATTTTGCGCCAAATCTGTGGCCAGTTATCATGGTTTTTGCAAGCTGTATATTAATTTTGATAATCACAAGTTTGGCTGTTAAGCTGGAGTTACCCTATAGGCGAAATAATGCTATACCGATTGGTTTCAAAGGAGCAATTGCATACATAAAGGATATACCGAATATTCTGGATTGTGGATACATAGACATCAGGGCTGTAGCGGAGTCACCGGTATATAGGGGTCCGGATTCCCGTATTTTTACGTCGAAATCATTCGCTTGCATCCAGAATAGCTACAAGCAAACTTTGGGCAGTAAAAGAGGAGTTCTGGAAAGTTTGGGCGCTGTCGAAATAGAAGGCAAGCAGGACATGCATGGATATATTAGTCAGGATACTTTCCATTCAGCACCGATGATGCTCAATTTACTGCACAACATTATACTACGGTTAGTGGACAACATAACTTCAGTATTGATTTGTGTGTTATATGTTTTCTTTTGATAACATTCTATTAGATTAAGTTATCCGGAAGAAACTGATATTAGATGCTTAATAGAAAATCATCCAATGCCCACGCCTCTTTCCATGAAGATCAATTTGCTGCATAATGAATTAGCCCATATTAATGCACCATTAGCATTCGGATGCATATTACCTTTAACAATCTCAGTCTTCATTTTACCTTTGGCGCAGGAACACATTTGTCATTTTCGTGTAATTCAAATTATCGCTGGTCTCGGATTGAACGTTTATTGGGCGATATCGTTGTTATGGGATTTTTTAACGTTCGTCGTCTATGCGATCATCATTGTTGTCATTTTCGCCTGCACAAACATTGGTAATTTTGGTGCCTTTGAGAATGTGCTGATGCTGCTTTTGATGTCAATCTATGGCTTAGCCGCATTGCCCATCACATATGTGATCTCTATGTATGTGAACAGGTCAATAATGAAGGCCTTTCTTGCATCGGTACTTTTTCACAGCATTACAGGCCTGTTCATCTATATTGTCTACTGGGATGTGGCTAATAGTAATATTGTCTTCTTCTATGGCGCGTGCATGTTCCCCGGATTCGCACTCCTTGATGGAATTAGTAACATAAATATAAGATACCTTGAGGAGCGTATATGTAGGGAAAAATGTGTCATTCTAGATGGCTGTACGAGCTCGAACATGCATGAAGTTGTGCCCAATTGTAATTGTAAGTAGTACCCGGTAAAAATCGAATTCCACAGAATTCAGTTCTAACTAGTTCGCATTGAGCTACAGCAACTATTCACAACTTTTCCCACAGTTGACAGCGTATTTAAGTGGGCTGATCCTGGCATTCTGCCGGCTATGACCTTTATGCTGCTGGCCTCACTAATAGGGTTGATTCTACTCTTCTGGGTCGAATTGCATCGCAGAGAGAAGAAATATCACACGCCCAAAGAGTAAGTAACAAAATTTAAGTTAATAAAACTATAGTTTTGGTTTACACATTCTTTAGTGTGTAATATAATAATATATGACATTTATAAAAACAGTTTCTAATTAAATTATTATAAATACAAAGTGTCCCATTATACTACGCAAGAATAATGATAGTACAGACTGTTTTTTAAGTATGAGTTTTATAAGATATACACATAGTATGTATAGATTTCTAAGATACAATATGACATATCAATGTAAGGTATCCACGAAAAACAATTTTAATTTCACACTGTACTCCCTCCTTGTAGCCTGCATAAATTTCGTTCCGCTACGTATGATTTCGACGATGCGGATGTGGCCGATGTGAAACAGAAGATTGCCAATGCCGATATGAGTAAATGCAAGCAATCGGTATTTTTGGTGGATCAAGTAGAGGACGGAATACCAATAAAAGGAACCAAGCTGAACACGGTGTCTTTTGCATTAAATAAGTGAGTCGAATATCAGAATCAAACACATCGGTAGCCTTGTTATCATTCGCACATATCATCCCCAACAGGTACATGAGCATGGCCATTTACGGTCCCCGAAATTCGGGTAAAAGCCATTTAATGCGGCAGCTGGCGGGCATCGATGGATTCTCATTTGGTGAAATCTATGTACGCGGATTGGATTTCAAATATGATCTCGATACAATACTTGGTTATGTCGGCTATTGTCCACAGCATGCTGGTTTGCTCGGTGAACTGACGCCACGCGAACACATTCGACTGATATGCATGATACGGGGAGTTCCAGAGGACAAGATAGACGAGAAGATGCGGGATCTGTACCTCATGCTCAACATGACTGGCTGGATTCATCGCAAATGTAACACCCTTACGGCGGAGAAGTGCCGCAAAGTGTGTATTGCCCTCAGTCTTGTTGCCTATAACAAGATTTTTCTCCTGGACGAACCCACTGGGGGGATGCCATCGACAACGCGTCGTGAAATCTGGAACATTTTGCGATATCTGCGCTATTGCGGCAAGACCATCATATTTTCCACAAATGATGAGTACGAGTGCAAAGTGTTGGCCGATTTTGTTTTACTTTTTCAACATAGCGAAATGCTTGCCATCGGCAGTACACAGTATTTGCGCTATAAATACAGTCATGGATTTTATTTAGAGGTTCGAATAGTACGCGATGGTAACACACTTGAGGAATCGGAAGCCAAGTGAGTGTCTTGTAACGTTGTAATCAAATTGTTTTAATTAATTTCAATATGGTTTTTAGCTTGCGCAAGGATATCGAAAATCTGCAGCGTTTCGTCACGTTTCTACACGAAAAATCGGAATTGGTGTAAGTTATAAAATATACCATACCAGATTGGTTTTATAATTGATGTTACTCTAAAAAGTCAAGTAAAACCTGTTCTAAGGCATTTGCAATTATCTTAGATCTGAAGCCATTTCTTCTCTTCTTTTTTGTTTTGTAGCGAAAGACGGCAGAACTGGTTCAAATACTACATCCCAGTGGGTCACATTGTCTACTCGTTCCTTTACGGTGCACTCGAGAAGAACAAGGCGCGCCTTAATATTGGCGAATATTCCATCTATCAGGCGAATTTGAATGTCATAGTTGCGCAGGTACAGGAGACACGGGCCGCGCTTAAGCGTAATTTGGCGCTTCAGTTTTACCCCTCGCAAGGTTATATAAAATGAAAAAGCATATCTATTATACCTTGTAAGAATAAACTTTAGTGCTCATTCTAAAATTCTGATCGCATCTCAACAGTTAAGTCAATTTAATTTTTTTTTGAGATAATTATTAAAGGTGCACGGCTACCGTACTTTTTGAGCAGTATATTTCGCTCACCTTTCACTTTTCGAATCGTCTGTCTGATACGGGTTTTAATTTTATGTGCAGGTTTTTGTAACATATATAAGCTTCTCGCTGACTGAGCTTTATTCACCTTCGATAGCTCAGTTGGTAGAGCGATGGACTGTAGTTTCGGAAATTTGTGCATTATGTGTGTATAAAGAAAGTAGAGACATCCACAGGTCGCTGGTTCGACTCCGGCTCGAAGGAGAATTTTTTATTTGCTTTGTGTTGATACATAATTAAAACACTGTTTCTCCCCAGCATACTATACTTAGTACTTTCCGAAACTGATTTTTGATCTGACCTTTTACTGTTGTCTATTAATTTGCAATATTTGTTTTTTGGCAAAGTTGAAATTATCAAAATACACCAAAAAGACATTGACCTGTTTCAGGGTTCCTTATAAAAAATATACAGAGTTCCCCCCCCCCCCACACAAAGGTTGGCTCACGTGTGTACACATAATTTATGAGGCTAAGACGTTTTGACCTATTTGAATTAACCATTTTAATATTAAAGCGACTCACAGTGAGAACTTTACGGAAATTGTCATGTGTACCTTGCACGCAGCCCACAGCATATATTAAATATTCTTGCTTTGCGGCAGTCGCCTTGGCAGGTGCATATGCCAGCCACAGAAAAAATAAAAATCATTCCCTTGTCAGAGTTTGGGCTTTAAGTTTCCAATAGGGTCACCAAGGTCTCATAAGGTATGCAAATTTGTTTTCTGTCATTCAATTGTGAAGGTGTCCTCAGTTTTTCGAGCATTACATTTAAATTCACATATTCGGGCCATGTGGTCACACTGACAGTAAGTGTTTTCGATAACCGATTATTTCAGTAGATAGTTTGTTGTCAAATAGAACGCTCTCTTGACACTCTCAGCTGACATTGACACTGAGAAAATAACTACGCATACAACACAAACCGATATTTTGGTACTCGTTCCCAGTTGCACCGCGCGTGCCTTTGTGGTTATAAGTTATTGCTCAGAGTTGATTAGCCTGAAAGGTGTGTGCCGGTATTTTTCATTATCGTATATATATTTTTAACAATTTATTTTTGTAGTGCATTTTTTATGTGTGTATTTAGTTCACAGCTGATGAGAGCAACAAAAGTCGCAGAGGTTCATTTCTAATTTACAAGCAATATTGTGTTTTAAAATAATATTGTGTTCACGCTCAATATATAGGGATTGAAAAATAGTTGTGGTGTTTATAAAGAGAGAATGCAATGTAAGCGAACACTGTGTGTGCTAGAAGAGACTGATGGGATAAAAGCTCTATCAAACACGATGTGCCATACTACATACATACGAGTATAGTATGTGTATTTCTATGCCATTCAGAAAACCATATGCAGGTCTGGATGTGTGAATAAAATATATTAAAATAAAAAAAATTCAAAGTTTGGTGATGACAATTGGCAAACACAGCTTCCAACGCGTACTTGTGTATTTACAAATATACAAAATAACATATTACAAATTAGTGTTTTTTTGTTTCTGTTTCCGTGTTGTGCCAGCTGCCAGAAAGCCAAAATGGATTTCTGTATTAGTACACATGTACTGCATTTCAAACAGGGTGTTCCATTCAAGTTCGAATGAACAGAACAGGCTGACCACTACAAACATGAATCAATGCGTTATCATATACCTGAATCTTGGTTCTAAGTACAAACGCACCGTGTGTTTTATGGCCCACAACACGGTAATCACATCATGACATTGCTGAAATATCTATTTGCGTACACTTAGACAAAAGTACATACATAGATATGTACATTAATTTGTATGAGTTTTTTCTATTTAGATATGAACGCATATTAAGCCCGAATACCTAATAAATTGGCGTCACTTCGACATTAATATCTTTGGCAATAACCAATGGACTTAACATAAAAATAATTAGTTTTTGAATAAGGTTAGCTATCAACCAACTGGCTGAGTTACTTTAACTGATTATTGGTAAAACTACAAGGAAAACAAAACAAAAAAAAGCAACAATTACTGAGTCATAAGCGCCGACAACAACGCCGGCCGCTTTCAACCGCATATCAACATCCCAGCACATAACACAGGTACATACTAATAATTCTGTGACGTCAGCATGAGAGCGCAGCGAATCAGAGAGCTCAACTAAAAGTCGAACAACGTTTTGGTGAGTGTGCTTATTGCTTATAATTATTTTCTTAAGTCTCAAATTGTATACAATCAGGGTCTTAGCGACGTTCCCGGGCGCCCCTGTGAAAAACTTCTGGGGACCCCGTTGTTATTACTTTACTTTAAGATAGAGTATTAACCTCATTTCACACAACACCCATGTGGAAACCCTATCTAATTACTTCTTAATTTCTTCTGGGTTTTTATTGGCAAAATTATTAATACTTTTCAAGTAATCTTTATTTCGGGCTAACTTATTCTCGATAGCAGGCGCCCCTTGGTGGGCTGGGGCCCTTATGCACCGCACACGCCTCGCTACGGGCCTGTATACAATGACCAAACACGTGCGCATACACAAACATACAAACAATATGTACTTGCTCGGCGCACACTTATCTCATACTATAAAATATTGGAACAGCAGGGGCTGTTGGTGTTCGGTTAATGCCGAGTGCAGGCAAATTATGGTCAGTGAAAGATACTCAAGCGATTTTGCCTATCATTTGCATTTTAAATTATCAAAATCAATATACATACATAGAACATTTATATATATTGTATGATTGTACATTAAAAGCACTGTCATTGTTGACCTTACAAAAAAAAAAGAGAAAGAAAGGCTACCTTCGGAATGCCGACGGTTCTATACCCTTGCAGGTTCTTAATGCAGAATTGAATGGTATTGTGTATATTATGTCTCATTTGCACTGATAAGTTAAGTTATTTCTAAGATCAAAACTGGTCTTCATACAAAAACTTGAATTTCGGCCGATTGTTCCTATGGCAGCTACAAGTTATAATGATCCGATTTTGATAAAATTTTATATACACATTATATATGTATATAGAATATGTCCGATGTAGACAGAGACATTGGCTAATGTGCGTTGTAAACTTCTGGTCAAAATAAATATACTCTCCGCAAAGGTATAAAAATATCATATTAGGGTTAATACTGGCAAAGAACATAGCTGCATTGGTGAGATAACTGCATCATTCTGAATATGAAATCAATTTTCTATGGAATATTAAATTTATGTTAGCTGCATTTTGAGACTATCTGCATTGAGGCAGAGTGCAAAGTTGTCGAGGCAGCTAAGCGAATTATACTGTATATAATATGTATATTTTGTGCGGTCTGTCACACTTGTTTCCGCCTTTGGAAAAAAATTAGTATATATTTTTTAAAGCATTTGCAATGGTTAAAGGAAATAAGGACTAGTAAGTTGTTTTGTGGTTAGCTGTTTAACGATCGAATGTCAGCACTATCGCAGCTTATTAATTTGAGATTGCATGACGAGTGAAACCTATCAAATACTATTTATCGGACACCACTTCACTATTGTAATTCAATTGAACTTTATCTGTGATGTTTATAGGTACACACTTCCCCAAAGTATGAATCATGCAATGGAACTCAGGTACATAAAATGCGTCATGTGGCTTACCTTTATCTCTGATTTATTGTACCAGTTGTTCTTTGAAATGCCTATACATTATTTTTCCCACAATTTAAGAAATTGATTTTGAATTATTTAGAAGTGTTTATGTTATTTGTAACAGTTGCATATTAAGTTTTGTAAATATCTAAAAGTGAGGTTCGCTTTGATTCAAACCTTAAACGAAAATGGTTGAGCACTTTATACCACAAAATGTAGTTTTTTAAAATTTGCAGTTCGAAAAAATATAAAAAATCCTTCGAGCCGGAGTCGAACCAGCGACCTGTGGATGTCTATTTTGCATTATTCAAACTACAGTCCATCGCTCTACCAACTGAGCTATCGAAGGTTCACAGATTACGTGTGAAAGCAATGCCCTTTTAAGACTTCAAAAATGGTCTGGGTATTAACATGATATATGTACTTTTTTTGTGAACATTGGATGTCATTTTGCAATACAGTCAAATAAAATGGTATTTATGGATTTATTAATTCTGACGGCTCGGATAGGAAAGTTTAAAGGTTTAGATAATTTGCTACTGTTTGCTGATAAGCCTCAAGTAATTGTATATATATATTTTTTTAAATTTTGATGCCAGAACGGTGGCAAATTCGGTGTTCCGCTAATAATATTATTATTTTGTAAGTAATGTCACGTGATTTAGAAGAAAACTTTAGTGGCTTATAAATTACCACATCTGTGTTATAAATTACTTGAATAAATGCGAAATCAGCATTAGAACTTGCAGCTGACAGTTGTTTGTCTAAATAAAACTTAATTATACATAATTAAAACAAACACACGATAAAAAAACAGTTGTAAATAAATTAATCTAAACTAAACAGTTTAAAAACATTTAGTTAAAATAAACACATAAAAAAATCATATGTTTATGTCATATAACTTTGGGTTTTATGGTGCTATTTTAAAATGTAAAGATAATTATTGATTGGTTTTAATTGTCATACTATTACTACTACATATACATACATATACCTACATACGAATATTAAAAATAGGGCATTTATATCAACCCTTTTTATAAATTGCAAAAATGAATAGAAATGGAAAAATTTAAAATTTAGAATTAAATTTTCTGTACACTTTGCACTTGATTTTATTGGGAAGTACTTTTGACATTCTATATCTAAGGTGTCATAATTTAATTGTTATTACTGTACGGAAGCAGGTGCATATACACTATGATTGTAAAATATGTAAGGTAATGTGTTATCACGAATATGTACCTAAATAGAATGGTACATGTGTATATATTTAGTTCGAAACAAGAGATTGGATTCTTAATTTTAGATTCGTTATCAAGTTTTGGCAGACTTGATATAAAAATACTTGAGTTGTGGGCGGTATACTAACAGACTGGGTATTTGGCAGTCATTTATTTTTGACGTCAGCTTTGCTTACTATGTATCTTTTCATTCCATAAACAGAAATTCATGTAACGTAC
This sequence comes from Zaprionus capensis, assembly GCA_018903675.1. Taxonomy (NCBI): domain Eukaryota; kingdom Metazoa; phylum Arthropoda; class Insecta; order Diptera; family Drosophilidae; genus Zaprionus; species Zaprionus capensis. The sequence continues at coordinate 1,395,736 of JAEIFN010001074.1, read as the reverse complement.
TAGCGATAAAGTAACAAATGAACATGATACTGTATGTATCTAAACATGTTTTTCAAATTGAAAGCCGAATAATTGTTGAACAATTTAATGCAATAAATTGCATGAACAACGATCGATTATGGACGGACATACTTATGACACTTATGACTGACTTATCGACAAGTACTATCTATGCATACCTACAAACATTATCTATGTATATACACATGTATGTATGTGTGTTATTTCGTAGCCAGGCCGTTGCAATAAAAGTCATTGTTTTTGCGATTAATTTATGTAGATTACGTATTTATTGGGTACGCAACCATTGATAACTCTTCTAGTAGTACTGTCGCCAATTACTTATCGGGTAAGTTTCATTCGCACTCAGTTTGAAATCGACGCTAGTGTCGCGCGGTTGGACGGCCAGCGGGTTATTCTTATCGATACATTTGAAATCACGATTTTATACCTTCGCGAAGGCTATATTGCTTTTTTTTAGCAGAAATTTGCAACGCAAGGAAGCAGATTCCTACAATCTCAAAAGGTACGACGGTACTATGGTTTTGTGTAAATGCAAACTGAATGTAAACAGCAAACTGAAACTGAATGTAAACATGCAAACAGAATGAATAACCGTCTTGCTGTCCGTCTGAATGAGTGTACATACCATATGTAGCATGAGCTACTTCTAAAATAAAAACATTGTTCAAGACGCTGAGCGTATCAAGTTTGCTTTACAACACAAAATCCATGTATTAGATTAGTAATACTTCGTCTTCTCCTTCCTATTTCATTTATAATTCAAGTATTAAAGATAAGTATAAGTATATATATTGTATACCAATTACATAGCTTATAAAAAAACAAGAGCAACAGTCGAGCGGCACGTGACAGTGAGATACCCTTCGGCCTATGTTCCAATGTATGTATGTAGTTCAATTTGTTAAATTCATATGTACATACACGTGCATGCTTCCAAATTATTCTCGTGCTCGCCTGTTTCCCTTGTTAGCTGACACATGCACTTGGTGCTGTGCATATACTTTCTTGAATAACATCTGTGTTTATTGTCCGATCAAATTTAAATTTGGAGGATACGTAGATATTTTAATCAATTTATTATTTGTCCAAGTAGGAAAATTGTACCTTGTATATGCCGCTTACAAATCGACTTTAAAAATGAATTTATTGATTTGCGGGGGCGGAGGGCGTGGCACCTATTATTTGAAATAAACTTGATCAGCGTATATTATACAGGAATCTTCGTCCCAAATGTGGTATCTCTAGCTTTTTTATTAGCTGAGATCTGTGTGTTCACACAGACAGACAGACAGACATGGCTCAATCGACTCAGCTAGTGATCCTGAGCAGGAATAATAGATATATACTCTATGGGGTCTTCCACGCTTTCTTCCGCCTGTTAAATACCTTTGTACATATTATACTAACTGTAAACCCTTTTAGGGTATAATAAAAGCGACGCTTGCATAAACAAAAGAGGAGGCGACCCAGTTTTACACATAAATTAACATAACATACATAAATATGTATATGTGTGTCCTAATGATCAAACAAAATGGTACTAAATATCCGATTGCCGAATGAACTTTGTTGCCAGAGGGCCTTTCCCGTTGTTTGAATTTATTCGCTTGTCCTTTTCTATGTAGTCAAGCGACAATCTAATCGGTTGGCGGCAGAATTTGATTCGACAATGTGAAGCTAATCACGTTACTTGAATCGTTTATATTGCTAAAACACTTGAGACTGAGGGCACGTGCTTAGTTCAGGGAAACCGGATCGTTTTTTACCGAGAGTACCCGCATGGGTATTGGGTTGGGGGAGTTGAGTTCCCCTTCTCATCCATATAAATAGAGATGTGTAAAAACTCTATAAAATATAAACGATTTTAAATTTAAATTTAAGAGTTTTCTTTGAAATAAACATAAATGTAATTAAAATGCTCTATAAAAATTTGATTAAAATCATGTTATACGTTTTCTCCTTTCCTAATTAAATAATGTTAGACAGGAGTTTGCAACGCAAAGTATATATATTCTGAATCAGCATCAACATAGGAATCGAACTAGCCCTGTCCGTGTGTCGATCTGTTGCAACGCAAACAAGTTTCTCAGTTTTAAAGATATATTGATGAACCTTGGTGAACATTTATTGCTGACTTTTTACTTAACATTGTACCATATATAAGTCGGAACGAGCCGGATTGGACAGTTACAGATTGGACGATCGGGGAAGAAAAGAACCTGTAAGAGTATAAAACTTTCGACATGCCGAAGGTAGCCGTTCTTCCTCATTTTTTCTTTCGATAGTAAACTTGAATGATTAATGTTAGTTCAAGGACATTTATATGATTGTTTAGAAACCTTACACACAAGTATTTTTAAAGCAAGATCAAGAGTATTCGTATAATTGTTTATAGACCTTACTCATAAGTGTTTCTAACCTCAAGACAAGTGTACCAGATTACACGTATTTCACAAATACAAACATATGAATTAATATATTGACATACATAAATAATATATACATTTATGTATTTTAAAACTTATTATTTAAAATAATTATGTTTCTTTATTTTTGCAGCTTCGCATACAAGCTGCAGTGAAATCTACAATATTTTAGTTATCTAATATCACTTGGAATGACATATTAAGATACAATGGCAAAATCTTCTAGTTGGGATAAATTTGTTTTGTTACTATGGAAAAACTGGCTACTGCAACGCAAGCACAAAGTCCAAGTGCTTGTAGAGTTGCTTATACCGGTACTGTTCACAACTTTAATAGTTTTGCTTCGCGTTCTAGTGACGACCGACCATATAAACGTCACGAAGTATGATGAGCTTTCTATCAACACACTAGAGTTGTTCAAGTAAGTCGATAAATATACATAAATATGTTTAATTTTATTTAAATTTATAAGGATATTTCATTATCAGGCCATTTTATATGGTCTCGTTAATAGTTTATGGCAGAGGGAGACATCTGCGACTCCATAAGCTATAGACATGCTAATCATCTGTCATGATAGTAATATCTGCCTCTCCGGCTGTCTGTCTAAATAAACGCCTAATGTTTGGGCCACGCCCCATTTCGGCCCTGTAAATACCGAATTGCAACATAATTATTAATCCAAAAATTTTTGGTGTGTACAATATTTATCACTGCTCTAAAAGTTTGTTTGCGATCGTTTCATAAACATATGAAAGTTTACTAATGGGAGAACAGGTTCTGCTATCGGCGCCACAAAGTATGCAACAGAAAATTAAATAATAAGTTCCTTATGAAATAATTTCAGTGGGCAAACAAGTACATATATCACTATCGAGTACACTCGGCTGTAGCTTTTTTATTATGCATTCTAAATATGGGAATCTATGAATTTATACAGACAAATCTTGACTGTAGTCATTCTTAATTATTTTGAATTTGTTATATCCTTGCAGAAGTAGAAAAAAGTATGTACAATACTTATACATAAATGTATGTACTATTTATATAAATACTTAAAATATATAAATAAATACATAAAAGTTTACCAATTTCTACAACATCGGACTGTTTCTATATATGTATATAATATGCCTGTAGCATTTAATTAAAATCGGGTCACTAAAATATATCGAATCCATAGGAACAATCGGCTGAAATGACTTGTGGATTTAGAAATAACTTATCAGTGCCTATCTAAATTAGACATAATATTGAACATAAACAATTCTATTCATTATTATGTATATAACTAGTATTGGAACGATCGGAGGATATAAGAACCTGCAAGGGTATAGAACCTTCGGCATGTCGAAGGTAGCCTTCAGTTCTGGTTTAGTGTTTATTTTGAGTTGCTTAAAGTTTAATTTCGTTTTGGTATTCTGTTTTTTTATCTACTATGTTTTTGTGCGTAACTGTACACAGTTTGCTAAAATAGTACACGGCACATTGACAATTCCGAAAACGTAAATCAATTTTGAATTTCAAATGCACGCTTCAAAAAAGAACTACTCCACTCTACAATCAAAACCAATGCGGATATTTCATTCTTTCTCTGTCTCTTTCTCAAAGACTATGGTTTTGGTTCCATACATGCACAACAATTACTCCCTATACTCCCATATGATATACAAATGTACATATGCTTACTATCTATGTATATATGTACATATATACTTATGTATGTACATATTTCTATATCCTGTTGTTTGTGTGTGTGCAATCCTTGTTACCTTGTTCTATTGTACTGTACAACGAAAACACAACTTTCAGATATGTATACAAAAATGCGCGTCGCATGCAAGGAGTTCTATCCATGCTACTCACGAAGGCGAAGAGGTAAAGATAATAAGATAAAAATAAAGTTCAAAGCAAATAGGTTTTATTTTTCGGTTCACCGAATTTCTTATACCCTTGCAGAATGTGCATTGAGAAAAACGACGAATTTTGAAGTAAGACAAATAAGTATTCTATTTTACCTACAGCATTTCTGACTGTTAAATACTCTTCCTCAAAATCTATAAACAAAACTGTTGCATTCTTATTTGATGTATCTTGTCTTAGCCAAACAAACATAAGTTATGCTGGTGATCAAGACCATGAAAAACAACTTCTTTACCTCTCCTTCTCTCGCGATCTCTCTAGACTAGGCCTTCAAAGCTTGACTTGTTATTGTACAATAAATGCCAAGTTGTTTATAATAAGAAATATGCTTCCACACAGTCTGCAAAAGTATACAGAACTAGCTTGTTTTTTTGCATACTTAACGCCTAAATTGTATGTATGGGCACTTGTATTGTCCTGCAAACATACATACATACATACATATGCACGCATGTATGTATGTATACGTATGTGTAGTTTTTTAAATCTATTTTGGTTGCAGAAAATACCGAAAATATGTAACTGTATATACTATAGGTAGTTGTATTCCAAACTCTTTTCCTATAGTTATAATTCTCTGCTAAATAAAGTATATTTAATTAGTGTAGTTGAGAGAAAATTACATGTACTCTGTCCATAAACAGTCATCCAAAGACGGATGGGGCAGATACATACATATGTATATTGTTTTAATACTTTAGTAAATACTGTTTAATTGTTGTTTGTTTCTTATTTTTAAAATGTTACTTACCAAATCGTATTTAGTTTTGTCCAATAAAAAGACAACAATATAGAAATATTATTGAAGAATTGTGTATTATAAAACATCGTACACTCCTTAACAATTTTATAAGCCGGGATATTCTTTATGTATATGTATGCATGTATGTAAGTAGTAATCAATACAATGAGCAGCTTTAAATACGCTATACATAGTTGAAGTTGTGCTGCTACTGTTGTTACTAGTCTCATAGTTGCTTTTGTTGTTAGCAAATCTTAGACACCAAACCCAAATAAAATTCGATTATGCTTGTTTGTGGGCTCCTAATCCTATATTCTTATGCACTTGACAATTTGGCAATTGAATAACCAATTTAAGCTGTACATCTTTATAAACAAATTTGACAACAAATAATAATTTAAGTTTCCTTTACTAAATAGTAGAACGATGGTCCAGGAATCGCACACATTTCCCGAATTTATGCTTCTTTACTCCCCGAAGGATAAAAACCTTGATCGCATTGTTAAAGATGCGGCTGCCAGTCTGGGCATACGATATAATGCCTGTGCTAATGCCTTGGAGCTGGAAACGCAGACAGTAGCAGTGAACGCTCTGGCTGCCGTTCAATTCGACGAATCGATGGCAGGAAAGGATGACTATGACTATCCCGAGAGTTTTGAATATACATTGCGTTTCCCATCGGAATTGCGAACAGTATCCGGTTTGATACCCAGATCATGGTCAACATTACGGCTATATCCGGAATATCAAACATTTGGGCCGCGTAACAAACCGGATGCCGATGGCGGTACACCGCCTGGCTATCTAAGAGAAGGATTTTTGCCCATACAGAATGCTTTAAGTATGTCGTTTTTGAGACTGAAATCGAACCAACCGCTTCTACCGGATGTTATGTTGCAGCGATACCCTTATCCAGCATATTATTTAGATCCACTGCACTCAAGTCTAACCTCTCTGTTGGTCTTTATGATAACGATAAGTTTTACCTACGCCTGCACGTGTATAACAAAGGTAAGACAGATCAAAAATAGAAAAGCAAAATTATTTATTAATTATTTACTGTATTTCTTGTAGTCTATAACCACCGAAAAGGAGAAACAATTAAAGGAAGTGATGATAATAATGGGACTTGCCAATTGGCTACACTGGGCTGCCTGGATGGTCAAATCGTTTATCTTACTATTTGTATCGGCCCTTTTAATAATCATAATGTTGAAGATTCCCTTCGAAAACGGTGCAGTGTTGAACAACAGCAACTTTTTTGCTCTATTGCTTTTTATGGCATTCTACGTATTTAACGTCATATGCTTTTGCTTTATGTTGGCTACATTCTTTGCCAAGGCAAGTACAGCGTCGGCCGTATCGGGTCTTCTGTTCTTTTTATCCTATGTACCAATGTTGTTTATACTAAGAAGTTACGCTACAATCGGCCAAGCGACGAAAATCGCCTGGTGTTTGTTAACAAACACGGCAATGGGAATGGGCATACTACAGATTGTGGAATTCGAGGGCGCCGGCAAGGGTCTTCAGTTTAATAACCTGTTCAGTTCGGTTAATGTCGATGATAATTTGAGCGTTGGCATAGTTATGGTTATGATGATAGTCTCCAGTATTATCTATATGATAATCTGTCTATATGTGGAGCAAATCTATCCGGGTGATTATGGTGTGCCGCGTCCATGGTATTTCCCATTTTCACGATCCTTTTGGTGTAGTAAACGTAACAGTTATCTGGGTGTCGAAAATCTGTCCGATACTGATGTGCACAGACCCGATCCCAAGTCCTTTGAGCAAGAGCCTCACGATGCGCATATTGGATTGCAAATAAAGAATCTAAAGAAGAAGTTTGGCAATAGGATGGCTGTCAAGGGACTATCGATCAATATGTTTGAGGACGAGATAACTGTACTCTTGGGCCACAATGGTGCTGGAAAGACAACAACCATAGCAATGTTAACTGGCATGTTTCCGCCCACCTCCGGTACGGCGATTATCAACGGCAGCGATATACGCACCAATATCAGCGGAGCACGGATGTCTCTTGGAATTTGTCCGCAGCATAATGTGCTTTTCGATGAGATGAGTGTGGCAGATCATATACGTTTCTTTACCCGCATCAAGGGATTGAGCAATGCCGAAGTCGAGGTCGAAGTGGTTAAGTATCTTAAATTGATACAGCTGGAGGATAAGGCCAATGCACCATCGAGTACCCTTTCTGGCGGCATGAAGCGTAAGCTATCCGCCTGCTGCGCCCTCAGTGGAAACACCAAAGTGGTCCTCTTCGATGAGCCCAGCTCTGGCATGGATCCGGCGGCGCGTCGACAACTTTGGGATATGCTACTGAAAGAAAAGGCGGGTCGCACCATTCTACTGACCACACATTTTATGGACGAGGCCGATGTTTTAGGCGATCGCATTGCCATCATGTGCGACGGTGAGCTGCGCTGCTACGGCACAACGTTCTTCTTAAAAAAATACTACGGATGCGGTTATAAATTGGTGAGTTTGGTTATCTGGTTAATCCTTAAACCTGTTTGTCATTATTAACTTGGATTTTCTGCAGATCTGTGTAAAGGAAGACGATTGTGATGTTAGCAAAGTGACGGAACTACTTAGTGGCTTTATACCAGGCATAGAGCCCGAAAGCGACATTGGAACCGAATTAACCTATCAATTGCCCGACAACTATTCCGATAGATTCGAAATTATGCTCTCTAAACTTGATCAGAAATTATCCGAATTACATTTGAGTGGTTTCGGTGTGGGCATAACCTCATTGGAGGATGTCTTTATGAAGGTGGGCGCCGAATCGAATGCTGATCCGCGCAGGAACTCGGGTGGTTATCAAAGTGCAAATTCCAGCTACACCAATCTGCAGCAACAACAGCAGCACAGTGATTACGACGAACAGTCCATACAATCGAATAATGCCTTCTCGAACCGTAATAAAAAGTTACGCGGCTTGCAATTATCGGTTAATCAATGGACGGCCATGATGCTAAAGAAAATACACCTCACCTGGGGCAATAAAATACTTATGCTAGTACAGATCATATTGCCGTTGATATTTGTGATCACAACCATATTGTTCTCGCGTGCCGAGTCATCATTTCGTAACCTACCCGCGATGAAAATTGGTCTCAATCAATATCCTAAGGCGATCACTGTGTTGGATCATTCGAATGTCACTAAAGGTTCGATGAAGCACAATTTTTCCTTGGAATACGAGAAGCTGGCCAAGTCATATGGTGCCAACTATGAGTTCGAAGACACCGGTGACACAAATTTCTCAACATATATACTGAAAGTTGGCGAAACGATGCAGTCGCGAGTCAATGATCGTTATCAGGCCGCTGCTTCAATATCGGATGATGTAATGATAGCCTGGCTTAATAATCAACCATTGCACACGGCACCGTTGACGGTTAACTTGCTGCACAATGCCATGGCCAGAAGTCTGTTTGGCGAGAATTCACGCATCGTGGTGACCAACTATCCACTACCATATACGACAAGAACCGTCCTCAATCAACTGAGCTTCGCGAACGGTATTGGCGCCCAATTGGCAATGAACCTGAGTTTCAGTTTGTGCTTCGTCACCACCATGTACATTTTCATGCTGATCAAGGAGCGAGTGTCGCGTGCCAAGCTCCTGCAGTTCGTTAGCGGTGTACGGGTCTGGACATTTTGGCTATCGCAATTCGTATGGGATATTTTCACATTGGCCATCACGGTCTTCATTACGGTATTGGTGATTGCCTGCTTTCAGGAAGAAGGCTTTAGCGAAGTGGTTGAGTTGAGTCGATTCTTGTTGTTGTTAGTCGTATTCGGATGCGCAGCATTGCCGATGACTTACCTTCTATCGCTGGTATTTAATGAGCCAGCGTTTGCATTTATCATAGTGGCAATGACGAACATATTTGTCGGTGTAGCAATCTTTCTCGTTTGCAATGTCATGTCTATTGAGGAGCTCGGCGTTGCGGATACAGCCAGGCTAATTGCCTCCATATGTCGCATCTTTCCGCACTTTTCACTCTCAATGGGATTGAACAACTTGTACATTAATGGGGCTACACGGAGAGCCTGTGAAAAGATCGGTAGCTTGCCGCCCGTCTTGATGTGCGAACTAATGCCCCAATGTTGTCGTAAGTACCTATCATCCTCTCCCTCTCTCTCTCTTTCTCTCTCCGTTCCTTACACACTCTATTCTGTTCTTTGCAGAAACTGCGCTAAAGGGATACTTTGACTGGGCCACACCAGGCATACTAAAAGAGATTGTCTATTTGGTTGTCATGGCGCTCATATTCTTTGCCATAGTCATTATAAACGAATTCGGCATACTCAAGGAAATTCGATATTTTATATCCAAGAAGTTAAAGTGAGTATCGAGAGAGTATGCATAGAGTATGCCTATTCATTTTGATCCTTGTAATTACAGTAAGCCTGCAGAGCCGGTCTCCGATGGATACTTTGAGGATGATGTCGAGAAAGAACGTAAGCGCATTTTGGCCATGACCGCCGATGAGATAGAAACAAAAAATCTGGTTTTGGATCGTGTGACCAAATACTATGGTAAATTTCGGGCTGTTAATGAGGTCTCGATTTGTGTGAAAGAGTAAGTTTAAATCAATCTATTCGAAGTGCTACTTAATAATGCATACAATCCTTCTTTTTAGAATGGAGTGCTTCGGTCTGCTGGGTGTCAACGGAGCTGGCAAGACGAGCACCTTTAAAATGTTAACAGGTGATGAGATCATAAGCAGTGGCAATGCGTATGTTCAAGGACTTAGTATGAAGAACAAAATGAATGACATTTACACGAGAATCGGCTACTGTCCGCAATTCGATGCGCTCTTAGATGTCTTAACCGGACGCCAAACTCTACGGATTTTCTGTCTGTTGCGGGGCATTCCGTCTTCACAGATTCCATTTGTATCCGAGGATCTGGCCAAATCGTTTGAGTTCACCAAACATTTGGATAAGCAGACGCGTCATTATAGTGGCGGAAATAAGCGTAAATTAAGCGCAGCCCTTGCTCTAATGGGATCACCCCCAGTTGCCTATATGGACGAGCCCACCACTGGCATGGATCCGGCTGCGCGGCGAAGTCTCTGGAATATGGTATGTCGCGTTCGCGACCTTGGCAAGTCGATTGTGCTCACCTCGCACAGCATGGAGGAGTGCGAAGCCTTGTGCACCCGTTTGGCGATTATGGTCAACGGTGAACTCAAGTGCATTGGATCTACACAGCACTTGAAGAACAAGTACTCCAAAGGAATCGTACTGAAGATCAAATTACGTCAACAGCGGCGGACCCTGTAAGTGACAATATTGCCCATTAATTTAATTCATTCATTGTTGGTTTTCACTTACTTTTATTTTTGCCACAGCTCCGTCAAAGTTCGAAGAGAAAGCTCCGCAGAAGATCTGCCCTCCACGCCCGTGCCGTACGAGAATTCGAGCGAAATATCGCTGCGACGAAGTGTCGACACTGTTCAGAATGGAACAGGGTAAGTCCACGTTTCAAATACCAACTTTCCAATCTGCTGAAAGTACTCATGCAATATTTTTGTCCATTAGCAACAAAGTGCACGACTCCAGCATTCGTAGGAAAGAGAGCAACTATAACCCAAGGTAAATTAAGCTAGATATTGTATTGCATATTGCATATACAATAAATATTATATATGTTTATATACATATTTGTTATTGTTGTTTTTGCAGTAGCCTTGATAGTGACGATCACAAAGAGAACAGTCGGAAGGTCCAGGAAATTGTGGCGGCCAAATTCCCACAAGCAATTTTAAAGTAAGCAATCTTATAAAACAAGCAACAAAAAAGTAAACAAATTGTATTTATTATCTTTATCGAACTCTAGAGAGGAGCATCATGGTATGTTGACGTTTTACATTCCATTGGACGCTATTAAATGGTCGGAACTCTTTGGATTTATGGAGCGCAATCGCTCGGCAATGAATGTCGAGGATTATTCAATAAATCAGACAACATTGGAGGAGATATTCTTGGATTTTGCCAAGCAACAGCGAGAGGATACACGCAAACCATAGTGAGCATTTCAAACAGCACACACAGATGCACACATGCACACCCACACACACCCACACATACTTAGTCTTTACACCGATAGACATTGGCTTTGTGCTTATGAATTTTATGTTTTAGTCACTTAATATTAATATTTTTGTTTATCGCTATAGTGGCCTAAGTTTTAATAGTTTATGATTATTAGTTGTGCTACTAGTATTTAATTTAACACTTAACCAATTCAACTTAACCTAATTGTATATATATATATATGTATATATGTTAATCTAATACTGATTTAACATTGATTTATATTTTCTGTTCCTGTCTTGACCAACAAACAGCAAGGCGGGCTTTTGTGGCTGTAGCTGTTAAACATGATTGCATACCTTGGATATATCAATCAAAGATCTATTTTAGATAACAACTATATGTATTATGATGTTCAATATCGGAGCACAAAAATATTTTCGACCTTTTATGTGAAACTTTTTAACTAACGACAATGTGGACAATGGTAATGAGGGTAGCCGGAACGGTACATACATATGCATATTTATATATATTTATTAATGTTAGATGTTAGCAACTGTTATCTTGTGATCTTATAGGAAAAATTTACTGTAATATGTATAAGTATTATATTATACCGTAAAAGTGTGTAATTTTGGTTGTCTTTGAGCGCAGTACCACTGTATCAAAAAACAACATAACAAAAATAAAACATTTAAGAAAAGTTACCTTTGGCATACTCAAGTTTTTACTCTTTCAGCATATATCAGCATATATATAGTACATACATAGTCATATATAAATATTATATTCTTCGACCTTCGGTAAAAAAAAGAGTATACTCCATAAAGTATACACGTATATATTCTTGCGCAGGATCACTAGCCGAGTCAATTGACCTATGTCCGTCTGTCCATTTGTATCAACGTCAAGGTCTCAGCTATTATAAGAGCTAGAGACTTAAAAGAAATTTGGTAGATGAAGTTTGTCTCAAATTTTTGATGTCACGGCCACCGCCCACGTAAATTTTTAACAAAGCAAAATAATTATAGTTAAATTGGATTTGTATCATACGTATTTTTGTTAGTTGCTGATTGAAAAATCGAATCCTATTTCAATTTTTAATCAATTCAATCGGACAGTAAACACAGAAGTTATTTAAAAAAGAATAAGCATAGCATTAAAGAGGGGAAGAGCCCCTCTCTTTCATATAGTAGACTCTAATATCAAATCCCAAAGGAAGAACTTTAGTCGAATCCATTTCATATATCAAGCTCTTATATCAAATCCCAAAGGAGAATCTGATGTTTGTTTATTATATATATTAAAGAGTATCATACAACTATATACCATTTGCGACAATTGATTTCATAAGCAAGCACTGATTTTATTATATGTATTGTAGGGTAGAGAGTGTCATAGAGTTAGATACTTGTTTCAACTTGCAACATGGGTCGGTATGGTATTCCACTAACGAGTGTCGCTCGACTGTTGCCATTGTTATAATTGTAATTTAATTACATTCGTGGCTTCATTTTCGATTGTTCCATAAAAAAGGTTACTCGACTTCTAGAAACCACTAGTCAATTAATCTCTTTAATTGCTGTGATAAACTTTCATAAAATGTTAACCTTGCGTAGCGAAATCGATAGTAACTCTTTGATAGAGTTATTAAATAAGTTTATTAAATACTCACTACAGAGCTGAGCCCTTTTTAATGCCGAACGACCAAAGTAATCAAGTTGGATGCCCGTTATGACATTGCGGGTATACAACGTTCAATTTGAAAATATCCTTGCGTATTATCAAAAAAAATCGTAAAATTTTTTTTGTATTTGGTGGTATATAAAATGACATGTTAGATTCCTCCTGGTAAATGCAATTGGAGCCGAGAAATACACATGGAAATACATATACCATATATAAAATCAGAAGACCTACTGTATAATCGTTTCGGGGAACTTGATCTGAACAAATAGAATTATTTTGTTTGGAGGCGAATATATATCTGAGTGCCAATATAATAACAATAAAAATACCCATTTGATTTTACATAATTTATTTGTTTTTTATGTTTACTTTGACTACTCTATGTTTTCATTTTAAATACATATTTGTTAATACTTATTCATTCGTAATCTGATAGACGGATAAACAAAATAAAAGTTTAGTTTTATCAGGCCCGCACTGAATTTAACTCTCAAAGTAAAGATACTTTCAGTGTCGGCAAAGAAATCAGCATAATCGATCCTTATGAAAGCGAAATTCGAAACATACAAAAGAATTAATTTATCAAAGACAAAAATTTAAAAAATAATAAAAATAATGGTAAAATAATATATAAAGATAGTTAATATATACAAAAGCACAACCGCGCCAGCTTCAGTTCTCCAGCTGCAAATTTAGCTGCGGTGCGGCTGCGGCGGCGTCGGCATCGTCATCGGCATCGACAGCTGCGTCCGTCCTACTCACAGGATTCACGTCTCAAAGTACTTGTAGATAGCTGTCACATAGGACATGACCTGCGTCCAGTCGGGTCTCTCGATTTGACACATGTCATTGATGTTCTGAAAGGAATGACATGAGTACATTCATATAATACATAACATTTAATATAATGCCCAATTTGGTGATATCTTACCAGAGTTGTGCTAATGCCAACCGATTCTGCAGCGGCAAAGGCTAGTGAAAAATTACGCCGCTTGTTGGCCGGACTGAGCGTATCGTAGGGAATGCGATCCGGCAGATAGGAATGTAGAATGGCGCAAAAGGCCAGCCCATCGTTCCACGACGAGCTAAAGTTCGTGATGTCAATGTTGCGGTAGCCGACAGTCTTGTTCTGGCACCACTTGAGCAGAGCATTGCGCTTTGAGCCACCGTTTTTGGCCAGCATATTGAGCGGATCTTTGCGCTCGCCTGTCAACACAAACAATTCATTGATTTATATAAATATATAGATACATATATAAAGAGGGAGATCGTTCGTACCACTGATAAAGGATTTTGAGATGTTGCCAAAGCTGAGACTGGGCGGCTGCTGTTGCTGCAAGCTGGGCGTGTTTGGTGTGGAAGCCTGTGATGATGTCGTTGAGGTCGTACTTTTAGTTGACTGTTGCGACTGCTGATGTTGCAGCTGCAGCTGTGGCTGCATCTGCTGTGTTGCTTTGGTTGTATTAGCTGCACTTGTTGGTGTTGCTGTTCCTGCTGCCGTTGTTGTTACTCCTCCTCCTCCTCCTCCTCCAGCTCCAGCGGGAGGTGTTGTGACAGCTGCTGTCGATGATATTGCTGTCGCTGTGCTGGGCGTGCCTGTTGCTGCACTGTTGACATTCACATGCAGATTGCTGCTTTGCAGAACGGGCAAACGAAGCTGTTGCACATAAAGATGAAGAAAGTTAATGCATATTTATAAATTCTATATAATGTATTGACATATCGTTACTCACGCTCTCATGCCAGTCACTGGATCCGGGAAATATGATGGGTGTATTGCCTGTTTCGGGTGTGCCGCTGTTCAAACTAGACGTCGAGCTATAGTGCGACTCAGTCTCATCTGCCTTTCCCTGCTGCTCCTCCAATTGATAAAGATTGAGATAAAGATGAGAATGAATATATTGTGTAACATGTGCGGGGAGTATGTGCAGCTTACTTACCTGCTTATTGTTTTCGATGCTCTCGATGAGCGTCTTAACGGACAGCCGCGAGTCCTGACGATTAAAGCCGAGCTTACTGCGTCGCGATGCCATCTCCTGCTGCACAGTGGACATCACCGATTGCTGTGTTTCCGTCTGCTGCAGTTCTGTACCGGGATAAGAAATGAAGGTTAAATGTATTCGTGGCTACTTGGGCGTACTGTTCACTTCTTACGTTGCTTGGTCAACTTCTCCAGCTGCTGTTCGAGCAGTCGAATCTTCTCCTTCTGCGTTTTGTTGTCGAGCACCAACTGCTCGCGTGCGCTGAGCGCTTCAGTCTTGAAATCGTTGGCAACACGCACAGTCATCAGCAGATCTGCCTGAAACTGTTGCCATTCGTCAGCCTCGCGTTGCCGCAGCTGCATCTCTTTGTCCAGACGGGATTCGCTTTCGCTAAGCTGCAGCTGCACGTCGCCCAGATGTCGTTGCGTCTCGCTGAGCAGCTGCTGCAGCTGTGCCTTGTCCTCCTGATGGCATTTGCATTGCACCTGCAGCTCATTGACGCGCTCCTCCAGTGTCTGACAGTCGCCGGCGAGCTTATCATTGTCGCGCTGCAGCTGCTCCAGTCGGAACTCCAGATGCGACACAGCGCACTTGGCATTGTTCTTGGCCACCTTGCACTCGGCTGTGACATTGGAAAGTTGTTCGCGTAGACGTCGCAATTCCGCTTGACTGCGTGACCATTGATCCTGCAACTCGGCCAGACGCTCCTCGAGCGTATCCTTCTCCCGTCGCGCCGCATCGAGTACATCGCTCAGATCTGTCTTATCACCACGTGCCAAATCAGCTTCGAGCTCCTCGATCTTGGAGCGTGCATTCTCCAGAAGCGTACTCAGCCGATTGATCTCAATGGTTCGCTGGGATACCTCCTCTTTGGCCAGCGAGTGTTGGGCTTCGCTTTGCCTGCGCTCCGCATTGGCAGCATCCAGTTGCGATTCGAGCAATGTGTTACGCTCACGTTGCCGCTGTTGCTCCAGCTGAACGTTGTCCCGCGATTGCCGCAGCTCGGCCAGCTCGGCATTGAGCTCCTCCTGCTTGAGCAGCAACGCCTCACGCTCCTCCTGTGATGTCTGTATCAGATCGAGCAGCTTCTGTTCACGTTCCGAAGTAGTCACCTCCGCGGCTGCCTGCTTAGTGTCGCGCATCAGCAGCTCCTGCAATGTGCTAATCTGAGTGCGCGACTCATTAAGCTTCTCGGTCTGGCGACACAACGACTGAAAGAGTACATCCTTCTCCTCGGCCAGGCGCTCATTCTCTGTTTGCGTATCGCTCAGCTGTGTCTGCAGATCGGCCAGCTCCTGCAGCGTTGCCTGCAGCTCCTCGTTGGTCGAGTAGTGTGTCTCTTCCATCTGGATGATCTTGTCCTGCAGACACGCTACAGATATCTCGCTTGAGGACGAGTGTTTATCCCAGTCTGGCGTAAGGCAAGGTGTTCCATCGTGCCCGGCTTCGTTTGTCTGCATTTAAACGGTATTTTTTGTTGTATTACAATCAATTTTACAGGGTATATTGCTTGATTGTTATCATTTATCACTTACACTGGGCAGAGCTATTGAGGCGGGTGCTGAGCTATGCAATCGCTGCGAATCTTGGATAATCTGATGTTTCTCCGCGTCCGACAGTGGCGAGTTGACAACGTCCCGCAAACGATTGCGCAAAGATTCATTTTCATATTTTAGATTTCCGATTTCCATTTGCGTTTTCTCCTGTTGGTTCTGTAAGACAGAGAGACAGACAGACAGACAGTTAAAAAGAGACAGGTGAGTATTGTATATCGAACTATTGTTGCTGCCCATGTTGTTTCTTCTCCGTGTTGTTTTGCCATTCTCTCTCGCTCAGCCTTCTCCGTCTCTCTCTCTTTCTAACTAGAGTGTTGTCGTGTTCTCACAACGACGCAAAAAGCAAACACTGAGCGACGCTACGTATGGCACAGATGCACAAATAAATTATAATATAAATCTTGTACATCTTTTTTTTACTCTATTTATCTTATAATATTAAGTTGCCATTGTTATAAGCTTTGTAATATTTTTAATATTTGGTAAAATGACTTTTTGTGCTGACTGTATTCGAGAATTCTTTAATTAAAGGAGCTCAGTTTTCGTCTAGCCTATATAGACATATTAAATATCAATAAATTGACTTAAGTAACCAAGCGCAACGCTCCCACTGCAACAACAATAACAACAACGACAACAACAACCAGAAGATGATGAAGAAGAGCAGATGCAACAAACAGCAGCAACAACAAAAAGAAAAACAATACATAGACAACAGTTGACAGATTTTTGTGGTTACTTGATTGACTGATTGATTGATTGATTGATTGATCGACTCGACTGAAGTCTTGTTTACCTGCATCTTTAACAAATCCCCCTTCAGTTTGGTCACCTCGCTTTGGTATGGCAGCAGCTCCGTGATGCGTGTCTCCAGTTGCAGTTGCTCGTTTCCCAGTCTCTCGAGCTGTGTGTGCAGCTCCTGCATTTTGTTGTTAGCCTGCAAAGATGTTGTTGTTGTTATTGTGTTAGTTTTCAATGCGTTTAATTCATGATTACGCACCTCTAACAGTTGTTGATGCTGTTGCTCGTTGTTGATAAGCTGCTGTTGTTGTTGCTGCTGCTGTTGTTGTTGTTGTTGCTGTTGATAGCTACTCGCTGCAACGGCTGCCACAGCAACGGCTGCTGCTGCTGCTGCCGATGTTGCACTGTTATTGCTGCTGCTGCCGCCACCGTTGTTGGCTGCACTTGTTGTTGATGTTGCTGCTGCTGCTGCTAATTGCTGGTAAAAATCCGCAGCGGCAGCGGCAGCCACGCCGCCATCTTGCAATGCGGCCAATGCGCTGTTGTTACTATTGTTGTTATTGTTGCTATTACTGCTGTTGTTGTTGGTTGTTGCTGTTGGCGGTGGCGGTGGCACAGCTGCAATAGAAGTCATCAGTTGTTGCTGCTGATGATGCTGCTGCAATTGTTGCTGCTGCTGTTGTTGTTGCAGTTGCAGTTGCAGTTCCTGTTGCTGCTGTTGTTGTTGTATTTGCTGTGGCAATTGCTTTGGCTGCTTGTGTCCTTTAATTTTGGATTTCTTCTGCGGCAACGTATTGCTTAACTGCTGCTGCTGCTGTGCCTGGCGTCGCTGCTGCTGCAACTGTTGCTGTTGTTGTGTTGTCAGCAGCAACGCTGCCTCGTCCCCCACATCGACGCCGCGTTCGTAGGTCGCGTCGTGATTGGAATAGAATTTTGTTGTTGTTGCTGCTGCTGACGCAGTGTTGTTCAGCTGCTGCTGCTGTTGCGGCAGAGCGGGCGCGGGCGCTGTCGAGGGCTGCTGCTGCTGTTGCTGCTGCTGCTCATGCGCCGTGTTGAGTGATGTGCTGGATTGGGACTTCTGACGATTGTTGTTGGAATGCTGCTGCTTGTGCGATGAGTTGTTGGAGGAGGCAGAACTCGAAGTTCCTTGTCCTCTGCGGAATAATGATTTTAGTTTTATCATTTTGTTGCAATATTTGTATTGTTTGGGGCTGTTGTTGTTGGTCTTGCAAAACCTCAATCATTAACCATCAGTTTATTTTGAGTTTGATTCGTTGTCGTTAGATTTATTTGTTTATTTATTTGTTATTAATAAGTTTCGTTTATTTATCGTTGCAACTTTTCGTTTGTTCGTTTTAATCGTTGTAATAAGTAATCGTTATCGCTGTTTTATCAGTATATAAGCACTTTAACTTATTTTTACATGTGTTGTGCGCTTTATTCTTTATGTGTGTGTGAGTGTGTGCGTTCGATAACGATGACAATCAAGTTGCAAGCGGCAAAAGAGAGAAAGTACAATTTCTGCAAACCAATTCGCAATGCAGGTACGAAAGGCGAATATGGCAAGCAATACCAAATGATGAATGAAAGTTCAAAGCAGATGCTAATAAAACACACAACGCGCGACTGTTGCATGCCAAACAAAAAGCAGAGGCCAAAAACAAAAACAATAACTCGTTTCTGTTGTGCTGCCTCTGACAATCGCATGCATTGTTGTTGTTATTTTATAGTATCGAACTCTCCGAGGGGGAAGAGAAGACGGGCAAAACAGAGCCAAGAGAGCGAACAATTAACAGTGCTCACTTATGTTAACTAACAGAGCAGTGCCGACAGTGTTATAAAAGCAACAAAACTAACAACCACGGTCGAAATCAAGGCTCATTATTATGCAGTTAATAATAATAATTGCAATTTAAATGCAAAGGACAGCGACGGAAGCTGCAACGTCAGCGTTCCACGCACACATACTGTTTGTGTACGCTATTTACATACAGATATCTTTTTTTCCATATGTGTTTGCTCATGAGGCTCTTTTTCATTTTCATTGTCATCCACATTGGGGCCGCTGTGCGCAGCATGGATTACTCATTCGTCCGTCGCGTATGGCAAATTGAGAACTTGACATGTGCAACAGAGATGGGGAAGTACTACACACGCATACCCATTATGTGTGTGTGTGTGTAATATATAAACTTTATGTCTGCGCGATAAACATTGCACAGGAATCATACCAATCTACAGGTTGTGCGCTTGTCTTGCGCATAGTGACGTCACAGAACTTTAGTCTCTGACTTTAGAATATGTTTACTCCCACTCCTATACACACACACGCACACCCACTCTCAAGCCAACAGGTGCGTGGGGTAAGAGTACAGGGTATTTAGCAGTAATTTTTTGGTTAATTACACGTTTTATCAGGTGAATGAGTCACACACATACATTTGTGCATATTTAAATTTATCTAGATTTATCTGCTTCTCTTTCGTGAGCTTTCGGCCATTAGATAATTGCCAATTACCGCGAAAGCAAATATGGTAAGAACAAGCTAAATGACAAAATAAGCTCGTGGAGTTGTTTTGCACGTGAGTGATAATTGAAAGAAATGCGTAATATTCTGGGTAGAAATAAGGACGAGAGAGAGAGAGAGCGCAACTGCAACTCAACTAGAATGCAAGGCATGCGTATGTAAGTACGCCTGCATTCCCTATGTGACTCGTTTGTATGTGTGTGTGTTGCTGAGGCAACAACAACAATTAAGGTTGTCGTTGACAAAAGAACATCAGCAGCACTTGAAGAATGTTGTTATGCGTGTAATTCACACACTACTGTTATAACAACAACAAAAGCAGCAGCAACAAAGTCAACAGTGCTGTGAGCCGCTGCGACTGCTTAACAATAAATTGAACGCACACACATACACACTGCTGTTCGCATTCGAAGTATTCATTCACGGGACACGTACACACGCTCTGACTTTCGATATGTGTACACACACGCACACACACACACGCGATTAATTGTTTGCACCAAATAACTGTAAAAGGTATTTTCTTTAGCTTAGTTTTTGCACACAAGCGCTCACACATACACAACACACATGCCGCACACAGTGTTAGCTAAATAAACAACAAAAAATGGAAAGACAGGAGAATAACAGCGCACACAAAAAAAAAGCAAAGAAACTGACAACAAAACGCGAAGCGACGCGCGTTTTCTAAACGAGCCAACAGTAGACTGTGTGACCGTAGTTTGCAACCGCAAAATGTTTACGAAGCGCGCGCGCGCATGTTAACATCACAATGTTATGCCCAGAAGCAGACAACAGCGCATGCGTGACACGTTGCCCAACACTGACGTGCCAACGTATCGTTTCCAACACTTACTCATACAAAACCACCACTCACAACATTTGCGGAGCGCGGTCAAAATTCAAATTTGCAATCATAAACTGGTAAAAACAAACAAAGTAAGCCTTTCAAGCATTTCAACGTAACCTTATCTATGAAAATTCAAAACAACATTGATATCAATACTGTTCTACAAGCTTTAGTGTTTTTTTTTTCAAGTCTTGTTCCTATTTTTAGATTTTTTTTCTGTTCAATTCCAAATTATGTCCATTATAAGAAATGCGTTCAATGGCAACGTTAAGATTAAGAAAACCAAAGAAAACGAGAACGATGATGAGTGGATTGTAAAAGACCTATTTGAAGACGGTCAAACGTTGCCGGCACTAGATAATATTGGATCATCTCTGACCACTCTGTGGAGCGATTGCGAGCTAAACGCACTACTGACCACCTCAGAAGATGATCTAACTCACACAGACCGTATGTCTCATGCTTCCCAATCATAGATACATCTTTATTTCCCCACCTCCTCCCTAAAATGCATATATTTCCCCGTTTAGCAAATTCGGAGCCAAAGTCCAAATCTAAGATAGCCCCAGATCAATAATAGTCGATGTGTTAATTCCCAAATTACTAAAAATGTAGTTGCAATAATAAGAATAATAAAGACTTGATTGTTGGAAATTAAAATTTCTCTTTGATCTTTAGACAGTGCTCTATGTTCCATGATGACTGCAATATATATGTATGTATCCAAACGATACACAGATCATCAATCAATGTCCTCGCTATGCATTACTATAAGAAGAAGGAAAAGAAGATACGGCAAAAGTGCGTGCAGATTGAACCGCGTAGGGTATGGAGCACGTTCATGTATCAATTTCAAGATGTGTCTACCGCTCATGGGTCTGCTCTCGAACTTTTCCCAGGCAATGGTTGTAGAATAGCGACGCAGCCAATAAGCCAGCGGGGAATGACAGTTCAGTTTCGGTTTCTCTTTCATTCTTTCTTTATGCTTCTTTGTGGCAATCGACTTAGTGGAGACTCTCAGGTTCAGGTTTAGACACCCGGTAGATTTGCTCGGTTTCTTCTAATGTCTTTTTCTTTCCACTAACTACCTGCGGATTGCGAGAGATCGAGGGAACGGGGAGAAAGGGGATTGGGTAAATAACTTATTTAACAGCGGTATCTGGCAGATGCGTGTGTGTGTGTGTCTGGGCTATACCATGAGGGTTCCAGAGGAACCGCAAAAGCCACAAAGCGCGTCGACTATTTGCGGTTTTCTGCATTTTTATTTAAACATCATTTGCCATTGCTCTATTGCTGTTGTTGCTTTTTCCGTTTATTGTTAAGGTTTTGGTCAGCCGACACAGAGTGGTTGAGTGAGTGAGGTCTTTGACCATTTGAAGCAGCAGACACAACGTCACTTATCGCCGACTCTGCTGCTGCTGCTGTTGCTACTGCCCGGCGGCGTCGTGATAACCGTCAAACGTGCAGCGGCTCTCTGAGCAGAGGGTGCGCCCCGTTACCCGGGCTAGCTAACGGATCGCATTACGCCTGACTCGCGGCTCAGGCCCAGGCCCAGGCAAGCACCTGAGAAACCCAGCGCAGCAGCAGCAGTTAACTAGTCAGACAGCGGCTGGACACAGTCGGGCATGACATAAGTTTTCGAAAATAAAGAAAAAAGAAAATTCACTCGAATAAAACGAGCATATACGCAACTGAGGTATACCCTGTAAGCAGATTCAGATTACCAATCAAAGAAGAAATTATTTGGTAGATAATGCAATGTAATGCATTTACATACATATGTGCATGCAGCATTATCTGGTGAGGTCTATCATTAAACACTCTAAGTTCTTGCTTGGTATATCAGTTTCTTTCAATTTTAATTGCTACAGGGTATACGTGCGCAAATTGCACTCTGTGGGCAGTGTTTGTTCGTCTGTCCGTTACTCTTGTTGTCTGTTTGTCGCTTTGACTGCGCGAGAGTGTTACGCTTTGGTGCGCCAGCGGTACACTATCTTATCTAGACAGGCATATATACGAATCGAAGTCTTAAGATATATAGTATTATATAAATTCGACCAGTTTTTGAATATAGTATGCATGTATTATTGTACGTTCCATTACAATCAATTTGGTTCATAAAAGGATATCGATGCTGTAGGCAACCTATTAAGATCTATCAACGTATCGTTCTCATCTGTTGATCTAGATATGTTTGCATCAAAGCGTGTATCTCATTCGTTGTCACCCAATGCAAACAATGAAACTCCCAGGTCTTAAGCTCCCCCTTCCCTCCAGTCCCTTTTCATCTTAATTTCCATACCGATTCACATTCACATTCCCATTCCCAGTCCCATTCCCGTACCCAATTCCCGTTTTCATGCTCAAAATATGCTTTGTTGACACGTGTGTTTATGTTTGTGTGTGTTTATCTCGCACGCTTTGTTCGCATTTCTACCATATGCTAAACATTTCGCGGCGCTTGTATAACGTGCTTTTATTATTCGATTGTTAAAACCCATTATAATCCGTTTTCCTTTCGTTTCTCAAGAAATACAAAATAAATTATTTTTAGAAAACGGTTTCATTTTTTTCCATCTTTCTTTTCTGTTTTTCTGCTTATAAACATAATACATAAATAAAATAAAAAAGAAACTAACTCGGTTTTTTTACTTTTTTCTGTTTCTCTCTTTTTCATGATGTTTTTGTTATTGTTGCATTTCTACACTCATTTTGGGTTTAATATTTATGCATTTATTGTTATTGTTAATGATTTACGTTTTGCTTATTTATGTTCTCCTCTTCATCTTTTGTTACTTTTATTCATTGTCGTCTCTGGCTTAGAAGTCGAAAGTGAAGTCGAAAAGTTTCACTCAAATTATATAATTAATGCGTTTTTAATTATCTGAAAACTCAATTTCGCCAGCCAGAGACGCAGTGATGGGGGAGGGGGAGGAGAAGGGGAGAGAAAATGTCATAATTGCTACAAAACTTACCCGTCAAAGATGCAATGCAAGCGCGACAGAGACAATCAGCGGTAATAATCAATCAACGGTACATGTACACACACAGAAGTACATTCGCACACACATGCAAGCGCATAGATGCGTTTGTGTGCGGCACTTGCACTTTGACTTTGTTTTTGTAATAACGAACACACTTAAATGCCGTTAGACGACTACGATGACGTTGTTTAACACTTGACTCTCTGCTGCAACTGTTTGCACTACGAAACTATGGAAAAAGAAAGGAGAGCACATAACGATACATGCATATATTAGACACATACACGTATATAAATATGTATTTAAATTATATATATTAACACACATTTTATATGTACAAATTATCCGAAAAACAACACATTTCTTATGTTTTACACACAGCTGCAGTTGTAGCCACCATAGGCGCCGGTTGCGATGCCGACTGCGCAGCAGCGGCGCGAGCACGTTAATTGCATTAAAAATTCGTATGCGTGTCGCGAATGAAACCTTGCAAGACATCATCAAACAAAAAACATTATAAAAAAAAAAAAAAACGAACTAGTTAGCTATTTTTTGCAGCTTGAACTTATTTTAAACATTTCTTTGGCACAACAAAAAAATTCCAATTAGACAAGCGCAGCAGAGCAAATGCCATTTGTTGTTGTTGTTTGTCTGATGGTCCCGTTATTTTTCACACACACTGTCACCAGCACCCAGATGGAGATGCAGAAATATAACGAGAAGGAGGCAGAGGTAGACACTGTGACCTCGACTTCGACTTCGATTGCGACGACTGCAGTGCACGCTTGATAGCCAATTAATATTCATTAAATAGATTTCGATGATGCCGTTCGTTTCTGTATTGTCGCAGTTGTTGTTGTTATTATTATTCTTGTTGTTGTGTTATTTATAGACAGTGCGCCGCGACCTACACATAGCGCAATTGCACCGAATAACAGAATCACACAACAGGAAAGCCTCGACAGAGAGTGAGAACGGCTAGTAGCACATTCGAACGCGTTTAAATTACCTCTTGTCAATATTATTAAATTTCAAATTGCTATTATTGCGGATGCCTTTGCTGCTTGTTATGCGTTAGGCAGCATTGGCTTTGCTTGTTTGTGTTTGCTGCAGCGGCGTCTGTTTCTGTTTGCCTTTGCGGCCAGTGTGACCGTGGCCGGGTGTTCAAATAATATCAACATACATCACATAAAATACCAAATACAGTATTTTTCATTGTTTATTTTGCAACAATTAACAAAATAATAATAAATTATCATTTATTAAATTACCAACTTAATTATGTGCACAGTTCAGTCCTTTGTTTTGCCGGAGTCGAAGGGTATCTCCTCTACTTTGTTGAATCCCGACATACGAATAATTTTGCCTCTGCCTTCCACATTAATGTGCTTGGCAAATTGCTGCGCCGGCGACAGGGCCATGTCCGCTTCAGTTTTGTAGCCATAGTACTTGGCCCAATCGTTACGGCCAGTGTAAACCATGTAGCAGACCATGCCAAATGCTTGCCAGGCTAATATCGCATACCCAATGCTTAGTCGACGCTTCCATAAGTCAGCACGATGCTCGGGAATCGGATTTGTGTGGCGACGAACAAATCGTCGCAGCCATTTCATTTCAAACAAGGCCATTTCTGTAGGATTTCACGATGCCTCTTATATAAAAGTATTTCAATCTAGAGTTTAGTAACGCGATCTTTAAATCACAAAAAATATTGCAAAACAGGCGAACAGCTGTTGTTCGCCGATAGAGATGACCAACATGTTGATTGATAGAAATATCATTTAAGATATCGATATAATTAGAAATGGATTTTCAAAAGTTTGAGTGCTATCAGACATTAACTATTAATAAATAATATATCTGTTAAATTCATAAAACAAAAATGAGGATTCACCTATTTATTTAAGTAAATTGTTTAAAAATATATATAAAACATTTTTGTCATTGACGATAGGCAGCCAAATGATAGTCATCTGTCATCTCCAATTGTTTGTACATCACGATATTATTTGCATTGTCAGCCGTTGTTGCCTGCGCAGTACTCTCATTGTCAATAAGAAATTGCCAATTAAACACAATTCAAACGGTTATAAATCAATATGCACTTCTGATTAGCGAAACGCCTACATAACAACAAAGAAAGTGTTTTTCCTTTAAACAGCTGGTATAACCTTTTTATCCAAGTGGCAACGCTATTAAACAAACGGTGCTAAATAGAATGAAATGTTGTTTTTGTTATAACATAACGCTATTTGTGGCCATTTGGTTTGCCATTTCAATTTATGATTTCAATTTTATCCAAAATAATTTTCTACAAATTGCCTCAAAATTACTAAAGGTAGGTAAGTTAACTCCTAAGAAGAGTTTCAAGGTATAAACAAATATATATCCATTGGTCGATAATCATATTTTGATGTATTGTGATTAAAGAAAAATATTTAGGTAGCAGCCCGTACAGGAGAAGTTTAAGTAGCATTGCTGCAAAATGCCAACAGCTCAGCAATTGCCACAGCAACCACAACAACAACAGCAACAGCAGCAATTTGCCAATGAGGATAATAATGGCGTCAATGATGTTACGCTGGAAGAAAAAAACATGCCAAATTTATCAACACTATCACTGGATGAGCTAAAGCAGCTCGACCGGGATCCCGAGTTCTTTGACGATTTCATTGAGGAGTTGTCTGTGGTGCAGCATTTGAATAAGGAGCTGGATTCCATGATGAATCAAGTGGAGACCATATCACGTAAGCCAATATATGAACTTACCAACTGAGAACAGTAAATCTTGATGAACTATGTACGTGTATATAGGTGAAAACGAAAGCAAGGGCACACATCTGGTGGAGTTGAAGCGACGGCTTAGCGATGACTATACGGCGTTGAAAACGCTTGGAGAAAAATGTGACCAGCTGAATAAGAAGTACTTGAAGAAGTCGGAGGAATATGCACCACAGCACATCAGGGTAAACATTTCGAATAGTAAACATTGCTGAATAGCACCAAGTTCAAATCTTGATGATGCGATTTCCTTCTCTGTTGTAGGAATTGCTGCAAATTGCTGCCTCAAATGCCGATGCTGAGTGCGATCGTCACGTAGAGCATTTCCTAAATGGCAAAATCGATGTGCAAACCTTTCTCAATACCTATCAGAGCTCAAAGAAAATTAGCGCAGAGCGCAAGGCCAAGGAGGAACGCCTTGGAACACAGCTCAGCGCCCTGGAGCGTGCCGGGATCTAAGCGGAATCTCTGTGTAATATTGGTATTGGATTTAAAGCCTCAACTCGTTTTTGTGTTTTACTGTTAACGTTCTCCACAAAGCCGCAATATATAGTAAATAAGTATTAGCAATTTAATGTAGTATACCGCGCTCTTGTGAATCGTTGCAAAACTAGTTATATATAAATATTAATACAATTCTAAGTCGGTAGGGCAATCAAATTATGGCTCTTAATTGTATTTTACTACAGAGTTTGTTTAATAATCAAAAAACATATATAGTGTATTTATTGTCGCGTTAGTGAGACTACTGTATGTATGTATATGCGGCTTTCCAGATGATTATTGAACCGAATGTATGTGTGTTGTACCAAGGAAATATAAAATGTATGACTTATATAGATTTACAGAAATAAAAGTTTATGTTTTAAAGATGAACCATTTAAACTTTAAACAAAGTCACCATCTTTAATTTATTCATTTGTTTGTTTTTTATATAAATATATTTTCTCGTTAAAACAATATCTGTTTTATGCTCTGTTTTAATAATCCCATTATTCAAATATTCAAAAAGACCGCCACAGCCATTCTCAGAGTGTGGCAACTCTAATCGCTTCACTTCTGTTTATATTGACTTTACCGGCAACATTCTGCGCATGCGTTTACCAACACTTTCGAAAAGTAATATAAAGTCCAAAAGAACGCTGTTTTTACCGCCATTTTATTTAGTCAGAACAATAACGGAATTATAGACGAAAACATTGCGAACGAACACAGTTTGCTATAAATCGGGTAAATTAAAACATTAAGTATGGGTAAAAAGTGTGTACTTTGCCGTAGCTCTGAAGTAGACGAGCTGAATCTCGGGCCAATACACTCTCGTAGCGATATAGCTGTACACCAAAATTGTTTGGTAAATTAAAATTACGATTTGAAACAACAAACAATTAACAAATTCCTTTTTGTTGAATGCAGTATTTGAGTTCGGCGCTGGTTCAACGAGGTCAAGGACAGAATGCAATATTGGATTTCAGTCTCAAGGATATTCGTGCCGAAGCGCAACGTACGAATCGTATGGTAAGACTTTCCATCATTGATGGATTGTGTCGAGATTGTTATCTGTTTCGTTTTGTTTACTTTTCCAGATATGTTGCTACTGCTCCAATGTGGGGGCCAACATTGGTTGCTGCCATCAATTTTGTCGGAACACATTTCACACCTACTGTGGCATCAAGTACGGTGCAAAGAATCAGTATGTAGGCACATTCAAATCGTTTTGCAATAAACATATTGTGCCTTACAAGGCACGTCCCGCAGACGACGAGGAATGCTCAATATGTTTTGACCGACTAATACCCATAGGTAAATCCTTCAGCTTCACTAAATATATATTTGGTAAATGCTGTGGCCACGGCTGGTACCACAAATTCTGTCTGCAGTCGTATGCCAACTCTTCAGGCTATTACTTTAAGTGCCCACTATGCAATGATACCAAAAAATTTTTTTCGGTCAAAAAGTGGGGCATCTGTGTGCCAAATCGGTAGGTTCAAGATCCCTGTTTTATATAGATAGTAAATATATAAATAACATGCGATTATTGCGTTGCAGTGATGCCGCCTGGGAGGAAGGCGACGCTTATGCCGATCAGCTACTGGTATCCCAGGAGTGCACCGCGGCCAACTGCCTGAGTCCCGAGGGACGCATGGGAGGTGACGTATTGGCAATGCATTTTTGTGATTTTTGCGGATCGAATCCGGTGCATCCGCAATGCATTAATGGAGTGGACTATTGCTGCAATGATTGCTGTATAAACCGGATGAAGATTGAGTCTGACGATGAGATGAATATTTCCTTAGATGATGAAGAAGATCCATTGGACAACATTGACATATTATTAGCAAGAGCAAGGCAAATACAAAACAATGCAAAGCAAGGTAAATATCACAACAATCCCAATCGACGGTATTCTGATAGTGACTTTCTCTCTGCAGCACTTGCGTCCACTGATAAGGAGAATCTTGGCTCAATAGCTAGTCCAAAACGAGGGCGTACCACTGAACCTCTTCGAAGGGTCTTGGAGATTCCGCAGCCAAATAGGGAAAAGGAGAAGGAGGCAGATCGAGACCAGCAGGATGGTGAGCCGGAACAAGAGAGTGAACAAACGAATGAAGAGAAGGACAACGAGAAAAAGGCTACGAATGAATTGAGTAATGCAGTGCAAGGTAAATATCACAACAATCCCAATCGACGGTATTCTGATAGTGACTTTCTCTCTGCAGCATTTGCGTCCACTGATAAGGAGAATCTTGGCTCAATAGCTAGTCCAAAACGAGGGCGTACCATTGAACCCCTTCGAAGCGTCTTGGAGATTCCGCAGCCAAATAGGGAAAAGGAGAAGGAGGCAGATCGAGACCAGCAGGATGGTGAACAAGAGAGTGAACAAACGAATGAAGAGAAGGACAACGAGAAAAAGGCTACGAATGAACTGAGTAATGTGCAGCCAAGAATAATTTTAAGCCGCCTTCAGCCAAGAGTAATTTTAAGCCGCCGTCATACCTGTGTCTACACTCCATTACACACACTAACAAATACAGAAAATCCTAGTTCATTGGGACCGCAACGGAACCGTCGCTCACGGAGTCTCGCTACCCAAATGTCTCCATTTGATATTTCCTGTGTGGCAAATCGCACGCGAGCTCGAAGAAGCCTTAAACATATATAATTTGATGAATTATATGTATATAACCGGTGAATTGACTTCTGTTCTCTAACAAATTAAGTTACCCATTTAATTAAGTTTTAAGTATTTGAATGTTCTGTTTTAATTTCTTAAGTGTTTTCATCGTCGACTCGATCTCATCATAACATAAATTAGACAGAGAAGGCAGATAAGATGAAATTCTTGAAACTTCTCATTCTAATTCGTAATCAAAATCTCTTACAAATGGAAGTGCGACTATAATAACGTTAATATATATAAAGTATTTATAAATATAAAAAATAAATATTGCTTAAACTTAATTTTTAAATATCTGAAATATGTAAACCATCTAATGAATAGATTTATATTAAGAATTGATTTGAAAATCTGAAGTTGCCACATCTTATTGTATTGTGCTTTATTGAAAGAAGTAAGTAACTATAATAAATTTTTTTTGTAAATGTTACATAAATGTTAATATTTAATTTTAAATACGACTATATTTACATGCACTGGCGGGATTTCTGAGAAACGATTTATATCCATAAACATTTGCATCGACATATCGTTGTATACCTTTGCTCAGCATAAGTAAAACTCTTTTTTGCCTTGTAGCTATAACAATAATAATAAAATATTAATTGTGTTTATAAAATGGTTCGTTCCGACAGTTCTGACTAGTTCTCATTTAACGTAAACTGCATTTAAATTAGTTCAATTTATTGTTCCAATGAGCTGTTCAATTGAACCAGCCTTAACGATATGATATCGATGTATCGCTGGTTCTAAACTGATCGATAGTCTTCTAACATCCCTAATATATACGTGCGTTAGTAATAGTTTACTCATAATAAGCATTTAATTTAGGAATGAATATGATATTATTAAAGATATTGCAGCCAGTCAGCAGTGCAGGTGGAATACAATAAACCAATTAAAAGTGCATCACAAAGAGTGCACAAGTGTGAGTGTGAAAGGAACGACGACGACGAGAGGCATAGTTCGCTGGCATTGTGTGCGTGAAAGGAAGAGAGGGGAGACAGAGAAGAAGAAGGAAAAGGAGAGGGCGACTTGCTAATTTATTGTGCGTGTGCGTTGTGTGTTCGTTGGCAGTGTGTGACATTAATAGGCTCTGTAATTGTAATATTTTCATAAACGCACAGAGAAAGTAGCCGAAAGAACATAATTCATAGAATACGAAAGAAAATCTACAGAAAATTAACGCGTTTTATCATAAGCTAAAATTCCATTGTGCTTCCAACAGCAATAGCAACAGCAAAAACAACAACAACAATAACAATAGAAACAGCAACGAAAACAACAAGTCTCGCCTCCGTCTGACTGTTAATGCCTTGCCGCCTTCCCAAACGAATCGCTGATAAAATATACATGCGAAAGCAGCAACGCCAGGCAACAACAGCTACAGCACCACCGCAAAGTACTCTGACGCCGGGAATTAAACACAAAAAAATAAGTAACAAACTATAAAAAGTCTTCGTAAAACAGCAACAACACCAATAACAATAGGCAGCTTATCACACACACACACATACACCCGCATCATCAAAAGCAGCAGCAGCAGCCAGAAGAACAACAGTTTATCATATTATTTAAGCAACCGGCGGCGGCAGCGACAGTAGCAACAGCAACCCAGCATCAACGCTGCGCGAGAGAGAAAAAGAGAGAGATAGAAAGAGCGCGACTGAGAAGAGCCACTCGCCAGTGTGTATGTGTGTGGGTGTGTCGATGTGTGTGTGTGTGTGTGTGGGAGCAAGGCACAGGCACGGCAAACACCAGTAACGCCAACAACAACAACACAAACACCAGCGGCAGCAACGGCAGCAACAAGCATTAACCGCAGCAGCAGCAGAAAAAAAAATTATTTTTTCTTGCACAAATATTTTTGCATTGTTCAACTTTAACGCTAGCGTCATCGCTGCTGTCGACAGAGCAACAATAATAACAACAAAAGCAAGAACTGCAACAATAACAACAACAGTAACTCCAAAATGGCACGCCACTTTGATCATATGTTCAAGCTGCTTATAATTGGCGACAGCGGTAAGTGCAAATATTTACACACACAGACAACACACACACTGACACACACACATATGCACGTACTCAGACAACGTGTAGTTGCATTTTTGCATACAATTTTTCACCTGTCCAACAAAGCAACAGCAATAACAACAACATCAACCTTATAAATAGCAACAAACCAAAAAACAACAGCGGCAACCTCAACAACAACAATAATAAAAAAACTGCACTGTTTGTGCTCAATTTTATTTTTTGTGCGTCGGTTTGGGGCAAGTTTTCATGTTTTCTGCACCGTTTTCTTTGTTTTTGTTCGTCTCTCTGCTGTCTGCGTGTGCGCTCCATCAGCTGATTGCCGCCTCTGTTTCCATTTCTCTGTCTGTCTGCCGTCCCTGTTCCCCTCTATGTCTGTCTGCACTCTGTAAAATTGTTGTTGGGATAACTCTTTCTCTGCATCGAGCTGCCTTGATTTGTTTCTTTTTGTCTTATCGCCGTCTTCACTTCACACCTTTTATTTATGTTTGCTCTGTTTGTTTATCGATTACACGGCGCGCATTTCTGTTTTTACCATCTTTGCTCTCTGTTCAGAGAACACTCCTTTCGCTGCTCTCTTTTCTGACTCACTTCCGCAAACGTTTCGGAAGTTTGATGGTTGTTACTATATTAGTAATAGCAGGCTCCTTATGAGATACTCCCTTTCATTGGGAGTCTTTTGCTCTCGTTTTCGTTTCTATTTTTTGACTTACTTCCGCAAACGTTTTACTGGCCTGTGAATGAACTTGAGAGGGAATATCAGTTTTAGCGGGCTTCTGTTTCATTGAGAGTTACTGCTTTTCCTTCTGCCCTATTTTCTACTCTCGTTTTTTTTTTTTGACTCACTTTCGCTGACATTCCACTGGCTTGAGAGATTGTTCTATTTTCTATTCTTGTTTTGTTTAAATACTTTGTTAATGCAGGTTCCTTTCTGTGTTTTCGGCATGTATGTTTACTCATTTCCGCAAGCGATTAACTGAGCATGTGCTTCAATGTTGCCTTCTATTCTTTGTAAAAAATAATATAAATAATTTCCAGAATTTTGTTATGAATCGTGCGGTTCTCTTTGCTGTTATTGTTGTTGTTGCTGCTGCTTCGTTTGTAGGGCGTTTTGTGAAACTGCATTTGTAATTAGAGAACGTCTAAATGAATTCTTGTTGTTGTTGTTGCCGACTATTGTGTAAACAAAGCATATTCCAACAATTGCTGAACACTTGCACACACACATACACATACACCATTCACAAAAATAGAGAGAGATCGAGAATTGACTGGAACTCCACTTGCAACTTGTATTTCCTCTTCTTAATTTTAATCCCTTTCTATTCTCCTACTCGCAGGTGTGGGCAAGTCCTCGCTACTCATACGTTTCTCAGATGACACATTCTCGGGAAGTTACATAACGACAATCGGTGTGGACTTCAAGATCCGAACTGTGGTCATCGATGGACTGCGAGTGAAGCTGCAAATCTGGGATACTGCCGGACAGGAGCGTTTTCGCACCATCACCAGCACCTATTATCGGGGCACGCACGGCGTTATCATTGTCTACGATGTAACGAATGGGGATTCGTTTGCGAACGTGCGTCGCTGGCTGGAGGAGATTCAGAACAATTGCGATGTGGTGAACAAAGTATTAGGTGAAGTAAATGTAGCAGAATCAGCTGCGACTATATGCTAACTGGAAATCTTGTGTATAACATATTCACTCTCTCTTTTCTTGCAGTGGGAAATAAGAACGACGATCCGGATCGCAAGGTGGTTATAACGGAAGATGCGCAACGCTTTGCGCGACAAATGGATATAGAGCTGTTCGAGACATCCGCCAAAGACAACCTCAATGTGGAGGATATGTTTCTGTCCATAACGCGGCAAGTGTTGAATCATAAGCTGCGCCATGCCCAAGATGAGCAGCAGAAGGATCGCATCATTGTCACTAACAAAAAGGGGAATCGGAAACAGAACAAATGTTGCAGTTGAAAACGACGCCGCAGCCGGAGGAATAGCAACAGCATGATGATGATGAGGATGATGTTGTGGTGACGAGTAGTACAGGTTCATATGGCATACTCCCCACACTCACACTCCCCCCTTACACCTACAAACACACACACACACACAATACCGTTAGAGAAACATGTAGTTTACACATACACTTGAGACAAATTTTTTGTTTTTTTTTGTTTTAATCTTTTGTAACGCTTCAAAGCCGTAAAAAAAGTGTAAAGCGCAATTAATTGTATTTAGCAATTTATATACATATTATATACATGCATGCATATATATACATATATATATATATATACTACTTATATATAAATATATGTTAAATCAAATTGCATATTTATACAAGAATATATTTATATTTGAAACAGAAACGATTGAAACTAAATTGTATTTACAATAAAAATAATACTGATAATGATAAAGATAAACCTTATGGTAAATATGCAGATAAAAGAACGATAATAATATTAAAACTGAAAACTGACAAGACACATAACGTAAAACAATAATTGCGAATATGGCGCAGCTGAGAGAACGAGACAGAAAATGAACAAAAAGAAAAATATAAAAAAAGAAAAAATGTAATATTGTACGTCTATCAATGTTTGTATCAATGTACTAGATTAACGGCATTTTGTAAAAAATATAAATTCTACTCTTGACGAACTCACGTATTAAGGCACATAGCCTCGACTTAATCTGTGGATATACTATATATGCCGAGTCCAAAATTCCAAGATATTTAACTTATCACTCTTGACTGTTTTGATCCCATTTCTATTTTTCTCTCTGTCTCATGTCTGTTAACTGTTTTCCAAATGCCAATTTAGATATGAAACTGAATTCAATATTGTATATGAACTTGTAGTTATATATTGATGTAGACATGGAAATCGATAACGTATGTATATGATATATTTGTATGTATGTTTACATAAACGCGCGTGGTTTTCCTGTGTTTCAACACCAAATATATCAATAGGACGGCAGGCTTTTAGAAAGTGCGGTAAATCCATAGTTAAATACAACTTCTATTAATGTATATATGTATATGTACACCGCGATATATGTATGTGTGTGTGTAGATATTTCCATGCTACCAACCAACCACACACACACACACTGAGCAGATCGAACGAGTATGAACGTTATAAAATAAAGCAACTAATTCAATTTTTAATGAACTTTCTTGTATTCTTTCAAATTCAGTTTGAATTGAGTTTCAGATTTCTCTTTCCACATAATGGGGTATATTTCTAGGGTCTTCTACGATGTTTTGACAAAGAATCGCTGTGGATAAGCACGCCAGAAAATCATGATAACTATCGCTTTTCATTTCACAGAACATGAACGAACATATGTAAATACATGTGTATATTATTATATATAGAATTACTCAATTTTTATTGATACCGCTAATTGCTTGTACGATTCTCGATTATAAGGTGTAATATAATCCTTGTTAAGCCCGGGTGAAAAAGTATCATGTGAGTTTCGCTGCAGATACATATGTTTGTAGGGTGTAGAGAAAAATCAGGAGTGTATTATAAACATACTCATATCTAGGAGGTATTTATAAATTGTATACATACTACTCTACTCTATTAAAATTCACGTTTCACTAAGATCGCTTAGATTCTAGAATTATATATCAATTATAATCAACACTGTGTACTACTGTATTATATTACTGTAGAATAG
Source organism: Zaprionus capensis (assembly GCA_018903675.1). Lineage (NCBI taxonomy): Eukaryota > Metazoa > Arthropoda > Insecta > Diptera > Drosophilidae > Zaprionus > Zaprionus capensis. The sequence continues at coordinate 1,360,513 of JAEIFN010001074.1, read as the reverse complement.
TCCCTGCTTGTTTCCAAGTTCTAATCATGTGTTTCAATAGAAAGATATAACTTCCGACTGGGATGATATAAATATATGAGTATTTATGTATTATCTATTAATCAAGAAAACGTATAAGTTGTTCCACCTTCTGCTCAGTTATAGGCTGAAAACTCATATCTTTACTCGGAACAAGAATATATAGGCACATATACAGCATATACGTAGTCTGGCTTCATAGCGAAAACGTTCACGTTGTTCCACCATCTTCACTGCTACACGCTGAAAAGTCATATCTTTATTTGGAACAAGAATATGTAGGCACATTTATTTATTTTTTATTTAACTTGTTCGATTTTCTTTGTTTTACGTATTTTAAAGCAGTTTTCATTTATTTCTCGTTATTTTACAAGTTACTCAAGCTGTGCATTACCCAATGTCGTGTGTGTAAGGGTGACCGTGATCCGTGATTAGGGATCGGGGATCGGAAATTAGGTGCATTCGCAGACGCAGACGTCAAGTGGAGGCAGGCAGTGCGGCGTTTGCTATTCCCGCGCGGGAGTGCGGTGGGGTTGGGGTTCGGGTGCCATCTCAGTGGTACTTGGCCACAGGGAAGGTGCGAGTCTGGCGGCAGGAGACCAGAGCATCGCCAGACTGTCCAGCCGGACAACGGCAGACGGCGAGATGCGCCTTGGCTTCGCAGCTGGCGCCAGTTGCGCATTTGCCGATGCAAGGATCGACGCACTGGTAGTTGATGCAGGCCCTGTGGTCTGGGCACTCGTTGTTGCTCAAGCACTCGCCCTGTAATCGTTTGATAAATCATGACATAACGGTGCAACTGTGGGGGGTAGGGCGTGGTGAAGCTAGCTTACCCTTGAGCAATGTGACAGCGGGTTGCCGGTGTGACCGGGCAGGCAGTTGCAGACGGGTCGCTCGCGTCCCGTGTTATCGTGGCCAGGCACACAGATGGCATTCGTGCCGCAGGGATTCGGTTCGCAGAGATCCTCCTTGGTAAAGGGGCGACAGCGCACGAAGGGATCGCCAGTCATGTCGCGCGGGCAACTGCAGACGGGTGTTAGACCGCGCAGATTGCAATCGGCTCCAATGCCGCAGGCTCCCTCACAGGTGTTTTTGCAGATGCCATAGAAGCATGCGGGTCGTCCAGCTGGGCAATCTACGTCACCATAACACTCCGGCCGGCATTCCGTGTAAGCGCTGCCAATGTACCCCTTGGGGCAATCACACACGGCACGGTGATTGGCCACCGTTTTGCAACTGGCCCCAGTGCCGCACTGGCCGCATGCTGGGACGCACTTGTAGTTGCTGCACATGTCACGGCCACCACAGTCGCCATCGTGCTCGCACTCGTGCCGGCAGCCGCTCAGCGGATTGCCCAGATAGCCGTGCAGGCAGGAGCATGTTGGCACGCCGTTGATAATCTCGCACTTGGTGTTGATACCGCATGGGCTGGGATGGCATTGTTCCTCTGTAAAAACATCAACATCATTAATATCGATTATACGGGAATTGCGGGTATATGCAACGTTTCTGGCCGCCACTGTTGCCTGCAGGTGCGGGCATAAAAATGGGCGCACTGCTGCGTAAACTTTGTTGCGGCAACTCGACTCTTAGTACATGGTGTTCCGTTCTTATTTACAAATATATATATATACGAGTATATAAGGATGATATAAGGATATATATATATACTGTAATACATTATATATATAATAATATACATATTCATGTTCAATTCTTGGCTGACAAATGTAATTTTAATTAAATAAAATCCTTTAAAACTGCTAAGAATGCAAACAGGGTTCCCATGTTAGCTATTTTATGGCTAGATCCAGCTTCTTTGAGACTGCAAAAGCTTTACAATTTTATGAATATCGCTCTAGCTATTTTAAATTATGGAAACTCCATACAAGCAGTTATTTTGTCTTTGTAACTATATATTACAATTCAGCTATTTTTGTTATTTAATTGTATCTAGCTTTTATTCGCTAAAAACTTTTGGCAACACTGAATGCAAGGATAGAAGTTATTGATATATATTAAATCGAATTTGACATTGAAGTTAACTTGTAAAAAAGTCAAAGTTTCTTCCTGCATTCTTTTTTCGCTTTCGATAAATTCAGAATTTTAATTTGCATTTTATTTTAATCCAATTTGATTTATATGCATTTGCAATTAGTATTCGCCCTAAGCGCATAAATCGAAGGCAGCGAGCAAAGCTGCACACAGCCAGAGTAGATACATATCGGAGCAAGGTATATAGTACATACTGTATGCACATACATATGTAGCCATATATAAGTGTGTGTATGGACACCATATAGGGACAATTGAGTCGCCCAAAGGCACTTGAGATGCGTGTGTGTCGCAGATATGCTTTGTACTATATAGCGCACAGTATGTTGTTGTTGTGTATGGTTTATGTGGGGGGTATCCGATTTGTGCTTGTATCGGAAAGTGCGCACTATTTATGCATAATGCAAATCACAAACAATGGGAGCCCCAAACAATGGGAAAGGTTAGGAAAAGGGATGCGGATTGGAGGGGAATGGCAGTTTGAATTGACCAAAATCTATAAATAAATATGAAGCATTTGGTCGAAACTTGACTCGCTCTTAGCTTGCCCGATTGCAGCGATTATGGCGCAATTTTTGTCATGGCAACTTGAATAGGTTTCCCGATTATAATCATCTGTTTGTCGGGACAAGAAGCAGTCGAGCAAGTGGAGAAGAAGAGCAATGAAAGCAAATTATGAGTACAAATTATGCGCATAAATGAGCTTTGACTATTGTATAATGAAATCGAAACACGACGACACTTGAGCCTGGACCTGGACCTGGACCTGGACCTGGGCATGGATCTGGAACGGGTCACTGCGATTTATTCGAGGGCAATTTCAAGTGGCGCAACCTCCCTAACTTCCATGTTCAATTATTTGCGCTCCGTTATTGTGAACCCTTCGGGATGGGGTGCCAATAGTGAGGTCAGATGTTAGGGGGAGGCGACCTCGAGGAGCTGCACATGAATTACATGAGCCCGCATAAATCACAAACACAAATAATCAACAAAATCAACAACTGACAGGAATTGATCGACTATTCAGTTACCCACTACCATAACTTTCCTATCAAAATACCCTAGAAATCAAAATATTTTTCAATCATTCAATCATTGAATGGATATTATTTGTATGTATAATATGTATATATAACTCAAGGTGTTCCATCATCTGCAAATGGATATGCTGATGAAATCGCTGCGCATTCAGTTCATTTATTATATAAAGAGTCTACTGCGTATCCATAATCGGAAATTGAACTGACGCTTCTGGTTTGACTTTCGCCTTCGCCTACTTGGCCCGTCCTTGATCTTGACAATTACGAAACGAAAACCAGCTAATTTCCATAAGATTACAAAGAGCAAGTGCGTTTTGTATTGGGCGTTGTTGTTGTTGCTGTTATTGTCATTGTTATTGTGCTTATGCAGGGCAACCTACATGAAAAAATGAATACCTCGCGGAATACGAATACATTGATTGAGTGCCATGAAGGCCCAGCCCGAAAATGGCTATTTTTGGTCAAAACAAGTTGAGATTGGTTTTAAAGTAATTGCGCTATAATCGACGAGTAGAAACAACAAAAACAACGTGTCGCAGCGTTTCCTAGATCTATATCTAAAAGGGGTGTTCTTGATAGTTAAAGCCTTTTCTAAATACTTAATCGACTTGTTTTGTTTGGGATCAAAGGAATCTAGAAACAACTGTCAATCTATTCTTTAATGTTTATCCAATCCTTAACTTATGATCTGATTTTTTATACCCTTTGACCATTGAAAATTGTCAAAAAAGGGTATACTAACTTTGTGAAAATGTATGTAACAGGCAGAAGGAGGCGTGGGAGACCCTTTAAAGTATACATATATATTCTTGCTCAGGATCACAAGCCGAGTCGATTGAACCATGTCTGTCTGTCTGTCTGTCTGTCCGTCTGTCTGTGTGAACGCACAGATCTCAGCTATTATAAAAGCTAGAGTTACCAAATTTGGCAGGAAGACTCCTGTGTACTATAAGCTGATCAAGTTTATTTCAAATGTTAGGTGCCACGCCCACCGCCCCCACAAATCAATAATTTAATTTTTGAACTCATTTTGTAAGCGCTGTATAAAAGCTACAACTTTCTGACTTTAATATATACTAAGCTGAATGAGTTATCTACGTATTCTCCAAATTGCAATCCGATCGGACAATAATCACAGAAGTTATTTAAGAAAGTATTAGCATAAAACCAAATGCTTCTGTCAGCTAACAAGAGAGGAATAATTCGGAATAATTGTAAAGCATCTGCATATGCATATTTGTATGAATTTAACAAATTAAACTACACGGGAACATATGTCGAAGGGTATCCCACTGTCGCGTGCTGCGCGACTGTTGCTTTTCTTACTGGTTTTGACTTAGGAATGGTGTTTGAGTATTCATAATGTCGAACCGTAAGTTATAAATTTTATAGGTGTTGATTGAATGATCAGAACTGATGTAAAATTTGGAATATATATTCTATTTTTCAGGCTAATATCCTAGCCTGTCACTTTACTGGGTATATATTGCACAATTTGCAGTTTCATTGCGCAGCTTTGCTTACCTGGATCATTGAGATGGCAGGAGGTGTAGGGATCTCCATTGTAGCCAGCCGGGCAGCTGCAGACGGCCACATGATTCCTGGCCTGCAAGTGGAGCCAGATAAATACCATAAAATTGAGTGCGGGGTGTATAGGTGACGAGGGGGGCGAGGAGGGGTTAAGTGTATAACTTACGTCACAATTGGAGCCGATGCCGCAGGCACCGACACATGGGTTCACACAGCGATTGTCCTTGCACTGCAGATCGCCGCGACAGTCGACGTTATCGAGGCACTCGCCGCGGTTGCAGTGTGTCAGTGGGTTGCCGCTGTAGCCTGGTGGGCAGGAGCAGACCGGACGGCCGCCGGATGCTTCCTGGCAGACGGCGTTGACGCCGCACGGATTCCCACTGCAGCCGTATGTCTGGGCAGCTGAAAGAGAAAGGGGGCGAGGGCCAGTGTGGGGCGGGGCGAGAGGTGTAAAGGTGCATAAGGTAAGTCAACAAACTAATTTGCAATAAGTACAGGGTATCTGTGCGTGAGAGAGACAGGGCTGGTGTATGTGAGAGAGTGGGGTATTGTGTGTGTGTGTGGGGAGTGTTATTTATGACTCGGGAGTCCTCGCTTAGTCGATGAGCAGGTGCTGCAGATGGTTCGAAGGGTGCTTCGTCTGTTAGCTCAGTTTCAGATAGAGAGGGGGCTGGGGGGATTGTTTGTAAATACCACGTGTGTAGACCGGATCTTGATAGATCACGCGCTGCAGGGAACGCCCATCGCCATAGGTGTAATACGTACGATACGTGCAGTTGACGCAACGCTTATCGAGTTTTTTACCTAGCGTACTGCCACAGCCCAGAGCCAGAATCAGCATCAGTGCCACGCCCACCAGCTGCCGCTGCTGCTGAGGAAACTGAATGCAGAGAGAAAGATGATAGGTGTTTAGTATATAAATGATCAATTATTCGGGAAACAGAATGTGTTGCAATTTCTAAAACAAAACAATTTAAAACAAACATAGAATATAAGGACAAATCTGTATACCGATATCTGAGATAATAAGAAATTAATTTGTAAAAAGTATGTCCGATCTCTGACAGATTAAAATTGTATGAATACATATCATAATAATATACATATCCAAATGTATGTATACCGATATCTAACATAATAAGAACTTATTTTATAATAAATGTGTTCGATTTTTGACAGATCAATATTACTATATATGCATATATGTACATCTATACCAATAGCCCTTCTATCATATCACATTAACCTCTATCCTGACTAAAAACTGCACTCATTTACTGTCCAAGTAATCCATTATATAGACCAATCAAGAATATCTATGGTGTTCACTCTAACATTTTATCGCATACGCTGAATTTTGCCAGAGCACTATAATCACTTCGATTTGCTATAACATCCATAAATAGCTGCCATAGTTGGTTCATTCAATGCGTCATGCAATTAGCTTGAAAAATCGAAAGCCACAAAAAACAATATTAAAGACAAATAAAAAAAACACAAAAAAAAAAAAAAAAATACACAAATTAGGTGTCGTCGTCATCGTCATAAGCTCGTCATGATTTTTACGAGCGCGTCAGCGTTGGAATTAGTTGAGCTACTTATTAACTGACGGAGATAGCCAGTGCAGGTAGCCGGCGTTAGCCATAGTTGGCTAAGTTCTACAATAGTATCATTCCAACTCTCCTGCCCTTCTCGTGTCGCCTACCGGATCGATTTGTTGTTCGACTTGTTGAGTTAAAGATGATTCAAGATTCGACCGAACTCGGTCAAATTCAGTTAAATTATGCAAATTGGCAGTCGCTCGGCTAACGCAATTGTCCGATTGAATTGCTTTTTAGTCGCCCCAAAAGGCCTGGATGCATAATCGAATGGCTCTTCGGACGAGCCCCACAAGACAGTGGGGAGTTAGGGTTATAATATTTATGGCATTCAAATTGAAGTGATTGATCGATCGAGTATTGAATTAAAGTTTAGACAGTATGTTGTAAATACAAAATAATATTCTACTATATATATAATATAATATATCTTCGCATTTTTGCGAATCTATCGTATTCTATCCAATGCAGAATTGTTAAAAAATATTTGTCTCACATTCCTTTAAACAAATTAAACCTAAATCGAGATAGTTACTAAATAAATTGAATTTAAATTGTTTCGTAATGTAATTCTTTTTTGTTCAAATTGTCGCCGAAGTATCTTTTATCCCTACAATTTTATTTTATTTATAACGATGCACTTTATACTGATTTATTTCATTATTCTCTTTCTATTTATATTAAATATTATATTTAAATACATATAAGCTGAGTACTCAAAGAAAACTTTTCCTGTAAAATTATAGCTTTAGAGATACGATACTAATTCTATGAATCTGTGTCATTTATATTAATCTATAGTTGTTCTTAAATTGAAATATAATAATAAAAACACTTTATTACAAATTTCAATCTTTAAACAAACGCCACTATGTTGTATACAGTTCTAAGAGTCGAGGAACAACATGTCCAGCTTAGCAAACTCAAAATTTAACATCGTTTGAAGATTCCTCACGCTTATAATAAGCTATAAGATCAAGTTATACCCCAGTTTATACACTCAGTTTCTTTTGCTTTGACTTGCTATCATTTACAACATTTCGATCGGTTGCGACTGCGCAGACCAAACTGTTTATAGCATTATTTATAGCATCATCGTGTTGTTTTTATATGTATATTTCTCAGGGTTCCTCGTTCATCTTGGCGCTGACTCATGGGTTTGGCCAGTTAAACCGGAAGGTGGCACTTTAAACAGAACTCAAATCGAGGGATTTCCATTGACAACGCCGACGCACCAATATTCATATATACGAGTATATAAACATTTGTGTATATTGATGTACATGTACATCAGGTAAGTGTTTTTGTTTGTTATTTGTTGTGGTTTCTTTTTTTAGCATTTATTCATTTGAATATTCCGCTCACGTAGCATTTTAAAATTTATTGTCCGTTGTATTTTTGTAACAAAAACAAAAAAAATATATAAAAAAACCGAAACAGTTTTGGTTTCTTTTTTTTTGTTTACATTTAACTTGCACTCACCATTTTCTAGCTACGATTGTAAACAACAACAAAAACCGTATGCTATATATTTACAAATATATATTTAGATCTGTCGGATATAATTATATGACACTTGAAGCGCTCGATTTGAACTAAGTCGGCTTCTAGACGGTCTTGGGCTATTTATAAGTCTCGGTCTCGGTCTCGGTCCCCGAATCGGAGTCGCTGCTTTGCTCGCCTTCTACCTTAGCCCCCTCTCTCGTCCATTCACCGACCGCCAAAAAGGTCGCATAGCTGAGAACAGCTGACAATTCAACGTTGGCGTCATCAGAGCCTCAGCTCAGTCACAGTTGGCGTCGCAGTCGACGTCGCACTGCGACTTGACTGGACAAACTTGGCTTGATGTTTGTCAGTCGGAACAGCTTTTTGTTGTCGTCTTGTTTGATCTCAGCAAAGAGTCATTTGTTGTTCTGCTCTGCCTCGCATTTGCTCATGCGCCCATTCGCCCATTCATTCATTTATTCATTCATTCGATCGTTTGTTGATCCATTCACACACACACACACACACTGGCCCGGCTTTGCCATCAGGTTATTTATGTATATTTCACGTACTTGAGAAACCGACTTCGGGTTAGGAGATTCTGGTTCTCCGTCCTACGTGGGCGTGTTATTGTTTTGCGCACTGTATCGCGCTTGGTGTAGGCTGATCAGACCGTAGATACCCTGTAACAGGTCGTAGTTAGTAGTTTGATTGGTTCAAACTTTCGATTCCCGATTCGATTTGTTCGTTCCACTTTCAATTATTTTCCGATTCTTCTACGATTGATTATTATATTTATTTATTATTTTCTAAACCTTATTTCTATAACCAATAACATACCTTGGCAGCCCATTTCCTTATTACAAGGTATCTCGAAAGCCGAGAAAGATGCTGTCGATTGTTATCTCATTAATTTCGGCGTTTAGCGATGATACGAATATAGTTAAGACATCTCTGGGAGCTCAGAATGCGCATTATGAATTACCCGCGTTCCAAATAAGGTTAGGTCAGAACTAAATACAGATATACAATATGCATGTATTTTATGTGTGTGTGCACATTTATCACACTTACATTTTGCCTACATTCGCGCAATTTGTGCACCCTGCGAGGGCGTCGCTGTTGCTTTCGTTTTGTTTGTTTTGAAAACTAGAAAAATTCATTTTCAACTCTTTTGATTGACAATCTAATTTTTTTTGTCGTTATTTTTGTGTGTTTTAATTAACTTTGTGGCGGAAACCTAAGGAAAAAAAATATATTTTGTAATAGGTTTGCTCATTTCCATTTCATTTAATTTCCGTCGGCCCAAAATATTGAACGACATTTTAGTTCGTATTATGCGTGACTTTTTGACAGTTGATTATAGTGCCTAAATAAATACGAAAGAGGAACTAACATGAATATGCCACACTGTTTGTACTCTCTAGATTGTCTATCGATATCTTTATTCGATCGATCGTACTAAACAAAATCACAGCACATATGTATACATTTTATTATGAATGAAGAAACTTTTGTAGAAACCCCCGTTTCATGGATTATACATGTGCCGCAACCAAGCCAAAATGCCCTCCAAAGACACAGTGTGTGCAAAAAAAAGGAAAATAAGGTCACACCGTAAATATTCAATCTGCCGTCATTTTATTTTTGCCACAATATTTCCCAACGAAATGTCAGCAAACAAATGTGAGGATATAAATGAAAATCAATAGTTTTAAATGATTGTTAAATGGAATATGTGTGTATAGTGCGGAACAACGATAGAATAAGCCAATGCAATGCATATTCAGCTGTCATTTCGATTGTAGTTAAAATTGGCATCTCTCTCTCACGGCCATAAGGTAAATAGGGTTTATTATGTGCTTATATAGAGTACATAAGTCCGAGTGAAAAACCTCAGCCTGTTTTATTTCAGCGATGGCTTTCAAATTTGCAAATTGGACCAATTGGCAGCCCAATTTAAAATGTTAAGTGGCTGCAGAACTAACAGTTCGATTTCGATTTCCGATAATTGACCCGTAATTTTGGGACATTATTCATTTAGTGATGGGACCATCACACCACACCTGGTGACGTTCCGTTTTGATGGCAATGTCAATTTACCGTCCGTTGGCCATTTAATTATGCGTCTTGTGCAAATCTTTCGGCTTGCGAAGCTCATTTGTCAAACACCCAAGGTCGCGACAGGTTACCTGGGGTGCCCACAGCCTTCCCCCCTTTTCCGACGATTAACGTCCAGTGCCAGGGAAGTGAAACTGTAGCTCCGGGTAGTTGGTGCTAGAGCCCAAAACCCCACCCAGCTCTGTTTGGCCTGTCCCGTCCCGGCGTGTTCATAATTGATACCGAGCGCATCAATCATATTCAATCATGACGCTGCTATGCGGCGTATCTGACGGATGGCTAAGCCCGTTCCAACATCGGCCGGCAGCAGCAGCAGCAAACCAGATTCGCACTGACAAATGTTATATAATCAATTTGGCATTATTAATTTGAATACACGTCGCGTTTGACACCTGTGTCTGCCCAAAATGCAGACCCGCCCACAATTCGATTGGTTTCACATATTCAAACTAAATCTGGTCAACAAAATCAGCTACAAAAAAAAGAAAGAGAGAAGAACATTCAAGTGGGCGAAAGAGACAGCAAAGAAATGCGCTTTTTAAACCTCGCCAAACCAAACCAAATCGAACCATATTAAATCGAGTCATATCTGATCTGATTATACGCGTAATTTTCAACAGGTTAATCGAGCAACATGCAAATTATCATATTAATTGTTTTTAGTTTTCGATAACCTTTCAGGCAGGGCGGGTAGACCAAAAACGGACATCAGTTTGCATTTCTCAGTAATATTTATTCTTGTTAAACATTCAGCATGATTCATTTTGTTGTCTTAGTTAAACTGGTCAATTTAGCGAAATTGGTTGAGTGCTAATCGCGGGGTTTGAATGTATCATTTTTGGCATTTACCAGGACTGCAAATCCAGCGCTTTTAAATGCCAATTGGCATATTTGTCATATACATTTGTATCGATACTTGCTACTGTGTCGTCATAATCTTAAAATGATTTCATTGATGTCAGTTTCTAGTCATATTGACTTAAATGTATCATGAGATTAATAACAATGCGAATGATTAGATAATTCAGCTCGCATGATAGTTTTTTCAGGCTAATTGCAGCGTCCATATGTTCGTTAAGCTAACAGCAATGTTATGCAGCGTTGTTTACTAACAGACAGAGATCAACACTCAGTTGCATTGAATATCGCTGTAAAAACAATTATCGATACTGTTGTTCCGAAAGCATCGATATAAGAGTGTTGATCTCTGTCAGTTAGGAAACATCGCCGCAAATCATCGCTGTTAATATCCTGAAAATATCGAAACATTGCTTATATCAATCATCAGCACTAGCAATCAGGATTTAAATTTCCTTGGTTTTATATGCCATACGTTTGATGGGCTGGGAAAAGCGTATTAAACTTGCAGAAACACAAAATGGGCAGCTAAACTTGCAAGCCCATTAAATTTAGTCGTACGCGTTGACAGTTTTGTTTTATTGCTCATTTGTTATTCAGGTGAAATAGTCGGCTGAGCGATAAGTACCCAAACCTTGCTTCTTTATGAATAAAGGGGGCGGGGGAGATTTCGTCTAATGAGTTGGGCAGCATTTGCGTTAAGTAGTTCGCCCTGCGAATCCTCTTTCCCGCGCCCTGTCCCACTGCTGACAAAGTGTCGGCTAATTTGAGGGCAATTTGCATAAATCACGCAGCGCATCGATGGGGAGAGATCCCTATAAAAGGCAACTGTCGTCCGATGTGCCAGCCAAAGAGTGTCACAGTTAAAGATGCCGAGCGGCGGCAGCGTCAGCTCGATACGAGCCTTCGACTATCAGTGGAATATATGGCGAGTGTACGGTCTGCATCGGCCCCAGGGCAATACGTTCTGGGCGCGACATTATCGGGCCTATAGTATTCTATATAATTTGCTGTTCAATGGTTGGGTACCGCTGTCGCTCTACCTTGAGTGCCTCATGAGCCACGACATGGGGGAATTCTGCGAGACCTTCTACCTGAGCGCACTGGTTGCCGTGGAGCAGTTGAAGTTCGCGAATGTGTGGCGGGTGCGTGGCCAACTGAAGCGCCTGCACGTGATTCTCGATCACCTGGACGGGCGCATCAAGCGGGACGCGGAACAGCAAATAATACGGGAACATGTCGAGCGAACGAAACTGATCTTTATATGGCTTATACGTTTGTTTTGCCTCATTTTGGGATCAGCAGCGATGTATGTGCTGTACAACGGCGATGAGGAGTTGCCTTTTCCCGCGTGGTATCCCTGGGATTACCGTTCCTCGCGGCTTATTCATTTGCTAACGAGCACCCTGCAAATGCTAGGCATGTCCTCGCTGGCCATGATGACACTCAATAACGACACCTATCCGGTCTCCTATCTGACCATGGTAGCCGCCCAGTATCGGGCTCTGGCATTGCGCATTTCCCTGCTGGGTCATGACGAGGGTAGAACGCGGCAACAGGTCACCGATCAGCTGGTCGAGTGCATCAAGGATCACAAGTCAATTCTGCTGTATGTATAATAGAAATGGAATGCAATTACTTCTTATTGACTCTCTTCTCTTCTCCTACTTCTTCAGGCTACTGCAAACCATGGCGGAGGCCTTGTCGGTAGCCTGTTTCTATCAGTTTGTGTGCACTGCCACCGCTCTGTGCACCCTGTCGTTCTATATAATCTACGTGCAGCCAAGCGCATCCAAGTTGCTGCATTTGTTCTTCATGCTGATGGGCATCTTCAGCGAAACGTTGCTTATCTGCTACGCCGCCGAGGAAGTCGGCAGCAGTGCTGAGGAGATATCGCATGCGATCTACGCCTGCAACTGGATCGATCAGTCGTTGCGCTTTAAGCGCACCCTGTGCTTCATGCTCAAACGATCACAGCGACCCGTCGGTATTTGGGCAACCAGGATATTGCCGGTGCGCATGACAACCTTTCTAGCGGTACGGTGATGTATCTAATATATCTAAGTCTATTACTTCATATATAACTGTCTTCATTCTTTCCCTTTTTTTATACCCTTGCAGTGGGTACTGGCAACGCACCTTAGGAGACATCTTCCACACTATAAAGTATATATATTCTGAATTAGCATCAGCAGGAGAGTCCATCTAGTCATGTCTGTCTTTCCGTCTGTCTGTTTTAGAGCTATCTTGATGAAACTTGGCTTCTTATGCACGCTATACGAGCCTTATAGGACCGATATATCGTGTAGCTGACATAAAACTTGTTAAGATATTGCAACCAAATTTACTACATCAAACTTTTTGATTATACCATATATAATATGCATATGAAATTGCTTAAAAGTTGGACCGCTATAATACAAGTATATAGCTATAGGAACAATCAGCTGAAATGAAGGTTTTTGTATGAAGACCAGGTTTGATTTTAAAAATAACTTTACTTATCAGTGCCAATCAAAGTGAGACAGAATATTGAGTATACACAATACCATTCAATTCTGCACCGGCGGAGATAGAAACCAGCAAGGACATAAAACTTTCGGCATGCCGAAGGCAGCCTTCCTCGTTTTTTATTCTTATTGCTTACCTCAACTATCATCCCACTTTATATCTCTCTTTCTCTCTCTCTCTTTTTGCAGGTTGTCAAAGCGGCTTATTCAATGTTCACCCTGCTGAACGAGGTGAACTCCTAGAGTTAAGCTGCAGCCGCAGCAAGCCGTGAAAAATGCCAGCAATTAAATTGAAAATGCTTGTTAAAGTCGATACCACGCACACACACACACGCACAGACACGCACACAGGCACCTTCACACACACAGACACGCTCGCTCACAAAGAAAGGCTTTTCATTATTTAATGCGCGTGGAGGGGAAACGGATCCGTCCAAGCGAATGGTCGCCAATATGGCCACTGACTGGCAGCGTTCCGTGTCCGTCGCGCGTTCGCATACGGCGTGCGTGCCGCCATTTTCATTCAGCTGCGACCGGAAATGCGCATTTTATGCAAGTGTCACCCACTGGCGTCCAGCGGAAGTTGTTTATCTTATGTGCAGTTGGCGCCGACGCCGCAGGCGTGCGCATTAAGCTGAGTATAATGGCTTTCAAAAGGGATTGGTAACATGTATTGCCATGTGGATGTCGAGTAGGGTCACCCAAGAGAAGGTTATCGGCTTATTGAATAATGAATAACGCACACATTATCGTAAAAGGTGACAATTATTTGCAGGTAGTATCAAAGATTTGGCAATCTTGAGTATAAGCATGGTCACCCTAGAATAAATATATCGAATTTATGTTGGCTCAAAAAGAAAACGCTCTTCGCACAGACATTAAGTTTGATTACTGGTGTAAATCAACAAATAATAATTTCACTTGAATTTTTTGCTTCACTATGTAAAAGCATGGTCACCCTAGAATATGGTTCACACAATAGCCTGCAAAATAAAGATGGACTATGAATAACCAGAAATACAAACGTAGCTCTTTCCATTTGTCAGCCTTGAATGCAAATATGGTTACCCTAGAATATATGTAGATTTTTGATGGCTCAAAAATAAAACACCATTCGAAAAGATATTTGGAGTCTAGATCAACAAATAATACTTTTACTCAAATTTGCTACCATATAAAGAAACATGGTCACCCTAGAATATGGTTCAGTTCACACACTAGCTTGCAAAATAAAGATGGACTATGAATAACCAGAAATACATAAGTAGCTCCTTTCATTTGAAGGCAAATATGGTCACCCTAGAAAGTTTATTTAATGGCTTAATAAAACATGGATTATTTGGCCAGCACAAGTGGTGAATTAGTGAAATACCTAGCAGACACAACATGATACGAACCACATTACACGAAATATTGTAGGGTATTGAATAGTCGTTGGACTGCACAAGTTGCGCTGCTTTCCGATCGTCACATTTTTTCTCTCGCCGCTTTACGCCCATGTCAACGGATTTGCGGGTCTGTGACTTTTATGAGCTCCTCGACTGACACTGGAGCGCGGCACAAAGGCGCGACCGTGGACTTTTGAAGCGCTTATTATATAATCCTGCAGCTCATTATTAAATGAATTTGCAGGAAATTTATAAAAAAAGGAGAAAAACCAAAACCAAAAACAAAAATAAAACACAGAGAACAAAATATGAGAAAGTGAAGGAAAATTGTGTGCGGCATTAAAAGCTTTTGCCAGACACCCCTTCCCCACCCGGTTACCCCTGCAACACCCACGTTATGCCACGCCCACGCTCACCTGTCGCAGCTATCCGCTTGTCCGTTCAGTTGCTTTAGTTCTTAATAGGCGTTCATTAAATATGGCAATTTTAATTGAAGCCGCTGCTGCGGTTGATGTGCCGCCCCTCCCCTTCCACAGGCCACGCCTCCAGCGTCGTCAAAATCAGAGCTTATATATGCAGCTTAATCATATTTACAGAAATGTTTTCAATTAAATGACAACACGCTTAACATGCTCCACACTCACACACACGCACACATGTGGCGAGGGGGGAGGGGGAGGCGGGGACTGGTTGCAAAGCCCGCATAAGTCGTTTAATGGATGTGCGATTTACGATGCGCCATCATCGACAATAAATTATCATTATTTTAAGGCCCCGTAAGCAAGTGAGCCGCTTAAAACGCCACTTGCCGACACAATCTGAAGATCTGAGAATGTCTGATATATCTGGGAAAATAAATACTATTTGTAGAGTAAAGAATTGGGCAGTTCAACTTTCAATGTTACAGGGTATACGCAGGTGCCTGCTCTGCTCTCGTTCAATAAATGAAAAACACACAAAACAAAGTTTTTAGTTAAACAAGCAAATGCTGAACAGAACAGTATAGATATATGTATATGGTATAGTATGTCTGCTTGGCTGTGGTCTGTATATATGGTATGTATTCGTATATTTAAACATTTAAAATTTCAAATATTTACACAGAAATCTGAAACATGGAGGGGCGAAGAGATACTATAAATTTCAAGGTAACGAGTACAGCGACGAGCATTACGAACGACATTAAGATACGGTAAACAAGAACTAAAAAGTACGACAAAAAAATAACAAAAAAATGTAACAGTCATATAGTAAATATATCTGTATATATATATGGTATATATATAAGGAGAAATCATGCAAATAATTGGCCAGCAGCAGCAACTGTTTAAGGACTTGCAAGGAATAGGAGACAGACTCTAACTCACACACACAAACATAACAATATCACATACACGCATACATACACACAGTGAAAACAACAGCTACAAAAAATTACCGAAAGTAAATTGAACTCTTGCTACAGTTGCTGCTGCTGCTGTTGCATTTGGTGCTACTATCATTGTCGCTGCTGCTTCTGCTGTTGTTGTTGTTGTTCTCAGCTTGTCAACGCTTAAGGATATTGTACAATATTCGCGGCTGCTGTTGGCTGCTGCTTGACCCCGTTCTCTGCAGCTCCGTTGTCACCTGGCAAACTTCCACTTGTTGCGGCTGCTTCACCAGCCGCCTGTCTCAGTTGCTGTTGTTGGTGCTGCTGCTGCTGCTGTAGCTGCAGCTGCAACTGTAGCTGCTGTTCCTGTTGCTTTGTGCTCGTTGCCGATGCTGTCGACGCTGTCGCTGCCGTTGCCGGATGGTACAAGTGCGTGCCATAGTGCACGGCGCCCGGATGGCTGAAATATGGAATAATGCCTGGCTGCTGCTGCTGCTGCTGTGCCTGCTCCTCTGGGTAGTTGCTCTGGTAGAAGTGCTGTTGCTGTTGCTGCTGCTGCTGCTGGACCGGCTGGTAGTGATGGTAATGGTGTATCGATTGTGCCGACTGCTGCTGCTGCTGCGGCTGTCCTCCTAATGCGTTCGCAGCTGACAATCTGACAACGTGAATTGGCGGCGTTGATTCATGCGCCAGATTGTAAGCCGCCTTTGGGTTATTATTGCTAAAACGTGGCAATATTGCAAATTGGTGTTGCTGCTGCTGCTGCTGATGTTGCTGCTGCTGTTCGGGTGGCGCCTGCACATAAATTGGATTGTAGTGCACGATGGGCAGCGGCGATGCTGTTGCCGTTGGCAACACCAAAGCTGACGCAGTTCCAACTCCTGCGCCTCCTCCTCCTCCTGCTGCTGCTGCTGACGTTACAGTTGCTGCTGTGGGCGCCGCCGACGGGCTGACCGGGTATTTATGTTGCTGCTGGAGCTGGAGCTGTTGCGTCTGCTTTGTACCCAGTCGGACCAGGCGATGCGGCTGCTGTTGCTGTAGCTGCGGGTGCTGCTGTTGCTGTCGTATCGGATATGCTGCAAAATATCAAAGGGAAAAAGGTTGGCAAGTCATCATTCCACTTCTATCCCCTTCTAGCCCAATGCATGCCCCGTGCCTATTCCCCCCCACCCTGTCGTAGCCATCGCCATCAACACTCGACGCGTTCACATTGCTCGAGGCACTTGGCAGTCAGTTAAATTAGCGTCAGCTTTGCTGGGCTCCATGAAATGTACACTAATTGCCCCATTCCACTGACCACTGGGCAGGAGAAGCAGTGGGGAGTGCGGAGAGGGGAGGGGGAGGTGGCAGAGGCATGCAACGTTGCACGGCCTGCAGTGAGTAGGTTATGTTCAGCAAGTCTGTGTCAGCAACACGGCTACGGTTCGACGCACACATTACCCGGGGAAATATGAACAGAGCAAAACTATCGATAGTATTTATCGTCACGAGAGAGAGAAAGAGAGAGGGAGAGTTGATACAGACTAAGGTAGATAGTTGGTTACTCAGTGATTTTTTCCATTGATATGATAGCATTTTTGGTTATTTAGTCATGCAACTATCGTGTGCCACTTTGTATAGTTGTAAAGTAAAGTTCTTTGATTCCTCATACTATCGCAATGGCTATCGATTTTTGTCGTAGATTGAAATAGGGTTTCTCTGTGATCTATCTATTAACATGGTAGTAGTCACTTTGTATAGATACATATCAAAGTAAGGTTCTTTGATTCCTCATACTATCGCAACGACTATCGATTATTGTTGTAGATTGAAATAGGGTTCCTCTGTGATCTCTCTATTGATATGGTTGAATTGTTGGTTAAGTAGTCATGCAACTATCGTTACTACTGTCACTTTGTATAGATACAGATCAAAGTAAGGTTCTTTGATGCCTCATACTATCGCAACGACTATCGATAATTGCCATAGTTTTAAATTGGCTTCGTCTGTGATTTCTCATCATCTATTACCTACCATAGAGCGCACTCTGCTGCTGTCCTCCAACTGGTTGCTCAGAGTAAATAAACTGCGGCTGCTGATAGATGCGCGGCAACTGCGGCGGGGGGGACTGCGTCTGATAGATGACAGGCTGATAGAGTGTCGCGGGCGTTGGCCCAACTTTGGGATACAAAGCTTGCAGTTGATGTTGCTGCTGTTGTTGTTGTTGCTGCTGCTGCTGCTGCTGTTGATGGTGCTGCTGTAGTTGCTGTGCGGCAGCTAGCAGCACGCTGGCGGGTATCTGCAAATACTGTTGCTGCTGCTGGGGGCCGTGGGCAGTTGCTGGCGTGGGACCAGCATGTGATGCACTTGCAGCAGCATCTGACGGATAATACGGACGATAGATGCCATGATGATCGCGTGCCAATGGACCCAAGAGCTGCATAACCGGATGACTTGCGGCAGCAACTGGTGACGCTGCTGTGGCTGGTGCTGCAGATGTCGTTGTGGTTGTTGTTGTGCTGGCTGCAGTGCTGGGGGGCACAGCCAACAATGTGCCGCTGCCCAATTGCTGTTGCAGCTGGCGCATATATGAGAGGGGTATGGCAATGATATACTGAATGCGGTGGCCCGGCAAGGGGAACTGCTGCTGCTGTTGCTGCGGCAGCGACTGATGATGCTGCTGCTGTTGCAGTTGCTGCTGGTGTTGCAGCTGGGGTGCAACTGTTGCTGCCAACTGATACTGCAGTGGTCCAGCACGCTCATAGAGTCCTGGCTCCGGCTCTGCATAGCTGTAGATCGAAGAATGTTGCTGCGGCGACTTGCCGAGTGTGCGCTGATACAACTCAAGCTGCTGCGGCACAGCAAAACTGAACCGATGCGGCTGTGACTGCAACTGTTGCTGCTGCTGCTGCGGCTGATGATGGTGTTGCTGGTGCAGATGTTGATGGTGCTGACTGAGTTGCACCGGTCCCGGCAGCACTCGATGGCCACCGCCGCCGCCACTTGTCGGACCATAGCGAATGTTGCTGCTTGTCGGCTTTATGTAGTAGTTCTGCAATTAGAGGCGTTAATTAAAGGCAATTTAAGTAATTGTTGTTGTTGCTGCTGCTGCTGCTGCTGCTGCTGCTGCTCACCTGCGGCACTGAGGAATAACGCACTGTGGTTGGCTCAAAGACGGAATCGCTTTCAGCGACCTCACGATAGGACGCAGCAGCCGCCGCTGATGCTGGCGCAGCGTAGCTGGCCCGGAAAGGCGCCTCTTTAGCGGGTTTGCTTACGAACACGGTGCCTGGATGGGGGTGGCGGAGAGTAAACAATGAAGTGTGGCCATAAAAAGGGTGTTAACTAAAAAGTGTTGAAGGTGGCAAGGTGTTGAAGTGAAGAGTTCTCATTGCGATTGAAGTATAAGCGTATTCGATTCAATTCCACAGATATTGAGTAAAGGTACATACTTAATTTGTATTGTGTATATATTGTATATACATACTATATATAACATATAAAGTGGATAGAAGATACAGCAAACTATAATCAAACATAATCAAGTAATTCAGAGATTTCCTTAGATTTTCAGAAAGATTAAGAATATATACATATGTATTTATATGATATATAGTTAAAATTGATTGTAGCTAGAAGATGCAAGCAACTAAAAGGCGAAAGCCAACTTTAAAGTATAGTCACATACATATAGTCACATACACATCATATAACCAAAACTTGCTAAGATTTGCAGACTGATCAGGAATATATTATATATGTATTTATATATAATTGAAATTAACTGCAGTTACTCCCAACTGCCCTCCTTCTACTTCTGCACTCATTCTACTTATTTTGTTGCCTTTCCCTTTGTTTCTCTCCCCCGTTCCCCCTACTACTGAGTTCCTTTTGCCCCACTTTGCAATCACTCACCTGTTTGATCCGAGGAATCGCGTTTTTCGGTTTTACTCTTGGGCTCCTCGACGCTGGGTGTCAGTTTGGTCGTTGTGACAGCTGCCTCTGCCTTGGGTTCCACTGGCTTTGTTTCCGGCTCTGCGGCATCTGCGACGAGGAGAATGCAACACAAGAAGAGCGCAGCAAGCTAAAGCAGCGAGAGAGGGAGAGGGGAGCAAATTAATATGAAAGCAAACAAAGTGCAATATGCCAATTTTAATGCTTTTTTGATGCACCATGCACAGTGTGGCAAACTGATCCCATAGAGTGGAGCAAGTGGGAAATGGGAAGGGGAGCATGGCAAATATTTGATTGAAATTTTGCCATACTCGTTTGTATCTCTTCCCGCTTCCATGTTGCAGGTTGCATGTTGCATGTTGTGCATCGGCAACGATTCATGCGCGATGATTTTGTTTGTTTATCACAACAATTTGCATTGTAATTTCATAATAATTTCATTAAATTGATTTATAAATGCAATTATTAATTTAATTGCCGAGAGTCGCTATTAAACAAATTGCGCTCGTTATTCTCTTTCTTCTTCTACTGCTGCCGCTGCTCATCGGTTGTTGTTACTGTTGCTGTTGCTGTTGCAGTTACAATTATTGTTGCACACTGCACACATAATTAAAAGCTCTGTATTAATTATGTTGTGCGCGGCGGGGCCACGCTTCGCTCCCAGCTCTGCCACGTACAATGAACCTGCGCGCAGTTCAACTGTAACTACCCACACACAGACACAGATACACACTCACATGCACATGCACTGGTTCTCACACAACAGCTCTAACTGTAATTAGTTTTCAACAGCGATTCATGCTGCGCGTGCCAATCGCAAATATTCACCTTGCAAATATGGATATGGTGAAGCACAGTGGGAATTACAACAACAATGACAACAACAAGAATTGAGCATAGTTAGTGCAGGGTGTACGAGTATAGCACAGGCAGATGAGAATATCTTATATACAGGTACTGATTTATCGCGTTGCCCAGGCTAAGTTCTGCGTAGCCAAAGAGAAACTCAAGTATCGACTGATGCTACAGTCACTTTGTAGTGCAGACCTGTTCAATCTTTAAAATAGGCAGATGAGAATATAGAATATACAGCTACCATATAATACTTAAGACTGCTTTATCGCATTGCCAATGCCGAAGTCTTCTTGGCCAAAGAGAAACTCAAGTATAGACTGATTCTACAGTCACTATATAGTGCAGACCTCTTCAATCTTCAACAACTTAAATAAAGCAAACAATTTGTAAGTTTTTTTAAACACAGTTTTGAAAATGGAATCCCCCAATTGGAGGTGAATTAACTGTTGAATAAAACAGTTGCTATAATCTATCTTAAGTGTATATTTATATATATTTCAACGATCTGGCAAACCTTGGTGAAAGAGAAAACTTAATTACAACAGATTCTACAGTCATTATATAATACAGACTTGCACAAATTTTACATTTTAAAAATGAAAATGTTTTTTTGCAAATGCTTAAACCATCTATAAAATCAATCTAAGACGATTTTGACTAAATTTTGATATTGGAATTATTACAGAATTGCATTAATCAATCTTACTATATATGGTGCAACGAGCTGGCAAACTAACATTTATTGACAGCTACAGATGTTAATTGGGAATCTTAGGGCTAAAGAAAGGTGATATGGCATTGATTGGACTGAAATTACATATGCAGAGGGAATTAAACTAAATGAAATTATAGATTTTTTGACAGATACAGATGCTCGTAGACCAACTTAAGTATTTGACTAGTTAGAAACTTATGAACGATGATGTAAAATCGATTAGACTGATAGACTCGGAAATGTCTAGCGAAGGCCAGAAAAGCAGCCTCATATCGCATTCTATTGTATGACAATCAATTTGATAATATTATCAATCAATCGAAATTTCAATTGTTGTGGTTGTTGTCGTCGTTGTTGCTGCTGCTGTTGTTTGTTTTGCAGCCAATTAGCGCACTAATCCGCTTACAGCAGCAACTCGAATAACACATGAGAATTTGAGCACTTTTGCAACAATAAACAGTAAAAAAACGAGATAAAAAAAAGGAACTTGGCTATATCCATCGGACATTGTTAATATTAATGTGGCAATGTAACAAAATGCCGCATATAACGATGCCAGACTCGTACTATAATTCATAATTTATTCACCTTTGCGGGCGACATCATTTGAGGTCGCTTTAATGCGTTTTCCACTTTATAAATGTTGTCTCTGTCTCTATAAAGAGCGAGCCTCCCTCCAACACACTTATTTACTGTTATTGTTATTGTTATTATTTTTTTGCTGTTTTGTTATTGTTTTTTTTGTTTTTGTTTGGCTTTTTCGCTTTTTGCTTTTAACACTCAATTGAATAATGCAGCACGCGATTCGGGCACACAAAAAATAAAGAGCGAACGGAAGCGAAACGGAAGCACAACAACAAAAGCAACAAACATTGCTTAATGTCGCTCTAAAGTTGGTTTATTCTGCGCGTCGTTTATGTTGCTGCCACTGCTGCTGCTGTTGCTGTTCGTTGGTTGTTGCTGCTGTTGTTGTTGTTGTTCGAGGGGAGTCGAATCAACATTACGCATACGCCGCGTGGTCGCCAATTCGCCGAGTCTTGTGGCTGCTGCGCGTCGTGTTAGCTAACAAAGTGAGAGTGAAATTGGCAACGCGGCGTCGTTGCATTTTATAGCTGCAACAGCAACAGCAGCTGCAGTTGGCGCAGCAAGCGACGGCAGCGGCGGTGGCATGCAACAAGCCGCTTGCAACGGGTGCAAGCACCTGCAAGCACCGATCACCAGTTGTTGTTGTTGTCGTTGCTGCTGCTGTTATTGGTTGTGGTGGTGTTGCTGCTGTGGTTGTTGCTGCCGCTGCTGCTGTTGGCCGTTTGAAAATTTGAAGAGCGCTGCCATTTGGAGCATAATCATTAGCATAATCGACTGATTATCATTAGCCTTGGCCATTGTCAGCGTCAGGTTCGTTGTTGGAAACGAGTTGCCGTTGCTGCTGTTGTCGTGTTGCTGCTGCTGCTGCTACACGTACAACTGCAACTGCAGCCAATTAGCAGACGCTGGCAGCGCTTTGAGTTTTCTCGTTTTTCACTTTGCTGCCACACAAAATGCAAATTCTACTTAACAAGAACAACAACGACAGCAGCAGCGGCAGCAACAGCGACAGCAGGAACTGAAACAACAACAGCAACAACAGAAAGCCAAAGGCTTAGTGTTGGTCAACGAGCGCAGCCGCTGCTCTGTAGCTTGCCACAAGCTGCGTCTGCCTTCTACTTCCCTTTACCTTCGCCTTTGCCTTCGCCTTTGCCTTTGCCCCCGCCTGTGGCCCTTTTTGACGAGATGCTGTGCTGCTGCCGCTGTCCGGTGCAGGCTCTGCTGCTGTCATTCTTTGTGCCTTGCTGTGCTGTGCAACATCCGTCAACCTCAGCAGCGACCCCTGCAGGGCTCTGCCCCCTTCTTCCCGACTGTTTTATTGCCATTAACGTCTGTTCTTAGTTTATGAACTTGTACTTTGCATTTGCATGACAATTTATTGCATTCCCCGCCCAGTGCCAGCGCAGATTTATTAATTTTCCCATTTCTGATTTAATTCTGCAATAAAGGAAGAGTCTGGGGAATGATATATTGCTTGAGATACGATATAGAAGGAGAGTGATTTGAGTGGCTGATGATGTGTGCTGATGTGACGGCCAGCTTGATGAATCTGTGGCAATATCCGATTTATCCTGCATCTGAATTTAAAAAATTGCAATAAGAGCTGAAAATTATGAATCTTCATCATTAATTGAAATACTTCAATGATAGATATGGAATTGAAGCTGGAACTGTATAATAGATAAGCTTAAGTGGTATAAAGAAACTATAATTCTTGTTTTGTGTTGCATACTTTAGGGACCGGTGGGAAAATCACTAACTTTTGAAATTATTTCTTAAATAAATTCTATGATACAAACCGATTGCCACCAAATTTTCAGAAATCATGTAGACGTTGATAGTTATTGTATTTACAAAAAATAAACGAAAATGAATAAAAAAAACAAGAGAAGAGAGCGCCCATTATAACACTGCGGTGCTTGCTCTCTTGTTGACTCACAACCACTGGGTATGCATGATGAAAACAATTTTTTTTTTCACAAAAATTTCTAAAAATTTTCAACTGGTTCAAGCTCCAAACTGTTGACTAAGGCTCCATTTTGAAGCTTAAGTTATCGCTTCTCGGCCTTATGGCTAAGATCAAAGTGGCTAAGATCAGCTTAACATCTGATAGTCTCCCCATTGGGGAGCAACAAATGTTAAACTGATTTTTGGACGGAGTGCTAAGGGCTTGCTCCACCTCTGTCACGGGTTGGCCCGGTATTGCAGTACCGCCGGGATTCGGCCCAACTAATAAAGGTCGAATTACATACATTTGCACAAAGTTAGTATACTCTTCTTTGAACATTTTCAATGGTCGAAGGGTATAATGAATATCCTGCATTAAAATTACACTTGGAATTCGCTTTTTATCGATTTATAGGGACGGCGTAGCTAAAAACTTAAATAAACTTGATCTACGCGCCATAGTTATACACTTTTTCATATATTTTGTGTAGTCCTAGCTACTATAGTCTCTGATATCTAGACTTTAAACTTTCGTGATTATTACAATTAGTATTCGCAGTCGTTTTAATACAGTTTAATACATGTCTGATTTCTAGGATATTCTTTACACTCAACAAAAACTAGATGTAATGACTGACAAACTTTGAACTGAAACCGTTGCACAGTTACCCAAGAATCATGTACCAAACAAGAGGCACATTGTGGCTTGCTTCAAGTGTGTGTGTGCTGTTTAATGCAAACTATATAGATTAAGCATAAGCTGAGGAGTGTACGAGTATATGCACAATTAAATAGCCACTTACAAACCATATTCCAATTATCGTTAAAGCGATTCTCTCATTGTCTCTTTGCTTTCTCTATGCGGAAACTGTTATTACACCGGAGCGAGCGAGAGGACATTGCAAATTTTACATCCATTAAGAGTTTGGCACTATAAAAACCCAGTCCGATTTAAACTGATACTCCGCCCACTCCCTACCAGCCCGACTATGTCCCTTGCCGCTGCGAGCATGTTGCGCAAAACAAAGCGCTTACAGCAGGAACAGGAACAGGAGCTGATGATGGAGCCGGAGCCAGAGCCAGAGCTGGAGCTGGAGGACTTTATGAGCGTTCCTAATAAAATCAAGTGGCTTTCAGTAAAACTTAACTGTTACTTCTGGATGTCATAGCAACAACAGGAGCAGCAGTGGCAACAATGAGAGAGCCGCTGCCACAGCACCAGCAACAGCACCAACAATGATGTCCAAAATGCCCATGTTACATCAAATAAAAGCCCCAATTTGCAGTCACACATAAAATGCGGCAGTGGCAAGTTTAAAGCACATACCCCTTGCCCATACCAGCAGCAGAAGGGGCTTACTGTATACGGAAATAAAGAATTTGTGACTGGGGCAGCAGGATGGTAGCAGTGTGCCACTCGAGAGAGCCTCGCCTCGCCTCTAACATCCTTTAATTGCTGCTCCTCCTGCTGCTGCTGTTGTTGTTGGTGCTGCCTGGGCAAGGGGTAAAAGAGTTATAATTAGCAGTGCAAACGTTGACTGAAAAAACCCATACACACATACAAAAAAGAAGCATAACAAAAGCCTCAACAACGACAGCAGCTCCGCCTCGTCCTTCAAGCCCCTTTGCCTGTTTATGACGCACACGGTACAGTTAAGTTACTTCCCTTCCTGCGCCCTTGTCCACAACAAGGATTAGAAAATGCTCGAGCAGGAGCAGCAGTAATCGACTCGGTTCTCCTTCCATCTCCCCCCACAGAGCAGCTCTGTCCCTGTGTGGCTCCTTCTCTGCACTCGTCCGCACTCACATGCTCACATGCTCACATACTTACATGCTGATGTTGTTAGTCCTGTAATTTTCCTTGTTTGCGCTTACAATTGTCAACGCGCAGAATTTGTTGGCCCAGTTAAGAGCCAGGCGAGCTGGCCGAGTCCAGACTCCTCACTGCATGTTGGCAGCTCAGCAACAGCAACAAGTAAATGTACGAGAACTTATTTTGAATACTCGTAAGACATTCTCACTCTGCATTAAGCTCTTTTTAAAAAAATCCTATATACATATTTATTCTTTCTTAATTCATTGCAATAAGAATGTCGAGTTTGAAAGTGTTCACCATATTGGTGTGTCTGCATTGTCGCTGTGACTGGCAAATATCGTGTAATGTCGTGATTGCGGTAATCGATATTTGTACTGAATGCGATCAAGAACTGTACGGTGTTCCATGTAGTGCTGCCAGAAAATTTGAGCGAAGAAAAGCTATATTAGATTTAAAAAAAGCTGTATTGTATGGAGTTTCCGGTATTTAAAAGAAGCTAGATAATTTATAATTACTTTCATTTTGTAATTAGTTTAAGTAAAAAACATAGGTAATGAGTTGTTGCTTATTTATTATATAATTTATTTATTTAGGTCTTATTAAATGAATTATTATTTATTCACAGAAGTCACTGAAAGCTCTTTTCACATTAATTGAGTCTGACAAAAAGGGAATATGCCCCTACATGGAATACCGCAGTATTTAACTTAAATACTGGTTTTAAAGAACTCGATTTGGTTGAGAGGAAGCTCCTATTTTGAATTCATAAGTATTAACAGCCCATTGCTTAATATCGAAATGAAGAGTTTATCTTATATGGATGGCATGATGATATCAGAAACTGAACTTAGACAAGATTCGGATACAAGTGCAAAAAACAAGAAGCGTTGTCTCGTTTTGTAGCAAATGGTTTTTGAAATATGAAAGTGGTTAATTGCTAACCAAATATATGTTGAGCATGGAGCACACGCACACACACAACCTGTATAGTTTTCTATGAGAGATACACTGAAAACTTTTTAGAAAAGTACTGAAAAATGTTGCTTAACTTTAGCTTTACGTGGCGATGATTAAAATAAACACTTTTTACAAATAACTAATAAAAATATAAGGTCTGTTTAGAATATTTACAACAAAGAATATAATACTTTCATAGCTTAATATTACATAAAAGACAATCATAGTAAGAATGAACAATTCACTATTACGACTATGATTAATTTGACTGTACTCATATCGCCAGTAATCAAAGTTTACATAAGAGTGCAAATTAATAGTGCAAATTTGATTCTCTTGAAACTGTTTTTATTTGTGGATATTCAAGCAAATTTATAATTATCTGTGCATATAGACAATCGGACGGACATCAACTGGAATTGTGCAAATGTTTGGTCTGTCGCATTTCGCATGATTTGATTTCATAATCATAAAATGCCATTCGTCCGATGAAAAGTTGGCCCAATGGCCACCAGGCCATATAAAGAGACCAAAAAAGGTGGCCAACTAACAACTGACGGGGCAACTATCCGACAGACAAACTGTCCATGCGGTAGCTAATTATCTCCCCTCTAGGTGCGAGTACATATGTGTGCGCGATTGTGTGAATGGCGTCAGGAAATGCGATGCGTGAGTCGGCTAGGAAAGAGTGTAACTAATAAAAAAAGAGCGAGAGACGGAGAGTGAGAGAGAGGGGAGAGAGGATCTGCGAATGCATTATGCAATCCCTGAGAGTGGGCAGACGAAACAGAAACTAAATCAGCGCAAGCGGCAACTGCAATAAATGTGCAAGGAAAACGAGTTTGAATCCCAAAAGGAAGCTAGCAAATCTGACTAGTCTCCGTTTATTTCCACGGAAATGCGCTGTAGGCATCCCAGTTGCACCTTTGAGTGCTGCTTCCACTTCCACTTTTGCTCCTCCTGCCCTCCTCCGCCCTCGCCTCCCCCAACACCTGCTCGCTGCTCTTTGTGGGGAGTAGCAGCAGGCGGCAGGCAACAGGCGAACCGGCTTGGCTCACCTCGGCTCACGGGCTCCGCAGGCTTCAGGCTGCAGGCTCAATCGCAGATGTAAGCAAGTGAACTGGTTTAAATGGCTTTGAATGTGCGGTCAATTCGCAGCAGGGTTGGCCTTCTCCTTCGGTTACATCGTTGTGGCAATAGCAACATTATTAATACTCTTTCCCCTATGAAGAGATTACAAGATTTGTCCTCCATTCGTACAACTTATCGTCTCGTTCTTTATTTTTGTCTCTTTCAGTGAGAATATTTGTTGATGTTGCTTTCTTAGGATTTCTTTCTCCTTTCTCCAATCTTTTCTTTTATATGTTTATCTTCAGTTATTTAGTTTATTTAAACTTTCACTATCTCACTTTTCCCTCATTGTGTTTACCTTTCTACACCTGAACCCTTAACTTTGTTCAAGCTATTCTCGAAAATGAAATATCTTCAATAATTTCTCATAATTAAAATATCTTTAAGGGCGTCTTCAAGGTCGCACATCATCTCGAAAATACTCTTGACAATCTACAGTCGCATGTGCAATCCGGGCACAGTTAATGCACTTTGTACGGTCCACACTTTTCGTTTGCATCTCTTCCCTCTCTAGTTTTCGTGTGGGGCGCTCTTAACTCCTCAGCTTGTTGTTTGTTTTGAAAAAAACAAGATTATCCACGCTCCAAGCATTAGTGGGGGCTGAAGCTTCCTATATAAAAACATATGAACAGACATTTCTCTACATTGACATTGGAGCTCAAGTAACGATAGCAGAGGCGTACATAACATATCCGAATGAAATGCAAGCCAAGGTCTTGGGATAATTGTACATTTAAAGAGCTCTAATGTAAACCTAGAGAAATATCGATGTTTGCTGAGGCTTATCATATGAAACATCGATGTTTAAAGACGTCAGATCGATGTTTCTTAGCTCTACTCAAATGTTTAAGATATGAGATTCTAAAAGATTAGTTTTGTGTTGACAGGCTTAACTTTAAATCCCTTTATTGTCTGGTTTCACGAGTTTCGATCTCAACTATGCAATTTCAGAAAGATTTTTGCACTCACATATATTTTCAACCTCAAGCCCCCCAGTGGAATTGGCCGAATATGGTGACGCCTCTGCTTGGGCACCCGGCGCGTCAACTTGTCAACAAACCGACCCCAACCAAATGCGACCAAAGCGAAGCCTCGGAACTGAACCAAGCCAAAGCAAGGCAACCACCCAACAACAACCACAACAACTTGCACATCGACGATCCGAACCAGATTCCGAATCAGATTTTGTGCCTCTGTCACCACCGCAAAGCTGCGCGGCGCGGCATCGCTGCTGTTGGCTCCCCAAACAGTTAAAAGCAAAATTATTCATTACGATTTCCGCGAGAGAAGCAAAAAAGGAAAGAAAAAAAATAAAAACGCGGACGTGAACAAAGAAAAAGTTTTCCATGAAAATGTTTCAAATGCTCATTTGGTTGTGAGCGCGTGTGCGTGTGTGTGTGTGCGGTTAAGGCGTTTGCCTGTTGGGGCGTTGGACACACGGGGCGTGGCTTGACGACTTGCCGCGCCGCCTGCCAACAATTGACTTGGAATAAGTTTTACATTGAAATGATGCCAATTTGTTGGACTCTCTTGTTGTTGTTATTGTTGGTGTTGGTGCTGCTGCTGTTCCCATTGTTGTTGTTCTTGTTGTTGCTGCTGCTGCTTAAGCTGCGACACTGGCGCAGATAATTTGCGGCGATGTTGTAATTTTTCTGGTTAAAGTTTTGCCAGTAAACAACTCGAGGCGTTGTTGCAGTTCGAGCGCATTGCGGGAGTGGCGGGAGGCGCTGTTGACGGGGGAAGGGGCTGCGATGCTGCCACACAGATGGGGACAATGCCGAGCGAGCGATGTGGCCGTTAGGCAGCCACGTCATTTTATTGTTATTGTAATTTATTTTGTAATTTCGCTGCAGCGCCTTATGCACTTGCCGACCATGCCCCCACCGCCACCGCCCACCTTCTGTCGTGCTTTAGCCTCGGCTTTAGCATTATTCCAGCTCCATTGGTCGCCACTTGTTGCGGGGGCTAAGTTATGGCCGAGTGCGTTCGCTTCAAAAAACTTTCTTTAATTTTAATCAAAAAACTTTTGTTGTTGCTTTTTGGCATTTAATTGGACAAGGGAATACAAAAAACAACAAAAGCCAAGTTAGTTGTCGTGCAAGATACCCTATTAGTTCTTAATAGAGTTGTACCGTTTAGTTCAGACTTAGTTCGTTTGAACTACTCTTCAAACTGAACTAACGAACTAAATCCCTGACTTTAGTTCGTTGGTCTTTTGGTCTTTAGTTCACTGGTCTTTTGGTCTTTAGTTCATTGGTCTTTTGGTCTTTAGTTCATTGGTCTTTAGTTCATTGGTCTTTTGTTCTTTTGGTCTTCGAGTATTTTGTTCCTACCTTTAGTTCGTTCGTTAGACCGATAGATAGTAACAGACCGAAGGAGCTTGTTGCAACCAAACAAGGTCGATAAGCTCACATTCCTGCATAATAATATGATATAGTTACATTATTTAATATATGTATATTCTTAGCGAACATATTAATATCAACCAAAAACATGAAGTTCATTTTTAACTTGAAGCTAATATTATGGTAGTAATAATATATTATATATTTTTTTTTGTTCGTTTTTGATTTTTTATTTGTAATTTAAATTTAAACATAATTAAGCTTAATATATTTTCAATACCACATGCAACTATTTTTTATTTAAAACATTTACTTTTAACGATCGACAATTGAAAACATGCATATATATACCTGCAAAAACTTTTATGGAAGATTTTAGTATTTTTAGTAAGCCAAAAAATAAAAACTAAACAAAAAAATTGAAAAACTTCTAACAGAATGTAGAAGAGAAGAAATCAAACTTCAGAGAAATCATTATATATTATATGTTTACCATATATTAAACGATTTAACGATCTATGTTTAGAACACACATCCTATAAGCGATATAGAAACTTGAGCACCTAACTTATGTTCGCAAAATTGTTACAAATAAAATCGAAAATTTCTTCGTTTTAGCTTGTAAATCCAAGTAGTCTTATTTCTTTCATCTCACATTGTTCACAGGGAATTTTCCCAAAACATTTTCATCAACGACATGGATCAATTTGAGGTGCCACACAACGTAAATCAACAAGTCTTTAAGGCGCTTTTAATTTTACAACGCACAAAGGCGGGTTTTGTCTCCACGAACGATATCACTAAACAGGTAAAAAGGCAGATGAGAGATTGCAATGACGCCCCTCTGTCGGATGGCATTATTCGAAAGTCTTTGTCCAATGTGACTAAAATGGGCATACTGGTTTGCACTGATTCCATGGACTATGCTTTAGAGCATACAATGAACTTAAATGCAGACCTTATTAACGTAGTACCAAAGCCCGAACCTAAGAAGAAAAAATCAAAGACACAAGCTAAGCAATTAATGGTAGGAACTTTATTAATCTGCATCTTTTCAATATCTATTAAGAGGTTACGATTATGTATTTCAGACACGCGGACGTCCCCGAATGAGTGCTATCCCTAAAGCAAGTAAATCTATGAAATTGAAAACAAATTCAATGAAAGCTAAAATTCGAAAGATACGAGCAAGCCCCAAGATTAATAAATGCACAAAATCATTGATGTGTTTGGATTGTGTCGAGGCTTTACAAAGTTTCACTGAAGCTTACAAATCCCTTAAGCCAGAGAATGACACAATTGTTGCAAAATCACAAGTTTTAATTAGTTCAACACCTGCAACTGAATGTTTGGATGAAACACGCAGTGATTTTAACGATTCTAGGCCTAATTTAGTCACCCATTCCCCATACATATAAGGAAAAAAAACGAAGACCCAAATTTATTAATATATATGGTATAATTATCTTTTGAAAATTACCCAAAAATATTTAGTGATATTATATTTCCATTTTAAATTATCGTTTATAAATACTTTATTTTTGTGTCAATGAAGCGGAGAGAGTTTTCATTAATGTCTAAATTGTCATTAACCTTTGTTGCTGTAAATGAAAGTTATGTAGATAAAATTATGTTTTTATACCCTTTGACCATTGAAAATGGTCAAAAAAGGGTATATTAACATTCTGCAAATGTATGTAACAGGCAGAAGGAGACATGGGAGACCCCACAAAGTATATATATTCTTGCTCAGGATCACTAGCCGAGTCGATTGAGCCATGTCTGCCTGTCTGCCCGGATGTCCGGATGTATGGATGAGCTAGAGACACAAAATTTGGCATAAAGGTTTCTATGTTCTATGATCAAGTTTATTTCAAATGTTGGGTGCCACACCCACCGACCCCGCAAATTAATAATTTAATTTTTAACTCAATTTGTAAGCGCTGTGTAAAAGATAAAACTTTCTGACTAAGCTGAAAGTTATATCTACTTATTCTCTAAATTGCAATCCGATCGGACAATAAATACAAAAGTTATTTAAAAAAGTATGAGCATAAAACCAAGTGTTTGTTTTAGCTAACAAGGCAGGCTTACGAGCGCCATCTATCGAGAATAATTTCAAAGCATGTGCATATGTATATGTGTACATTAGAGTTGTACCGTTTAGTTCAGACTTAGTTGGTTTGAACTACTCTTCAAACTGAACTAACGAACTAAATCCCTGACTTTAGTTCGTTGGTCTTTTGGTCTTTAGTTCACTGGTCTTTTGGTCTTTAGTTCATTGGTCTTTTGGTCTTTAGTTCATTGGTCTTTTGTTCTTTTGGTCTTCGAGTATTTTGTTCCTACCTTTAGTTCGTTCGTTAGACCGATAGATAGTAACAGACGGAAGGAGCTTGTTGCAACCAAACAAGGTCGATAAGCTCACATTCCTGCATAATAATATGTTTCAACCTGAAACGTAGATCCAGTAGATTCCCATCCTTGTTATTTTTCGGAGAAAATGAAAATGATCTGAAATCTTTCAAACCTGTTTTCTCTCCTGGCCCTGATGGAGTTCCAGGATGTGTTCTAAGATTTTGTGCTGACTCACTTCTTAACCCAATTTTTAAGCTGCTTGACTTGTCACTGTCTAACAGTTATTTTCCACCTATTTGGAAAAACTCTTTTTCCATTCCTCTTCACAAAAGTGGTTCTAACCATGATGTGAAGAACTATAGGTGTATATCCAAATTGTCTGCAATACCTAAGATTTTTGAAAAAAATCTTACGGCTCAATTAACCTTTATGAGTAAATCAATAATTTCGCCCCATCAACATGGGTTTGTAAAGGCAAGATCTACAGCTTCTAATCTTCTAGAATTTTCTTCCTGCATTACTTTAGGATTTCGGAAGAAAATGCAAACTGATGTCGTCTATACTGACTTCAGTAAAGCATTTGATTCCGTAAATCATAATCTCTTGATTCATAAGTTAAATTTAATCGGTTTTCCACAAAAGCTTATTTTGTGGATATCCGATTATTTAGCTAACAGGTCTCAACGAGTTCTTTTTTTAAATACTGTCTATCAAAGCCAATCATAGTAACTTCTGGTGTTCCTCAGGGCAGCCATCTTGGACCTTTGCTTTTTAACCTTTTTATCAACGATCTTCCTTCAATACTTCTTCACTCTAATAACCTTATGTATGCTGATGACGTGAAACTCTGTTTGACGTATAGTGATCCTACACTTAACTTCCTCCAAACAGATCTTGATTTGCTCTTTGCTTGGTGCAGGCATAATCTGCTGCATCTTAACTGTTTGAAGTGCAAAGTTATGTCATTTTACAGAGGTAGCTATCACGTCTTCAACTATGCATTTGATTTAAACTCCCTTTCAAGAATAACCGAGGTAAACGATCTAGGTATTCTCTTTGATCATAGATTGAAATTTGATCGTCACATTGCGCAAATTGTCAATAAGGCATTTCGAGTACTTGGTTTCATAAAAAGATGGGCCAAAGAATTTAGAGATCCTTATACGACAAAATTACTTTACACTTCTCTTGTTCGTCCAATTCTTGAATATGGTTCTTGCGTGTGGTCGCCGCAATATCAGATTCACCAAGATAGAATTGAGTCTGTTCAAAAGCAATTTTTACTTTTCGCTTTGCGTAGTTTCAACTGGGTACCAGGTGTAGACTTGCCATCTTATTCTAGTAGACTGCTTCTTATTAACCTACCTTCTCTTACTAATCGTCGTATTATGTTAGGTGTTACGTTTCTTTTCAAACTAATCAAGTACGACATTGATTCTCCTATTCTGCTTAACCAAATTAATTTCTGTATTCCTTCTAGAGTAACTCGTAATTATTTGCCACTTTCCTTGGACTTTTGTCATAATAATTATAGCTTGCATGATCCCTTTCGAGTTCTCTGTGCTGATTACAATAGACTGTTTAGAGTTTTCAATTCAGAGTCCTCCCTTAATTTGATCAAACTATCCATTCTTAACTACTTAACACTTAATAACACTTAATTACAATTAACACTAATCCACCGATCTGATTGGGTTTTACTGGGTTTTCCCCAATCCCTTTGCAACAAATGTTGGATCGGATTCTTTTTATTATCCCAGTTTAAATTTTAAATTTTAATTTTTAAATTTAATTTTAATTTAAATAAAATAAAATATTAATAATTATTTTTACATTTCATTACAATTTGAATTCTTAAATTTCATTGTTAATTCTTTACCCAGTCGACTGCTATTAGTTGACATTAAATAAATAAATAAATAAATAATATATGTATATTCTTAGCGAACATATTAATATCAACCAAAAACGTGAAGTTCCTTTTTAACTTGAAGCAAATATTATAGTAGTAATAATATATTATATATTTTTTTGTTCGTTTTTGATTTTTTATTTGTAATTTAAATTTAAACATAATTAAGCTTAATATATTTTCAATACCACATGCAACTATTTTTTATTTAAAACATTTACTTTTAACGATCGACAATTGAAAACATGCATATATATACCTGCAAAAACTTTTATGGAAGATTTTAGTATTTTTAGTAAGCCAAAAAATAAAAACTAAACAAAAAAATTGAAAAACTTCTAACAGAATGTAGAAGAGAAGAAATCAAACTTCAGAGAAATCATTATATATTATATGTTTACCATATATTAAACGATTTAACGATCTATGTTTAGAACACACATCCTATAAGCGATATAGAAACTTGAGCACCTAACTTATGTTCGCAAAATTGTTACAAATAAAATCGAAAATTTCTTCGTTTTAGCTTGTAAATCCAAGTAGTCTTATTTCTTTCATCTCACATTGTTCACAGGGAATTTTCCCAAAACATTTTCATCAACGACATGGATCAATTTGAGGTGCCACACAACGTAAATCAACAAGTCTTTAAGGCGCTTTTAATTTTACAACGCACAAAGGCGGGTTTTGTCTCCACGAACGATATCACTAAACAGGTAAAAAGGCAGATGAGAGATTGCAATGACGCCCCTCAGTCGGATGGCATTATTCGAAAGTCTTTGTCCAATCTGACTAAAATGGGCATACTGGTTTGCACTGATTCCATGGACTATGCTTTAGAGCATACAATGAACTTAAATGCAGACCTTATTAACGTAGTACCAAAGCCCGAACCTAAGAAGAAAAAATCAAAGACACAAGCTAAGCAATTAATGGTAGGAACTTTATTAATCTGCATCTTTTCAATATCTATTAAGAGGTTACGATTATGTATTTCAGACACGCGGACGTCCCCGAATGAGTGCTATCCCTAAAGCAAGTAAATCTATGAAATTGAAAACGAATTCAATGAAAGCTAAAATTCGAAAGATACGAGCAAGCCCCAAGATTAATAAATGCACAAAATCATTGATGTGTTTGGATTGTGTCGAGGCTTTACAAAGTTTCACTGAAGCTTACAAATCCCTTAAGCCAGAGAATGACACAATTGTTGCAAAAGCATAAGTTTTAATTAGTTCAACACCTGCAACTGAATGTTTGGATGAAACACGCAGTGATTTTAACGATTCTAGGCCTAATTTAGTCACCCCTTCCCCATACTTATAAGGAAAAAAAACGAAGACCCAAATTTATTAATATATATGGTATAATTATCTTTTGAAAATTACCCAAAAATATTTAGTGATATTATATTTCCATTTTAAATTATCGTTTATAAATACTTTATTTTTGTGTCAATGAAGCGGAGAGAGTTTTCATTAATGTCTAAATTGTCATTAACCTTTGTTGCTGTAAATGAAAGTTATGTAGATAAAATTATGTTTTTATACCCTTTGACCATTGAAAATGGTCAAAAAAGGGTATATTAACATTGTGCAAATGTATGTAACAGGCAGAAGGAGACATGGGAGACCCCACAAAGTATATATATTCTTGCTCAGGATCACTAGCCGAGTCGATTGAGCCATGTCTGCCTGTCTGCCCGGATGTCCGGATGTATGGATGAGCTAGAGACACAAAATTTGGCATAAAGGTTTCTATGTTCTATGATCAAGTTTATTTCAAATGTTGGGTGCCACACCCACCGACCCCGCAAATTAATAATTTAATTTTTAACTCAATTTGTAAGCGCTGTGTAAAAGATAAACTTTCTGACTTTAACATATACTAAGCTGAAAGTTATATCTACTTATTCTCTAAATTGCAATCCGATCGGACAATAAATACAAAAGTTATTTAAAAAAGTATGAGCATAAAACCAAGTGTTTGTTTTAGCTAACAAGGCAGGCTTACGATCGCCATCTATCGAGAATAATTTCAAAGCATGTGCATATGTATATGTGTACATTAGAGTTGTACCGTTTAGTTCAGACTTAGTTCGTTTGAACTACTCTTCAAACTGAACTAACGAACTAAATCCCTGACTTTAGTTCGTTGGTCTTTTGGTCTTTAGTTCATTGGTCGTTTGGTCTTTAGTTCATTGGTATTTTGGTCTTTAGTTCAGTGGTCTTTAGTTCATTGGTCTTTTGTTCTTTTGGTCTTCGAGTATTTTGTTCCTACCTTTAGTTCGTTCGTTAGACCGATAGATAGTAACAGACCGAAGGAGCTTGTTGCAACCAAACAAGGTCGATAAGCTCACATTCCTGCATAATAATATGTTTCAACCTGAAACGTAGATCCAGTAGATTCCCATCCTCGTTATTTTTCGGAGAAAATGAAAATGATCTGAAATCTTTCAAACCTGTTTTCTCTCCTGGCCCTGATGGAGTTCCAGGATGTGTTCTAAGATTTTGTGCTGACTCACTTCTTAACCCAATTTTTAAGCTGCTTGACTTGTCACTGTCTAACAGTTATTTTCCACCTATTTGGAAAAACTCTTTTTCCATTCCTCTTCACAAAAGTGGTTCTAACCATAATGTGAAGAACTATAGGTGTATATCCAAATTGTCTGCAATACCTAAGATTTTTGAAAAAAATCTTACGGCTCAATTAACCTTTATGAGTAAATCAATAATTTCGCCCCATCAACATGGGTTTGTAAAGGCAAGATCTACAGCTTCTAATCTTCTAGAATTTTCTTCCTGCATTACTTTAGGATTTCGGAAGAAAATGCAAACTGATGTCGTCTATACTGACTTCAGTAAAGCATTTGATTCCGTAAATCATAATCTCTTGATTCATAAGTTAAATTTAATCGGTTTTCCACAAAAGCTTATTTTGTGGATATCCGATTATTTAGCTAACAGGTCTCAACGAGTTCTTTTTAAATACTGTCTATCAAAGCCAATCATAGTAACTTCTGGTGTTCCTCAGGGCAGCCATCTTGGACCTTTGCTTTTTAACCTTTTTATCAACGATCTTCCTTCAATACTTCTTCACTCTAATATTCTTATGTATGCTGATGACGTGAAACTCTGTTTGACGTATAGTGATCCTACACTTAACTTCCTCCAAACAGATCTTGATTTGCTCTTTGCTTGGTGCAGGCATAATCTGCTGCATCTTAACTGTTTGAAGTGCAAAGTTATGTCATTTTACAGAGGTAGCTATCACGTCTTCAACTATGCATTTGATTTAAACTCCCTTTCAAGAATAACCGAGGTAAACGATCTAGGTATTCTCTTTGATCATAGATTGAAATTTGATCGTCACATTGCGCAAATTGTCAATAAGGCATTTCGAGTACTTGGTTTCATAAAAAGATGGGCCAAAGAATTTAGAGATCCTTATACGACAAAATTACTTTACACTTCTCTTGTTCGTCCAATTCTTGAATATGGTTCTTGCGTGTGGTCGCCGCAATATCAGATTCACCAAGATAGAATTGAGTCTGTTCAAAAGCAATTTTTACTTTTCGCTTTGCGTAGTTTCAACTGGGTACCAGGTGTAGACTTGCCATCTTATTCTAGTAGACTGCTTCTTATTAACCTACCTTCTCTTACTAATCGTCGTATTATGTTAGGTGTTACGTTTCTTTTCAAACTAATCAAGTACGACATTGATTCTCCTATTCTGCTTAACCAAATTAATTTCTGTATTCCTTCTAGAGTAACTCGTAATTATTTGCCACTTTCCTTGGACTTTTGTCATAATAATTATAGCTTGCATGATCCCTTTCGAGTTCTCTGTGCTGATTACAATAGACTGTTTAGAGTTTTCAATTCAGAGTCCTCCCTTAATTTGATCAAACTATCCATTCTTAACTACTTAACACTTAATAACACTTAATTACAATTAACACTAATCCACCGATCTGATTGGGTTTTACTGGGTTTTCCCCAATCCCTTTGCAACAAATGTTGGATCGGATTCTTTTTATTATCCCAGTTTAAATTTTAAATTTTAATTTTTAAATTTAATTTTAATTTAAATAAAATAAAATATTAATAATTATTTTTACATTTCATTACAATTTTAATTCTTAAATTTCATTGTTAATTCTTTACCCAGTCGACTGCTATTAGTTGACATTAAATAAATAAATAAATAAATAATATATGTATATTCTTAGCGAACATATTAATATCAACCAAAAACGTGAAGTTCCTTTTTAACTTGAAGCAAATATTATAGTAGTAATAATATATTATATATTTTTTTGTTCGTTTTTGATTTTTTATTTGTAATTTAAATTTAAACATAATTAAGCTTAATATATTTTCAATACCACATGCAACTATTTTTTATTTAAAACATTTACTTTTAACGATCGACAATTGAAAACATGCATATATATACCTGCAAAAACTTTTATGGAAGATTTTAGTATTTTTAGTAAGCCAAAAAATAAAAACTAAACAAAAAATTGAAAAACTTCTAACAGAATGTAGAAGAGAAGAAATCAAACTTCAGAGAAATCATTATATATTATATGTTTACCATATATTAAACGATTTAACGATCTATGTTTAGAACACACATCCTATAAGCGATATAGAAACTTGAACACCTAACTTATGTTCGCAAAATTGTTACAAATAAAATCGAAAATTTCCTCGTTTTAGCTTGTAAATCCAAGTAGTCTTATTTCTTTCATCTCACATTATTCACAGGGAATTTTCACAAAGCATTTTCATCAACGACATGGATAAATTTGAGGTGCCACACAACGTAAATCAACAAGTCTTTAAGGCGCTTTTAATTTTACAACGCACAAAGGCGGGTTTTGTCTCCACGAAAGATATAACTAAACAGGTGAAAATGCAGATGAGAGATTGCAATGACGCCCCTCAGTCCGATCGCATTATTCGAGAGTCTTTGTCCAATCTGACTAAAATGGGCATACTGGTTTGCACTGATTCCATGGACTATGCTTTAGAGCATACAATGAACTTAAATGCAGACCTTATTAACGTAGTACCAAAGCCCGAACCTAAGAAGAAAAAATCAAAGACACAAGCTAAGCAATTAATGGTAGGAACTTTATTAATCTGCATATTTTCAATATCTATTAAGAGGTTACGATTATGTATTTCAGACACGCGGACGTCCCCGAATGAGTGCTATCCCTAAAGCAAGTAAATCTATGAAATTGAAAACGAATTCAATGAAAGCTAAAATTCGAAAGATACGAGCAAGCCCCAAGATTAATAAATGCACAAAATCATTGATGTGTTCGGATTGTGTCCAGGCTTTACAAAGTTTCAGTGAAGCTTACAAATCCCTTAAGCCAGAGAATGACACAATTGTTGCAAAAGAACAAGTTTTAATTAGTTCAACACCTGCAACTGAATGTTTGGATGAAACACGTAGTGATTTTAACGATTCTAGGCCTAATTTAGTCACCCCTTCCCCATACATATAAGGAAAAAAAACGAAGACCCAAATTTATTAATATATATGGTATAATTATCTTTTGAAAATTACTCAAAAATATTTAGCGATATTATATTTCCATTTTAAATTATCGTTTATAAATACTTTATTTTTGTGTCAATGAAGCGGAGAGAGTTTTCATTAATGTCTAAATTGTCATTAACCTTTGTTGCTGTAAATGAAAGTTATGTAGATAAAATTATGTTTTTATACCCTTTGACCATTGAAAATGGTCAAAAAAGGGTATATAAACATTGTGCAAATGTATGTAACAGGCAGAAGGAGACATGGGAGACCCCACAAAGTATATATATATTCTTGCTCAGGATCACTAGCCGAGTCGATTGAGCCATGTCTGCCTGTCTGCCCGGATGTCCGGATGTATGGATGAGCTAGAGACACAAAATTTGGCATAAAGGTTTCTATGTTCTATGATCAAGTTTATTTCAAATGTTGGGTGCCACACCCACCGACCCCGCAAATTAATAATTTAATTTTTAACTCAATTTGTAAGCGCTGTGTAAAAGATAAAACTTTCTGACTAAGCTGAAAGTTATATCTACTTATTCTGTAAATTGCAATCCGATCGGACAATAAATACAAAAGTTATTTAAAAAGTATGAGCATAAAACCAAGTGTTTGTTTTAGCTAACAAGGCAGGCTTACGAGCGCCATCTATCGAGAATAATTTCAAAGCATGTGCATATGTATATGTGTACATTAGAGTTGTACCGTTTAGTTCAGACTTAGTTCGTTTGAACTACTCTTCAAACTGAACTAACGAACTAAATCCCTGACTTTAGTTCGTTGGTCTTTTGGTCTTTAGTTCACTGGTCTTTTGGTCTTTAGTTCATTGGTCTTTTGGTCTTTAGTTCATTGGTCTTTTGTTCTTTTGGTCTTCGAGTATTTTGTTCCTACCTTTAGTTCGTTCGTTAGACCGATAGATAGTAACAGACGGAAGGAGCTTGTTGCAACCAAACAAGGTCGATAAGCTCACATTCCTGCATAATAATATGTTTCAACCTGAAACGTAGATCCAGTAGATTCCCATCCTTGTTATTTTTCGGAGAAAATGAAAATGATCTGAAATCTTTCAAACCTGTTTTCTCTCCTGGCCCTGATGGAGTTCCAGGATGTGTTCTAAGATTTTGTGCTGACTCACTTCTTAACCCAATTTTTAAGCTGCTTGACTTGTCACTGTCTAACAGTTATTTTCCACCTATTTGGAAAAACTCTTTTTCCATTCCTCTTCACAAAAGTGGTTCTAACCATGATGTGAAGAACTATAGGTGTATATCCAAATTGTCTGCAATACCTAAGATTTTTGAAAAAAATCTTACGGCTCAATTAACCTTTATGAGTAAATCAATAATTTCGCCCCATCAACATGGGTTTGTAAAGGCAAGATCTACAGCTTCTAATCTTCTAGAATTTTCTTTCTGCATTACTTTAGGATTTCGGAAGAAAATGCAAACTGATGTCGTCTATACTGACTTCAGTAAAGCATTTGATTCCGTAAATCATAATCTCTTGATTCATAAGTTAAATTTAATCGGTTTTCCACAAAAGCTTATTTTGTGGATATCCGATTATTTAGCTAACAGGTCTCAACGAGTTCTTTTTTTAAATACTGTCTATCAAAGCCAATCATAGTAACTTCTGGTGTTCCTCAGGGCAGCCATCTTGGACCTTTGCTTTTTAACCTTTTTATCAACGATCTTCCTTCAATACTTCTTCACTCTAATATTCTTATGTATGCTGATGACGTGAAACTCTGTTTGACGTATACTGATCCTACACTTAACTTCCTCCAAACAGATCTTGATTTGCTCTTTGCTTGGTGCAGGCATAATCTGCTGCATCTTAACTGTTTGAAGTGCAAAGTTATGTCATTTTACAGAGGTAGCTATCACGTCTTCAACTATGCATTTGATTTAAACTCCCTTTCAAGAATAACCGAGGTAAACGATCTAGGTATTCTCTTTGATCATAGATTGAAATTTGATCGTCACAAAAAGATGGGCCAAAGAATTTAGAGATCCTTATACGACAAAATTACTTTACACTTCTCTTGTTCGTCCAATTCTTGAATATGGTTCTTGCGTGTGGTCGCCGCAATATCAGATTCACCAAGATAGAATTGAGTCTGTTCAAAAGCAATTTTTACTTTTCGCTTTGCGTAGTTTCAACTGGGTACCAGGTGTAGACTTGCCATCTTATTCTAGTAGACTGCTTCTTATTAACCTACCTTCTCTTACTAATCGTCGTATTATGTTAGGTGTTACGTTTCTTTTCAAACTAATCAAGTACGACATTGATTCTCCT
Organism: Zaprionus capensis; assembly: GCA_018903675.1. Lineage (NCBI taxonomy): Eukaryota > Metazoa > Arthropoda > Insecta > Diptera > Drosophilidae > Zaprionus > Zaprionus capensis. The sequence goes on along the minus strand of JAEIFN010001074.1, from coordinate 1,318,130 downwards.
ATTCTGCTTAACCAAATTAATTTCTGTATTCCTTCTAGAGTAACTCGTAATTATTTGCCACTTTCCTTGGACTTTTGTCATAATAATTATAGCTTGCATGATCCCTTTCGAGTTCTCTGTGCTGATTACAATAGACTGTTTAGAGTTTTCAATTCAGAGTCCTCCCTTAATTTGATCAAACTATCCATTCTTAACTACTTAACACTTAATAACACTTAATTACAATTAACACTAATCCACCGATCTGATTGGGTTTTACTGGGTTTTCCCCAATCCCTTTGCAACAAATGTTGGATCGGATTCTTTTTATTATCCCAGTTTAAATTTTAAATTTTAATTTTTAAATTTAATTTTAATTTAAATAAAATAAAATATTAATAATTATTTTTACATTTCATTACAATTTTAATTCTTAAATTTCATTGTTAATTCTTTACCCAGTCGACTGCTATTAGTTGACATTAAATAAATAAATAAATAAATAATATATGTATATTCTTAGCGAACATATTAATATCAACCAAAAACGTGAAGTTCCTTTTTAACTTGAAGCAAATATTATAGTAGTAATAATATATTATATATTTTTTTGTTCGTTTTTGATTTTTTATTTGTAATTTAAATTTAAACATAATTAAGCTTAATATATTTTCAATACCACATGCAACTATTTTTTATTTAAAACATTTACTTTTAACGATCGACAATTGAAAACATGCATATATATACCTGCAAAAACTTTTATGGAAGATTTTAGTATTTTTAGTAAGCCAAAAAATAAAAACTAAACAAAAAAATTGAAAAACTTCTAACAGAATGTAGAAGAGAAGAAATCAAACTTCAGAGAAATCATTATATATTATATGTTTACCATATATTAAACGATTTAACGATCTATGTTTAGAACACACATCCTATAAGCGATATAGAAACTTGAACACCTAACTTATGTTCGCAAAATTGTTACAAATAAAATCGAAAATTTCCTCGTTTTAGCTTGTAAATCCAAGTAGTCTTATTTCTTTCATCTCACATTATTCACAGGGAATTTTCACAAAGCATTTTCATCAACGACATGGATAAATTTGAGGTGCCACACAACGTAAATCAACAAGTCTTTAAGGCGCTTTTAATTTTACAACGCACAAAGGCGGGTTTTGTCTCCACGAAAGATATAACTAAACAGGTGAAAATGCAGATGAGAGATTGCAATGACGCCCCTCAGTCCGATCGCATTATTCGAGAGTCTTTGTCCAATCTGACTAAAATGGGCATACTGGTTTGCACTGATTCCATGGACTATGCTTTAGAGCATACAATGAACTTAAATGCAGACCTTATTAACGTAGTACCAAAGCCCGAACCTAAGAAGAAAAAAATCAAAGACACAAGCTAAGCAATTAATGGTAGGAACTTTATTAATCTGCATATTTTCAATATCTATTAAGAGGTTACGATTATGTATTTCAGACACGCGGACGTCCCCGAATGAGTGCTATCCCTAAAGCAAGTAAATCTATGAAATTGAAAACGAATTCAATGAAAGCTAAAATTCGAAAGATACGAGCAAGCCCCAAGATTAATAAATGCACAAAATCATTGATGTGTTCGGATTGTGTCCAGGCTTTACAAAGTTTCAGTGAAGCTTACAAATCCCTTAAGCCAGAGAATGACACAATTGTTGCAAAAGAACAAGTTTTAATTAGTTCAACACCTGCAACTGAATGTTTGGATGAAACACGTAGTGATTTTAACGATTCTAGGCCTAATTTAGTCACCCCTTCCCCCATACATATAAGGAAAAAAACGAAGACCCAAATTTATTAATATATATGGTATAATTATCTTTTGAAAATTACCCAAAAATATTTAGCGATATTATATTTCCATTTTAAATTATCGTTTATAAATACTTTATTTTTGTGTCAATGAAGCGGAGAGAGTTTTCATTAATGTCTAAATTGTCATTAACCTTTGTTGCTGTAAATGAAAGTTATGTAGATAAAATTATGTTTTTATACCCTTTGACCATTGAAAATGGTCAAAAAAGGGTATATAAACATTGTGCAAATGTATGTAACAGGCAGAAGGAGACATGGGAGACCCCACAAAGTATATATATATTCTTGCTCAGGATCACTAGCCGAGTCGATTGAGCCATGTCTGCCTGTCTGCCCGGATGTCCGGATGTATGGATGAGCTAGAGACACAAAATTTGGCATAAAGGTTTCTATGTTCTATGATCAAGTTTATTTCAAATGTTGGGTGCCACACCCACCGACCCCGCAAATTAATAATTTAATTTTTAACTCAATTTGTAAGCGCTGTGTAAAAGATAAAACTTTCTGACTTTAACATATACTAAGCTGAAAGTTATATCTACTTATTCTGTAAATTGCAATCCGATCGGACAATAAATACAAAAGTTATTTAAAAAGTATGAGCATAAAACCAAGTGTTTGTTTTAGCTAACAAGGCAGGCTTACGAGCGCCATCTATCGAGAATAATTTCAAAGCATGTGCATATGTATATGTGTACATTAGAGTTGTACCGTTTAGTTCAGACTTAGTTCGTTTGAACTACTCTTCAAACTGAACTAACGAACTAAATCCCTGACTTTAGTTCGTTGGTCTTTTGGTCTTTAGTTCACTGGTCTTTTGGTCTTTAGTTCATTGGTCTTTTGGTCTTTAGTTCATTGGTCTTTAGTTCATTGGTCTTTTGTTCTTTTGGTCTTCGAGTATTTTGTTCCTACCTTTAGTTCGTTCGTTAGACCGATAGATAGTAACAGACGGAAGGAGCTTGTTGCAACCAAACAAGGTCGATAAGCTCACATTCCTGCATAATAATATGTTTCAACCTGAAACGTAGATCCAGTAGATTCCCATCCTCGTTATTTTTCGGAGAAAATGAAGCAACCACTGATCAGGCCGCAGCCGATTTGTTTGCAGACTTTTTTCAATCTACCTACTCAACTAATCCGTATAGTTCTTCTATACATCCTTACCCTTACCCTATTAATAATTTTAACACTCTTTTTTGTGCTACTATTAACAAAACTTCTTTACTTAGTGATCTGAAATCTTTCAAACCTGTTTTCTCTCCTGGCCCTGATGGAGTTCCAGGATGTGTTCTAAGATTTTGTGCTGACTCACTTCTTAACCCAATTTTTAAGCTGCTTGACTTGTCACTGTCTAACAGTTATTTTCCACCTATTTGGAAAAACTCTTTTTCCATTCCTCTTCACAAAAGTGGTTCTAACCATGATGTGAAGAACTATAGGTGTATATCCAAATTGTCTGCAATACCTAAGATTTTTGAAAAAATCTTACGGCTCAATTAACCTTTATGAGTAAATCAATAATTTCGCCCCATCAACATGGGTTTGTAAAGGCAAGATCTACAGCTTCTAATCTTCTAGAATTTTCTTCCTGCATTACTTTAGGATTTCGGAACAAAATGCAAACTGATGTCGTCTATACTGACTTCAGTAAAGCATTTGATTCCGTAAATCATAATCTCTTGATTCATAAGTTAAATTTAATCGGTTTTCCACAAAAGCTTATTTTGTGGATATCCGATTATTTAGCTAACAGGTCTCAACGAGTTCTTTTTAAATACTGTCTATCAAAGCCAATCATAGTAACTTCTGGTGTTCCTCAGGGCAGCCATCTTGGACCTTTGCTTTTTAACCTTTTTATCAACGATCTTCCTTCAATACTTCTTCACTCTAATATTCTTATGTATGCTGATGACGTGAAACTCTGTTTGACGTATAGTGATCCTACACTTAACTTCCTCCAAACAGATCTTGATTTGCTCTTTGCTTGGTGCAGGCATAATCTGCTGCATCTTAACTGTTTGAAGTGCAAAGTTATGTCATTTTACAGAGGTAGCTATCACGTCTTCAACTATGCATTTGATTTAAACTCCCTTTCAAGAATAACCGAGGTAAACGATCTAGGTATTCTCTTTGATCATAGATTGAAATTTGATCGTCACATTGCGCAAATTGTCAATAAGGCATTTCGAGTACTTGGTTTCATAAAAAGATGGGCCAAAGAATTTAGAGATCCTTATACGACAAAATTACTTTACACTTCTCTTGTTCGTCCAATTCTTGAATATGGTTCTTGCGTGTGGTCGCCGCAATATCAGATTCACCAAGATAGAATTGAGTCTGTTCAAAAGCAATTTTTACTTTTCGCTTTGCGTAGTTTCAACTGGGTACCAGGTGTAGACCATCTTAGACCATCTTGCCATCTTATTCTAGTAGACTGCTTCTTATTAACCTACCTTCTCTTACTAATCGTCGTATTATGTTAGGTGTTACGTTTCTTTTCAAACTAATCAAGTACGACATTGATTCTCCTATTCTGCTTAACCAAATTAATTTCTGTATTCCTTCTAGAGTAACTCGTAATTATTTGCCACTTTCCTTGGACTTTTGTCATAATAATTATAGCTTGCATGATCCCTTTCGAGTTCTCTGTGCTGATTACAATAGACTGTTTAGAGTTTTCAATTCAGAGTCCTCCCTTAATTTGATCAAACTATCCATTCTTAACTACTTAACACTTAATAACACTTAATTACAATTAACACTAATCCACCGATCTGATTGGGTTTTACTGGGTTTTCCCCAATCCCTTTGCAACAAATGTTGGATCGGATTCTTTTTATTATCCCAGTTTAAATTTTAAATTTTAATTTTTAAATTTAATTTTAATTTAAATAAAATAAAATATTAATAATTATTTTTACATTTCATTACAATTTTAATTCTTAAATTTTATTGTTAATTCTTTACCCAGTCGACTGCTATTAGTTGACATTAAATAAATAAATAAATAAATAATATATGTATATTCTTAGCGAACATATTAATATCAACCAAAAACGTGAAGTTCCTTTTTAACTTGAAGCAAATATTATAGTAGTAATAATATATTATATATTTTTTTGTTCGTTTTTGATTTTTTATTTGTAATTTAAATTTAAACATAATTAAGCTTAATATATTTTCAATACCACATGCAACTATTTTTTATTTAAAACATTTACTTTTAACGATCGACAATTGAAAACATGCATATATATACCTGCAAAAACTTTTATGGAAGATTTTAGTATTTTTAGTAAGCCAAAAAATAAAAACTAAACAAAAAAATTGAAAAACTTCTAACAGAATGTAGAAGAGAAGAAATCAAACTTCAGAGAAATCATTATATATTATATGTTTACCATATATTAAACGATTTAACGATCTATGTTTAGAACACACATCCTATAAGCGATATAGAAACTTGAACACCTAACTTATGTTCGCAAAATTGTTACAAATAAAATCGAAAATTTCTTCGTTTTAGCTTGTAAATCCAAGTAGTCTTATTTCTTTCATCTCACATTGTTCACAGGGAATTTTCACAAAGCATTTTCATCAACGACATAGATAAATTTGAGGTGCCACACAACGTAAATCAACAAGTCTTTAAGGCGCTTTTAATTTTACAACGCACAAAGGCGGGTTTTGTCTCCACGAAAGATATCACTAAACAGGTGAAAATGCAGATGAGAGATTGCAATGACGCCCCTCAGTCCGATCGCATTATTCGAGAGTCTTTGTCCAATCTGACTAAAATGGGCATACTGGTTTGCACTGATTCCATGGACTATGCTTTAGAGCATACAATGAACTTAAATGCAGACCTTATTAACGTAGTACCAAAGCCCGAACCTAAGAAGAAAAAATCAAAGACACAAGCTAAGCAATTAATGGTAGGAACTTTATTAATCTGCATATTTTCAATATCTATTAAGAGGTTACGATTATGTATTTCAGACACGCGGACGTCCCCGAATGAGTGCTATCCCTAAAGCAAGTAAATCTATGAAATTGAAAACGAATTCAATGAAAGCTAAAATTCGAAAGATACGAGCAAGCCCCAAGATTAATAAATGCACAAAATCATTGATGTGTTCGGATTGTGTCCAGGCTTTACAAAGTTTCAGTGAAGCTTACAAATCCCTTAAGCCAGAGAATGACACAATTGTTGCAAAAGAACAAGTTTTAATTAGTTCAACACCTGCAACTGAATGTTTGGATGAAACACGTAGTGATTTTAACGATTCTAGGCCTAATTTAGTCACCCCTTCCCCATACATATAAGGAAAAAAAACGAAGACCCAAATTTATTAATATATATGGTATAATTATCTTTTGAAAATTACCCAAAAATATTTAGCGATATTATATTTCCATTTTAAATTATCGTTTATAAATACTTTATTTTTGTGTCAATGAAGCGGAGAGAGTTTTCATTAATGTCTAAATTGTCATTAACCTTTGTTGCTGTAAATGAAAGTTATGTAGATAAAATTATGTTTTTATACCCTTTGACCATTGAAAATGGTCAAAAAAGGGTATATAAACATTGTGCAAATGTATGTAACAGGCAGAAGGAGACATGGGAGACCCCACAAAGTATATATATATTCTTGCTCAGGATCACTAGCCGAGTCGATTGAGCCATGTCTGCCTGTCTGCCCGGATGTCCGGATGTATGGATGAGCTAGAGACACAAAATTTGGCATAAAGGTTTCTATGTTCTATGATCAAGTTTATTTCAAATGTTGGGTGCCACACCCACCGACCCCGCAAATTAATAATTTAATTTTTAACTCAATTTGTAAGCGCTGTGTAAAAGATAAAACTTTCTGACTTTAACATATACTAAGCTGAAAGTTATATCTACTTATTCTGTAAATTGCAATCCGATCGGACAATAAATACAAAAGTTATTTAAAAAAGTATGAGCATAAAACCAAGTGTTTGTTTTAGCTAACAAGGCAGGCTGACGAGCGCCATCTATCGAGAATAATTTCAAAGCATGTGCATATGTATATGTGTACAATGTAGAATACGCAACCAGTTAAGATCTTCTTAACTGGTTGCGTATTCTAACGAAATTAATCAAAATGCAATTTTAATTTACATTTTAAAGCACTCTGCTTGCGCTTCGTTGTGACTGTCAAATATCATTGGCCAATGGCTGTCGGCCGATAATTACCTTAATGCGATCGTTGATTAATCGATTCATAAATGTTGATTTTTTGTGTGTGTGTGTGTGTGCGAATTTGACAATCACAACGATGCGATTTCGGAATGAAATTACAATTTTTCATTGGACATTAAATTTATGATGAATAATTAATTTACACGCGCACTTTGACAAGCTCACAAATTAAATTCAAGCATGACAAATGCATTTTCTGTTGATAATTAAATGAAACGCACGTGCAATAAACCATAAAAGATTTCAAAATAAATTGTAATGAAAAATGCTGTTTTTGATATAATCAAATTTGTTTGGTTAACTCGAATGCAAGAAGTCTCTGTGGCAATTCCCAATACAATTTTCTGCAGAATTATCGATTGCAAATTGAAAATCGTGTCGCTCTTAAACGCCTCGAACTATGCAACAAAAAACACTCACACAAAACAAAGAAACGAAAGCAAAATCAAAACCAAAACCTAAACAAAAAACAAACTGAAAAAAGAACCAAACTGACAATTATTTGCAGATAGACCGCAAGGAATTGTGTAACTGACAGTGCGACGCTTTGAGTTGGGGCGAAAAATACAGAATACAAAATACAAAACACACAAAATGCCAAACGCACGGACCGGCGATGATGTAGAAGAACCAGAGCAATGGAAAGAGCGTAATAAACACGACCCTCGGCTCCGAAATCGTTCGGCAAAGTCGGCACAACGCAAATTGCCCAGTCAAATGAAAAACTATTTAAATGCAATTGCTGGCCAAGCGTCGATTTGCTCACTGAATTTTCGAGTGCGCAATGAAAATATTTACTCAGCAGCCGCAACCAACCACCTCCCTTCCGCCCCCCCTCAACCACGCCCGCAAGGTTCCCTCTCCCCCTAAATATGTATGCCCCCTCCCCCTAAACCCCCTGAACCTTACGCACTGCGGCAACCAAATTGCGAACCGGCAACAGCAAAGCGCGCCAGGCAGTCAGTTAGCAGATAGTGGAAGTTCCGCTATCTCTGCTGCATCCGGTACAGCGGCAAAGGGTGTGCCGAGGGAGGATGACCAGGAGAGGGACGTCCAGGGAGGGGCATTGTCAGTTTAGTAGCTTAGATCGTTATGTTCATTTTTGTTGCGGCTGAAAACAGTCGACACTCGAAGTTGCAAATATGAACAAATCGGTCCGCAGTGAGTTGAACCAATTCCAACAATGCTGTGCAGGGGTGGAGAGGGAGGAGGTGCTGCTGAATATACATGGGGTATAAGCTTTAAAGATATTGAGATTGGCTGCGACAACTGAACAGTCGAAGGCGCTGAGAGGAAACCAGACGAACGCTACAACTAAGCACGCCTGACAGTAAGATACCCTTCGCCCAATTTTAGAAGAACTTTGAGTTGCCAATAGGGAATATATATATTCTTGTAACTTGTATTCTTCTGGCAACCATTATTGCCTAAAATAATTTCTTTGTTCATTATTCGATCGTATTGAAATTAAAATGAGGAATAAGTTAATATAGTATTTATCTATTTATTTGTCAAAGCAGAAAGTTATAACTTGAATACATTGCTTAATAATAACAAATTACCGATTTCCATCCAAAATTATAGGAACCTCTTTGCCAAATTGGGTGTCTCCAGTTCTTATAGTTGCTGAGATCTCAATGTTCATACGGACAGACATTGGTTAATCGACTTGTCTTCTGATACTGATCAATCAAATATATACATTATGGGGTCTGCGATGCCTTCTTCTGTCTGTTACATTTGCACATTTTCAATGGCCGAAGAGTATGAAAATAAAATCGGACTGCATATTCTCTCCCATCATATCTGCTGTATTCAATAACCTATTCATATAAAAATAAATATATTTAATAATTATCACTCTAAAAGAACTCTGCATACATTGCAAGTCTTGCATATCTAAAGTCTTTCATAAAGATACATATATTTAATTATCTTAACCCTTTACTTCATATCTTGTATGCTATGCCTCATTCCATCTCCAAGCAATCTCAGTGTATAATTCCCATGCATGTTCAGATTAATACAGAATGACCCATGTTCCACCAGATGCCCCTCTCTCGTCCAACTTCAAGCTCATTTGAGTAATGAATTTTAATCTGCTCCTGACACGGCGACTCATCGCCAGCGGCGTCAACACGAGCAGGCAATGGCTAAATGGAGCCTAAATGGGACTCGGCCAAGAACAGGGGCCAGAACAGGCAGCCGCATCCGCTGGCACTGTCTCTGCCACTGGCACTGCCACTGACTTACTCTGCATCCTGCCCGCAAATCCCCGAGTTGGAACTCCGAAAAGCACTCGAGTGTGCAACACTTTCTGGGCAGTGCTGGAGTGGGGAGAGTAGGGAGGGGGGCTGGCAAGGGGTTGAGTGAATGCGTTGTGTATTTATTTATTTATTTTTCGGTTGAGTTTCCCCTCGTCTGCCTCGTCTAGTCCCGAGTTTCGGTGCCTCGCGTGGAGTCGTCCGCTCAGTCGGTTGGCGCTTCCTGTCCCACCAATTATATCACTTCCCATCGCCAGATCGTTGGGCCACTTTGTTGGGCCGTCATTGCCGTCGCCGTCGTCGTCGTCGTCGACGTTGCTGCGTTTCAGTCGTGCGTGCAAAATTTCAGCTAATTTGCAGACTTTTTTCGCCTCTGTATTTCTTACTCTTTCTCTACCTCGTTGTGGGTATTTGGAAAGGGGTGTAGTAGGCTTATAGCAAGATAAGCCACACTTAAGACCTTTGGTAAATCTGCTCTGTTCACTAGTTTAATATATAGCCAAGTTCATTTATTCTCAGATCTCTGCTGTTATGACTTCTAGAGTCATTAAATTTGGCTTAAAGCTGTCGAAAGTCTTAACAAACTTGAAGCTTATATGAAACATTAGGTACCACGCCCATTTGGCAAGCTAATCGAGATATTTAGTTTTACTATTTGTCATTTGTTTTGCTGAAATTCAGTAAAATAATTTTTTACTTTAAGTTTATTCAGAGGGTATTCCACAGTCGCATATGCGTGACTGTTGTCTTGCGCACTTGTTTTTTATTTTCCCTCTTCTGGTTTTTTTTGCACCCGCCTAATTCCGTTAATTGCATGTTAGATTCGCTGTTCATTCGCTTTCTTGGCTTTCTTTTCATTTCGACTGCGATTGCGATTGAATACGAAAGGCTTTTTGAAAATGCCGCCGACACAAAATGCGGCAGCATTTTGCGCTGAATACCGTAAAGAGACATGAAAGAGAGACAGACAAAGAGAGTGAGAAAGAGAGAGAGTGAGAAAGGTGGAGAGAGGGGGGACAGAAAAGTAAGCGGCATTTCATCTCGTTAATCACTTGGCCGATCATCCAGATAATTATACGATGCATGCTTTATTTATATAGTGTACGAAATACAGTAAAATACAAAAAACAATCATAGCAACAACAACACGTGCAATAATTTCTCAACTATAATTTAACTGAAATTGTTTTTTAGCTTTTTTCTGGTTAATTTAAATTAATTTGGCCTAAAGTTTTCCTTGTTTTTTGCAGCTTGGTTTCTACTGAGATTCTTGTGGCAAATGGTACTAAATATAGTTATATTATTTATTTATAATGTTATTGTAGATAAATGTATTATATTATACAAGTAAAGTTTCTCCCTGGAAATTCCAATCGAATAACTAAATAGAGCAACTGTAAGTCGAGAAGTTTTTTGTACGTGATGGAAGAAGTAAAACTACAATTTTCCAGACAAAGATCAAAGCGTTTGTAAAAGTTGCAAATTAATGCAAATACATGTACATACATGACATATACATATATGTACATGTTATATATATTTACACGTTACCTATACCGTGTATTATACTAAATATACTGCAGGCAAGCTCTAAGTGTTTTGGGTTCGTTTTTAACGTGAATCGAAGTTCAAGAAGTTAAAGACTAATCATATGAAAGCCCGATAAGAACAGTTTCTTAGCTGCCACTAACTGCTACTACTTGGTACTGTTTTATTATAGGGTATTTGAGCGTCGCAATGCGGCGACGATTGGCAACTGGCAGCTGACAAAGGGAAACGCAGCTGGCATTAAATTATTTCGACTAATTTGCCGAAAATGATATTTGGCAACGTTCATTACTTTTATTTTATTAAAATGGAGCGAGCATTTTTCAGGGCGCGTCACTTAAACTCAATGGAGCGCGAGTGTGTGTGAGTGTGGGTGCTAATAAGTTGTGCGAACGGGCCAACGTGTGGTATGAGTAATGCGCCTGAGCTGCGCACCCAGCAAAGCACCTAAATAATGACAGACTGTTTGTTCGCGCTGTTTACCCAACATGGTGGGGGGGGCGTACCTGGGGTTAGCTGTGTTTTGTGAGGGGTGGCCCTTGCACACACCTCCTCCTGTTCCAGCTGCTCCTCCTGCCTCGCTAGACTGATAAAAAGCAGCTGAAACGCAACGTCCCGGAATGGCGGGCCGTATAATGTTTATTTAAAACTCACTTCAAATGTAATTATCGAAATGCTTAAGCGCAAATTAATCCCGACACGCCCCCGGGCCCCCTCACAAACGAGGGCGCAGGTACAGCGGAAAATTACAAACAAACAGACAGACACAGAGAGAGCGAGAGAGAGAAGAGAGGGGGAGAGCGTAAGAGAGGCAGCCAGGTATCGTATGAGTAACCCCTCATTTGAGTTGCGACCTTTGATAGCTTTAAGCAATTCCCCATTTGCCATACTCCAAATCATTTGTAAATCTTTAACGATTCCAATTTCCTTTTGCTTTTCTTTCAGTAGAAATTTAAGTAGTAGAAATATCGATGTTACATCGATAGACATCGATAAACATCTATGCTTTATAGGAAAATCCGCAGCAAAAATCGAAGTTATTTTGATTGTAGTTTGTACACGAAAACAACTTGGAAACTCTAAAATTTTTGCTGGTTTTTATAGGTATTCGATAATGCTCTGTATTTTGCTGTAGTATATTGATCTGTGCAGATATTTCAAGATACATTTCTTAATTTGCACTTTTTGTGAAAGTTTTCTACCATAATATTATGGTATATTGATCTGCTTAGTGCAAAAATGGGAAGTTTTTTGTGAATAACAAAACAAAAATATTTCAACGGTTTGATTTTAAACTCTCTAACGCCTTACGGGCAAATTGCTGTACCAAAAATTGACTTAAAATATATAATATAATGCTATAAAACCGATTTGAGATGCCAAATCGATGGAGAGCACTGAGGAGCATTCAATTGAAGCGATGAAACCATTGAGTGCGAAATGTAATGTGGCATCATTTGAATTATGTGCAATGAACACAAATTACGGGTATCTTGCTGAGCACCTCTACCTCCCCCCCCTTCACCTCTTCCCCTCCCTTTCCCTCTTGTGTGCTGTGTGCACAGTCGAACGATCTCTGGGCAGGTGCAAAGCCAACGCCTGCAGCTGCCTGGCTGCAGTTGGCTGCAAATTCGAAAAACCAAATGCAAAAAGTGCACAAGAGGGAGGGGAGTGGAAGAGGTAGGCGAAGGCAGAGGGGCAACTGTGGAAATGTAACTGGGACTCGTTCACCCAGCGCTGGCTCTGTGTGGATAACGATTTATGTAAAGTTGCCAATTTAATTTCCTGCGCCCCCAAAAATGCAGCACGCATTTCAACAGCCAACGGTAAAATGCTGACTTCCCTCCCTTCATCCCTCCTGTTAGCAACTCTTCCCTGCCTGCTCATGCCTCTCCCCTTTCTCTCTCTGTGCTTCCTCGCTGCTAATATTCAAATGATGGCACTAAAAACATACGTACAAGCTCGTAACTTGCTAACTAAGAAGATAGGCCACTGGTCGAGAGGGGAGTGGGAAAGGGGAGAAGGAGATGGAGAGGGAAGGGGCAGAGTGTGGCAGGTAAGGGGGAACACTCGAAATGAACTAACACAAATGAAATTTCAGTGGAAAATTTACGAACGCATTAAATTTGCAAACCAAATAGCAGAGGCGCAAAGTGCAAACCTTTCGGGCACAGGAAGTCAAAGTTCGAACAACAACAACAACCACAACAACAACCACAACAACAACCACAACAACAACAGCAACAACATTATTGAGAACAATGTCTTTTGAGTAGAGCGGAGGCAAAAGCAAAGTTAATGGCAGCACGTAGCCCAAACGAACGAAGGACTCCCGAAAATGTTGTTGGACGACCCTCCCCCCCTTGCACCCTCTCTTGCCAAGTTCCAGGTTCAGGTTCCAGCCTCTCGTCTTCAGTTTCGGCTCGAGCTTTTAATAATACACTTTTCTATTTGGCGGCGCTTTTTACATTTTTAATGAAATTATTTTCAACAATTTATAATTGCCACGAGCAGTCAACCGGCTCGACTTGCCTGGCCTGCCCTGGCCGGGACTGGCCTTGCCTTGCCTGGACCGGCGCCGGTGTCGGTGCTGCGTTTACCTAAATGCACCCCGGGGAGAGTTTTGCGCCCAGCAAATTTATGTATATGAATTATACGATATGTATGCCGCCCCGCCTCCCCCTCTATATATGCCAGGCCTCTTCTTCTCCTGCCTACCCTGCCCTACATCACCTGACCAGAATCTTGCCGCAAGACTTTTACCTGCAGGCTGCTGGACTGGCTGGCCATGTCTCCACCTGGGTTTGGCTTCTGATTCGTGTGCAGCCACCTCCCCTGCTTTCCTTTCTCCCTTCCGTGCCCTGGCCCTACTGCGACTGTTGCTCCCATGACGCTTGTTGTGCTAAGCAGTAAGCAGTTAGTCGTTCCCTCATTTAATATCGCGCAAGGTGCTGCGTTTATGGCCTTCTAATCTGAGATAGGCAATCCAAGGGAGTACGAAAACGAGCGAGAACTGCGTGCAATTCATTAATTTCCATTATATACAAATTTACAGCAGTTCGTTGAGCAAAGATGGCGGCAAGTTCATCAGCGCCATCGTTCGTGCTGTTTCACTGTGCGATAACTTGTCTATCGATACGACTTAGGCATATATCGCTTGAAGCATGCCGATAGCTGCATCTGGATCAGCGTGCTTTCGTCGATCGAAATGGCAAAAACATACATCGATTACATGCGATTAATTGCTCTTCATGTAGCAGGACATCATCGATATGAATATCGTAATAAAAATATCGCATCAGACTGAAATTACATCTAGGCAATAACATGTATGCGTATTTTAATAGATAAGCTCGCAACCCTGCTGCCGTTATACAACACTTTGTCTGTGTCCTTTTGGCCAGCCCTTTAGCCAGTGTTAACATTGCGGTAAAGATAACGTACTCGTGCTTGGGCTGTCCTGCCACTTATAGTTATTGTTGTTGTTGTTGGCGTAGTACGTTGACAACGGTAGCAGAGTTGCCCCTATAGCGGACCTGGACCCTTGTCAAAACGAGAGACGCGTCACATTATTGAGCCAAATCAGTTGTGCGAATACAGAGAAACACACGAGAGCACGGACACAACAGAGGAGGAGTGGGAGGGCAACGACTAGCACATACCCTAGATGAATCAAACTTTTGCAAATCATTTTATCCAGGTGGAATTGTGTCTGCGTCGCACTGTCATGTAATCATAGGGTATTGTCAAAAGTACATACAACTTGCCGGGTAGTCGCTTCACGTGTCACGCCTGCCACACGCCTTCCAAACACACACACATCGCTGTCACACTCAGTCGGACTTTTCTATATTTAGTACTGGGGATCGGGCATATTTTTGGCATTTCTCGAAGCTCATTAAATTTTAATAGCCACACAATCGTCTCAATCTATCAATCAAACTCTGCTAATAATGTTGCCTCCCTTTCCCTTAAATGTCAACTAATGGCAATAATCTGTTAGAAAGTGATTCCGGCTGACAGTTGTAGAAATATTTTCAGTTCAATTCGTGTCAGGATGCTGCTGAAAAAGGCTTGCAAAAGTTCAATGTGAAGTGAGAGGGATAGAGTACTTTCTTTCTCTTTCTCTATCCTTCCTTCCTCTCCTACAGAGCTAATTTTATACAATTAAATTTTGTTTGTTTCAAATGTCAGACATATCATACATGTTATTGAATGTTAGTCCTGTATATGCAGAGGATTTCTTACATTGATTTCTTGCAAATTCTAAAATGATATTGTATTTTTTAAGGAATCCCCTGTCACAGAATTCTATATAATTGCATAGAGCTGGATTAAATAAAAACTATTGCAGTTTGTATATTTTTAAGCAGCACTGTAGCAGACAAAAGAGTGAAAGAGAGAGAGATGGGGGAGGAGAGCAGCAGAGTGCGGGTGCTGAAAAAAAGAATTGTTAATGCTCACAATTTGCACAAAGAAGCTTTACAGAACAGGGTGCTCAAATGCAGGCACTTAGTTCATGAATATGCATATTTTGTTCTATGCACAACAACAGTAAAAAGCATCTTCTCTCTCGCTTGCTCCTGCTGTACGTGTGTGTGTGTGTGTGAGTGAGCGCTATTAGTGGCTGTCACTCGTTACATGGATGCACATTCAGCTGTCCCCACACCCTCCAGCTGTCTCTGTCTCTCTCCCTCTGTCAATGCGGTCCTCCTCGCCATGTTCAGGGCTTGCATTTTTGCCACTGTTTACTATTAAATTAGCATATGAAAGAGATGCAAGCACACACATTCGCACATACTTCCACACATACACACACGCACACACATAAACACACACGCACACTTGGCAAATTCGGGCAAATGTTTGACTGAGATCCATGCAAAACTAGCAAAATGCGTGGATTTCATTTTGGCACACAGTCACACGCACACACACACGCACACAAGTGCAGGCCTGTGCATGCAGAAGTACTCGCTCATGTTGTAAAGCGTTGAATTTTTATATAAAATATTTTTTTGTCAACCAGTTTGGACTTAAATCGGCTTTAATTTTAAAGAATTTGCAGTGAGATTTTCATGCGTTTAGTTTTGCTTTCAATTAAAATTGCATGTTGCACAATTGTTTTTAATTTGCTGCTGTTACGATACTATCGGCGATGATTGGACTCAATCTGTCATTCAGTATAAAAAACTGTTATAAAAGCATGTTGTTTTTATGTGCTTGCGATACTTTTGGCAATTACTGTGTTCCCTTTTTGAACAAGAAAAAACTGTTCCCAGTCGTTCGTTTTTTGCGCGATACTTACAAAAACATCGATAACAAGCTGTTCCTCCTCACCCCACACAGTTTTTGCCATTCAAATGTTCTCGTTCGCTGGAGGGCAGGCACAGCAACAGCAACAAAAGCAACAACAACAACAACAAACAATAACTTTGCCCTTAAGTGACTTGTTTATTAAATATTGAACAGAACTTGAAGCCAACGTCTTTTAGGCCAAATTACCCGCTCTACGCAGCGCTGCTTGCCACATGCATTTTTAATCGCCGCCAAATCGTTGCGCCAAAGTTGAGACACTCTTTTAATCGCCCTGCCCGATCGACTTGAAAACTTTGCGGATTGAATTTGAAATGTTGAAATTGCGGCACAACTTGTTAATTAGCCACAGGAAATCAGAAAAACGAACCCATTAATAAGCAACAAGCCGGAAGAGTGTGAAGAGAGCGCGGAAAAGCGGGGCACGTTTATGGTATATGTATGATAATTGCAAATTTTGAATAATTAAGTACATTTTACGAGATACAGTGGCAACTCTCGCGCCAACACTGGCCGATCCAATGCTCCAATCTCTTGCAGTACTGATGGCACTTGGGGAAATGTGGATGTTGTGGCGACAGGGTCTGGCAGAGACCACGATCCATGGCAATCGCACGCGACTTGACGGACACAATTGCCAGTGGCCTTTCCGTGGTGGTTGCGTCCGATATGAAGATTTCATTTGCGGCAGGCAGATCATCATCATCACCATCATCCACGCTCAGTGGATTCTCGTTCGTCTGTTGGTCCGCTGCAACTTGTTGCGGTTCAGGTGCAGCATTGGCCTCGCGCTGGAGACGTCTTGCTTGGCCAGAGCCAAGCATCAGAGACAGGCCCAGGCAGAGCAATAGAATTATTAGGAATCTCATTGCACGTCTTACGGTCTGCGAATTTGAAATAGAACTGCGAGTCGGCTTTGTGGGTAATTGGCGTAATCTTTTCAAAGCAGCTACAATGCGTAGTTCCACTAAGCTTGGTGTGGCTTATCAGGGGCTTCAAGGTCAACGCTAACAAACGGTGCCACGGCTGAGACTCGGCGAGAGAAATAACAAACATAAACTGATTGTGGCTGTGATCGGCAAGTGATATCTCTGTATGTGTATGTGTGTGTGTTTCAAACACTGCACACTGACTTTGGGCATATTTCGGCTAGCTGAGGCGAAATAAGAAACATAAAAATTAATAGTAGAAAGAACATGTAACCAGTAAAAACCTAGATTATATTTAAAAAAATGCTACAAAAAATATTGTATGGAGTGTCAGGTATAGAAAAAACAGCAATGTTTTCGTTTTAGTTAAGCTGTTGGATTTGGCAACACTGCATGCAACAGCTTTTATTTACATTTTTATTTTTATTGTACTTAGAGATGGTAAAAACTATTAGAGCTGACACTGTGTGTGAATGTTGTGTACAATATGTTTGCGATAATAAAACTCGCGATCACATGTGTCGCTGTAACGATGCTGCTATTAACAGCCAAGTATCGATAACCTCAACAGTCACAGCTGCTCTTTAACATACCATTTGCTTTCGATTATTTTGATGTTTTCTAAACATAAAGTAAAACTGAATTGAAACATTAAACATTGTAAAGTTATTGTCAGAAAATGGGCCGTTTGCATAGCCATAAAACTCTTTAAAAGTCGTAACTCATTTGCTATGCCATGGTCATTTTACATGCTAACAACACACGCACAAACACACACATGTAAACGCACATAACAAACACATCAATAATTCTACGGCTTATCAGCGCATCGCATGCCAGACAATTATTACTAAATTTTCTATCGTCGTAAATATAAACAGACAAACACACCCAAACACACACACACACACAGGCACACGCACTTGCGTACTATAAAAGCCTCAATTATGTTTACACATAAGCAACAAGAAGTTGCTGATGGAGCTGGGAAAGGGATGGTGGCTGGAGGGAGGGGGGTGAGGGGAGGGAAAGAAGTGCCATCAAAAATGTTGAGCTGGTAATTTATGCGGAAATTTGATTTTTATGTGCGCGAATGTTCGTTCGTTTGGAATGTTTAGAGGCTGCCTGCCTGTAAAGTAAGTAAAATTGATGGGCGACGGACAGGCAGTTAAAGAGGAACATCAAAATGTGCTGCCTGCTGCCAAGAACAACAACATTGTGGGCTAATTTTTGGCAAAAACATACAGCAAGTAGTCCCTCTCCCCCTCCAACTCACTCTCCCTCCGGCCTATAGGAAAACGCATAAAAGTCCATTTGGTTTAAAATGCAAAAACAATAACAATAATCATAATAATAATACACAATAACAATAACGATACAACGCACAGTGTTGGCAAGTGCTTGTACACACTATGTGTGCGTGTGTGTGTGTGTGCGTGTGTGCGCTGGACGTTTCTACAATATAAAGAACAGCTGCCAAAAACAACTTTTCGAATGTTTGCCAATCGCCCAACCTCTTCTCTCTATCTGTCTCTCTGTCTCCCTCTCGCAAGAAGTCAATAAAATTATGCAACATAAAGTTGACGCGCCCCCCCCTGTCCACACAGCAATCAGTGGGTTTCCGACATTAGCGGCCGATTGGAAAGTGCATTTGCCGTTATTCATGTGCCCCCGTTGTGGCAGTTAGGAGTCCCTATATGCGTTGTATTGCAGTATATCATATTGGTACATTTCGCAAACGAGCTATAAACAAGCGTTTATGCTTTGGCCTTCATTATGCTTTATAGCACGCATTGAAGTTCAGTCACAATTGCTTTGGAACGTCCATTTAGGCCAGGAAGTGCTTGCGAAAATTGATCAACACTTGATATGGTGTCTAAAAACTCGTAGTAATATAATCAAACTATAAAGTTAAAGTTTGCAGAAATTTGTTATGGTGGGATGGGGATTTATATGAAAATATCAATATTTACTTAAGCTGAAAGAAGTTTTTGATGGATATCCTGTCGGAAAGAACTTGCTTAATAGTGTTCGGTTTATTATGACCCCAGGACCCGAAGGGTTTCACGAGTGAGAGATCGGCTCTCTTTGTCAGCAACCCAGACGAAGCATGCACAAGTATCGGCCAAATAACATAGATTAACCAACACTGTTTTGTTAGCATGACATGTTACGGCATTTCATCGGCTTGCAAATTTATCGATATCAGTTACAGTTCTTGTAATTCTCAGCTTGTTGCAAGCTTGACCAAGATTAAATAAAACACGTCTAGGCAAAAGGCATTACTTCTAACGGCATATAAATCAATGAGAGGACATTATCAACTTTCCATTTGCAATTCCACGGCCCGTAGAGGGTGGTTACGGGGAGAGGGCGGCTTGGTTTCGCAAAGCATTCAGAAAAGCACTTGAGGCGTCAATGGCAAATTGATTTGCTAAATCACAAAGTCGAACTGGACAAGGACACACAGAGAGAGAGAGAGAGTATGTTATAATCCTGAACTGCTTTCAAATTTCCAGTGGGATGCGGGACAGTGGAGGGAGAAGAGTAATGGGGGAGGGTGATAAGAACAGCCGACGAAAAAGTCGCACAAAAGAGCTGTCGTCCTAAGCGATTTAATTCCGTAACCGGAAATGAAGCAGAATAATCGTTGAAAATAAACAAATAACAAAGATGGAGAATGGTAAAGAATGGTGCGGGTCATGCACGACGACACATATGCCCTGTACCGAACTTGACTTTGCATAGAGGATGAACAAGTTTGTATATATGAGAAGATTGATATCGACAGCATATTTTAGAGAATTTACAGGGTATGCAGCGGGCTGTCCAAGTTGAAATTCAGATGGATTAAGTATTGCATTCAACTTAGCAGCAGCAGATTCTCGCTTGAGGTTTATAAATCTCTTGTTCACCTGTAAAAAGAAAACGGAAATGTAGAAAAAGTCACCCAACTTGTTGATGGTCAGCAAGAGATACGCGCTCTCGGCGAGGCGAGCTCGGGCAACTTTTATGTTTTTCTTTCTGCTCTGGTTATTGTTGTTGTTGTTGTTCTTGTTGTTGTTTTCGTAATTTTGTTGGCTTTAATTAAAAAAGTTTCCTCTTGGCGTGCCCGACTTTCTAAGTTTGTCGTGGCGACTGACAGCTGAACTCGCAAACAGATACAGATACAGATACAGATCTTGTATCTGTATATAGAACGTATTACGTATACGCACACGAACACGCATGTGCCTGCTTAGCGAAACTGTTACTGATATTAAAGCTTACAGGCAGGCATATAGTATATGTGTTAATACATGTGTATCTGCTTTAAATGTTTCGCTTTGACTTGCTTTCGTCGCTTATCAAAAATGCTTTTCGGAACTTTCATTTTGTTTTTGTGCCGCCACCCACAACACGCTCTCGTTGCGGCTCAGACGCGCTTTCAGATAAAAGAAATATGTTAATCAAAAGCCAAAGCAGAATCAAAAGCAATACCCAGTTACCCAGACAGACAGCCCTCTCTCTCTCTCTCGTTCTGGCACCCTCCTCCCCCTCGAGACCCCTCTACGAATCTGGAGTCGAATTCGCGCAAACAAAATAATTTCTTGATGTATGTTGATTTAATTAAATTTACAATTCACATAAATACAAGCACATACGCACAAGCAGACAGCCAGGGGAAGCACAAAGAAAAGAAAAGAGAGAGAGATGAGAGAAAGAGAGGGAGATAAAGAGCATTGGGAGCCAAAAGCTAACCAGAAAGCATAACAAACAAAAGCCAAGCAGACTGACAATGGAAGAGCTGTGAGCTGACGATGTCAGACTAGTCAATACTCTGCTGAGGAGCTTAGAGAGATAAGCAAACTATCGATGTTAGTGATTGACACTCGATCAACAGCTGTAGTGTTCCAATCGCATAAGTAACTTTCTTTATTTACATTAGTATTCGAACTATCGATAACTTATGATAAAAATCTATACCAATATCGTATATTAAATGGATTTACTATATAGTTTCCATATTATCGATTAAAAATATACATAAAACATCGAAAATAACATTCCGACGCCGTCAAGCTGATTGTTTTGCAAATCATATACAAAGTAAAATAAAACTGATACGGACAGAATCTTAGTAAGCAAAACCCCCCGTACACCTCGTCTTTCTTTCCCCATTTCATCAACTGCTTGGGAATTCCCTTTGAGAGCCTGCGACTTGATAAAGTCTGATTTGGGGGGCGGTAAAGTGCCAGACTTTGCGTATTTCCCCCATTATTTTTGTTATGTCCATGATATATGTAAATATGAGAATTGTGAATTTATTATACGAGTTCCATGTCATTTATAATCTGTTCTTGGAAATGCAAGAGCATTGGGAAACTTTTTAAAGTGTTGAATTAAAGATCAATGTTGGCTGAAATGACATATCAGCTCGTGGTATAATGATAATAATTAATGGAATAGAATAGATTTCTATATTTATCTATACCATCTCTATGCATGACAAGTTTTAAAGTACAGCAACTTAAATTGAGTTGAAAAACACACACGTAGGCGCCATTACGCGCACATAGACAATAGACTACGAGTATATAGAAAGCCAGCATAATTATCGTTTTCCTTGTGCCTCGCGGGGAGTGAGCAGGCAAAGGACACGACACATGGGACAGGAGGGACAAGACACAGGACACTGGATACCGAGAACAGGGCGTAGGGCACAAAAGACAATCACGAACAAAACAATTTGATAATTAATCGTTTTGAACTCTCGACTGCGCCCAGTTAGATATATCGTATGCATGCTTGCATGGTGAATGGGACAGCCTAATCACATCATATCATTCATATCGCTCGTCTGTGCGTGTGTGTATTGGTACGGCCGGAAACGGAAGCAACAAAAACGATTGTTCCAAACGGGTTACCTGTTGTTGTTGTTCCTCAAAATTATGTACGTCCCTCATTCATAAATTAGCCCTCAAGATAATGTTCCATATTCGCTTCATTTATTATGTGTGCAATAATTATGTAAATTCCACTTCTTGCCTAGGGGAAGGGTGGGGTGTACCTGGAAGTAACCTCATATTAAAGCAGGTAATTTAAAATTGATCAGGTCAATTTAGAAAGAAATTGAATATCCCTTGTAACTTTACAGAAGATTATAAATTGAGACATCCTATGTGCATCTACATTTCCCAGACTACTTAGTAAGAAAGTTACAATCGAGTTTGTTAGACTGTAATATACCTGCTACTACTGATTTCATAAACAAGTATATAATTGCCATGGTAAGCGTATTTTGTGTTGCATACTTTGCAGGGAACTGCTTGAAAATCAGTACCTCCTTAAAATGATTTCTTGAATAACTTTTATGTTAATTATCCGATCGCAACGAAATGTTCAGCAATTATTTGAGCGTTGATAGTTATTGTGTTTACCAAAAATGAACTGTCCTGCATTTAAATTACGCTTCAGTTTTTATAGGCGTGCCAAAAATCTAAAAACAAAACTTAATCTTCGCAGAGAATTAAGACATTTTTTCATATTTATTTTGGTAGTCCTTGCCTTCATAGTCTCTTTGATTTAGACTTCATACAGACAGACAGTCATGACTATATCGACTGGGTTGTTGATGCTGATTAGAAATATATATAGTTTGTGGCCACGCCTCCTTCTGCCCCATACATACATTTTCGGTTGGCACAAAGTTATAATAATTATAGTATAAAGAGCTTGAATTCGAACACTTTTCGCACACACACACACACACTCCCACAGACCCACTCGCACAACCTCACTGAATGTGCCCTTCACATTGGACTGGGCATATTGAAACGCTTGTCATCTAATTGTGCTACACACTCGAACATGTACGAGGATTATGACGACTCGGGTGTGTCCGTTTTGTCAGAATGTGTGTGCTTGCTGACCAGCAATCGTCGTGGTCCTTGTACCTTCTCTCTGTCCCTTCGTCGCGCCTCTGGCTGCCACACAAACTTATGATTTTGGCCAACATTGTCAAACAATTACATGACTTTACAATTAATTTGTCCCTACAATATGATAACAGTTCAAAAGTGACAATTAAATGGGGGACAGCAGACCTTGTCCTTGTGCAGAGATGGAAACGGAGACGGATTGCCAGCTAGCCAAGCCAAGCCAAGTCGAGGCCAGGCAAGCCAAGCCGCAAGCTCATGTAAATGTAAATGAAAATTGTAACTGCAGAGCAGACAGCAGAGCTCAATTCTGGTCGGGTTGGGTCTGTTTGGGACTGGTCTGGTCTGGTCTGGGTTGGTCAATGTGATAATGAAATTTGCAGCAGACAACGCAATGGCTTCCTGGCGCTAACTGGTCGAGCTGATGTGCTGCCAGGCAGGGCAGGGCAGGGCAGGGCAGGAAGAAGAGCTGCTGTTGATGGCGTTTGCTGTCAATGTCTGTGAACCAGAAGCCATGTCGCTCGCTAGGCCAGGAATATCAACGAGCACTCAAGAGTCGTTGTCCTTGTTGTTGTTAGATCAACAGCTCTCGTACAGCCCCACACACACACACACACACACACGCGCTGTAATCAAATCAAGTGACAATATACTGTATATACTTTCAGCCCCGCTCAATATTAGCCCCAGCCAAGGCTCGACCCGTTGTCTCTGGCATTTTGCTTATTGTTCTCTCCCCCTCTCACTCTGTGCTGTCTTTCTGTCTGTCTGCAATTTAAATGTCATTTATTTTAAATGTAATAACTATTTCAGCATGCAGTCAGTTGTCGGTCGGCTGCCTGATTGCAAAAATGATTGCATGTAATCACTCAAACGACACATTGGCCAACACGAGCAGCAGCAACAAGAACGACAGCAGCAACAACAGCAAAACCCAACCACAACAGAACCACCACATGATGTCTGTCTGTTCATACGCATCGCCTGCTACGCTTCGTTTGTACTTCTGATTTGTTACGCCCCGACTGTTGTTATGGATTCCATAATACAATCAATCATTGTTCCCCTTCCCCTTCCCCTGCTGGTGCTCCTTCTCCTTTACTACAACGGCACACAGCATAATCCGTGTCTCTCTGTCTCTTATTCTTTCTCTGTTGCTGCACAACTTATTTTTGCAATCTTTTGCTTACAACAACTCAGCATTTCTGTCACTCTTCTTTCATCTTCTCTCTTTGCCTGTCTTTACCTCGTTGCTCTTATGCTGTTCAATCTGTTTGTCAATTGTAAACTTACTAATCAAGCCTCAGTCAGCTGCAGTACGGTATACCATAGTCGATCATGTTGTATGAGAGAGAAATCTTGTTGAGCTTAGAGATGCAGAAATATTGTTATATAGTACATCAGTCCCTCGCTATCGAATATGCACGATAGATTCGATTAAAGTGTTTTTCTTGGACTTTAGTTAGTGTCTATCGATGTACCTTTAACTTGTGAATGACAATTCCAAACCGTTATCTGTGTGGATGGCAGATATCATGTTTCGTACATATATAACAGTCTTTTTTATATACTCTACACATAAATGCGAATAAATTGCTCGATGTTAACTTCTTCTATTTCATAATTGCGATTTTGGGCTGACTTTAAAGCGGACAATGGGGGAATGAAAAAAGTAAGGAGACATTAATTTCGTTTGGTACCCACTTTATTCTGCGTTGGTCCCTGAACTCTGGGGCAGACACAGACATAAATCAGCTGACTGCCGTCACCTGCTGTGGGCTGAGGGACTCAGAAAAGTTGCGACAGATCTGCGGAAAGCTCTGCGAATTACATAAATAAGTTGAAACCAATTAAGAATTGTGCGGATAAAGTTGGAGGCGAGAGATCAAGTAAGCCTGGCTGGGTCGAGCCAGAGCCACAGACACTTAAGATGGTGGGGATGATGCTTCAATTTGTTACTGAGAATTTTTAACCAAAAACTTTTGCATTCATAATAGCTAGAGATTACACGATATATATAATTCGGAAAATGAACTAATTATGCCTGTACAATGCTATACATGCCAAGTTATAATGTATATTCGTATGTAAATACTTCACATGTGTATTTGTGTGTCTGAGGAGCACACTGTGATTAAAATGATATTTTCAGACAATGTCAAACGGCGTGTGACTAATGGGTCTATGGGTTGTCCGAAACGTCTGTTATTACTTGATAAATCTTGTCGGTCACACACTTTAGCAGCAGACCAACAGTAACAGATACAAGCACACACAGACCTAGGGGAGAAGGAGGACATCTTCCAGGCAATCGTGTGTGTGCTTGTTTTATGCAAATCCCCCGCATTCGAGCCTAATGACAAATGGGTCAAAAATTTGCGGCTAATGACACAAATATGCTTGTTTCTGCCTATAAATTTTATGCATAAATAAACCCATAGAAGGCTAGAAAAAAGAAAAGAAAAGAACAGAGAGAGCAAGAGGGAGAGAGCGAGAAAACTATGATTGAAGACATGCTGGCAACGACCTTTGCAGCCTTCGGCATCGCACATTAATCAATGGCCAAATAAACATAAGATTAACCCAAATGGCCACAAGGGTAATGATCTAGTGAGGCGAGTCCCTCTTGGCGCTATCAAGGAGTAACTGCAGGTTACAGCTGGAAGTAAAATCGATCCCCTATCGATCGATTTACTGAACATCGATTCATTTCCACTTCTACTGTACGTGCTGTAATACGAATACCTTCCCTGTCATTCTAGGGGTGTCGATAAGCCATACTTAAACTACTTATTCGACTACTCCCTACATGGGTAGTTACCCTATTCACCCTTTAGTAAGCAAACACCGAACCAGTAAGTGTCAATCGAATTTTAACGCCTACTTTTTGTCGCTTTCTCGTGCAAGCTTAGAAATATTTAAACAACCTACCCGACTACTCCCCACATGGGTAGTTACTCTAGTCACCCTGGGGTAAACGAACGCAGAACCACAAAGTATCAACGAAATTGAACGCCTACTCTTAGTCGATTTTTTTGTGTTAAATTTTTCACTATAGTTCCTATAATGTACAATTTTGTCTAAGTAGGCTTTGACAATTTTAAAAACAATTGTCATGCTGAAATTGTTTTGCTTTGTTAATGATAACATAATTTTAGACAAATGTTAAGAATTTACCGGTGCCAATTGGAATTTCATTTGGCTAATCTAATCTGAAGAATTGTGATGAATTTCTTAGCCAATTAAAAGGCGAATTAAATAAATACTCTTAGATGGAATTGAGATCGACGAAGAGTGTATCAAAATAGAACTTAGAGCCAAAGATTGTGATAGCCCAGCTAGAGCTAAGAAAACTGAAAGTGGGAAGTTATTAACAGACGTGGACTTCAAAAATAGAAAGTATGGAAAATCCTGCTACAGCATGTTTCGAACGACAGACGTTGGATGGCGCTTACGATATATACGAACAGCACACAGCTCATCTGACAGCGCCATCTGTTGGCAGTGTACAATTTGTTGCTGAATTAAAAAATTTAATAAACAAAAAATTTAAAATATAAATCATAATTTTAATGCATTTTATCCATGGGTATTCTTCCCACCCACCTATTAATGGGTATATAGATAAGTACTCTAGTGATGGGTACTCTTTTGACCGACCTATTCACGGGTAACTTCTGTACTACTCCTATTGTAGGTACTTCTTTCTCTAGACCATTCATGGGTACTTACATAAGTACTCTAATCAGGGGTAGTCAATCCTAGTAGCTACATAAGTACTCCAATCATGGGTACCCAGTTCTCCACTTACTGGTAAACGATGTGGTGGCGATTGACCCTATTTGCGGACATTTCATACAAAACACGAAATGAAAAAATACATTGCTTAGGGTGTGTAAGGTAAGTAGGGGTACTCCCTTAGTAAGTACTTATTTCACCAGCTACGAACTAGTCGCCAGAACTATAGGGTTGTTTGCAAATTGCATAGTTGCATTCGACAGCTGCTTATCGCTAGTTATCGATAGAGCGCAAGACGTCTGGCAGCACTGGAATTATGAAATTAATTAAAATAAATAAAGTTCGATGTCCTGATTTATTATTAATTAATATTTATCCTGTACTTATTTACTCAGACTGTACTGTGTCCTGGAATTATGTAAATTGTAAAATCAAATGAACCTTGCAACATGTGCTGCAGCTCCAGTTGCAATTGCGGGACAGTTAATAAAAAGCCAAGCCAAGCAAATAGTTGGCAAATCTGTTAAGCGCCAGGCTCAACCTCGATTCGCACATAATCTCCAGACACGTAGCATATGTATGTATGTGTGTGTGTGTGTATGATCTATTATTTACATTAGTTGTCCGATTCGCAATTCACACACACGTGCACAATAACTGCAATACAATGAACTTCTGCCTGCCTTCTAGTCTCTGGGACACCCTGTGCTTGTGTTTGTATTTGTGTTTTGTTAGTTGGCGGACGGACAATGCCGAAAGTTTACATACTTGTATGTGTGTGTGTGAGTGTGTGTAACATTGCAGGCGACAATAAAAACACACACACGTTGAGCTACTCACACTCGCACAGAGAGTTGTAGATAAACTTGGGCAAACACGAGCAAAAAAGCACAGAGACCTAAGCAAATACGAGTTCTGAAGAGACGATTTCAGCTCAGCTGCTGCGACTTGAGGTTGTCTGGAGGAGCAGGAGCAAAGGGGGAGGAGTAGGAGGTGAGTGAGTGGCAGTATCTTGTAACTGAAGCAACAGGAATTGCTTCTATTTGTCTTCATTACGCTCTGGCCACAACACTCTGCATCATCTTCGTCTTGAAAGAGAATGCGATAGTTTGCCACAGGTGATACCCATACCATATATCGACTGTAAGTTAGTACTATCGACTGCGGCGATAAAAAAAAGAAAAGCCGACCACGGCGGGACTCGAACCCGCAATCTTCGGATCCGAAGTCCGACGCCCTCTCCATTAGGCCACACGGTCAAGTTGTGTAAGCCTACGTTCAACTAGAAACAATATTGGAAGAACCCCAAAGAACTAAGTAGCAAGTTCTCTCACTTCATACTACAATTCAAATTAATTTCAATTTTATTTTCCAAAAATTTCCACCAAATGAAATTTAGACGAATTACCTGACGAACGAGCTTGCTTAGTCAGCTGGGACCACTACTCGAGTGTTGTTGTTGCTGTTGCTGTGTCCACGATTGCGCTGAGCTGGCAAAAGGACTTAGTGGAGCATTAGCGGGCCAAGCAGTTGAGTTGGGCACATCGTGTGCGCCGACAGTCCTAAGTCAACAGCAGCTTGGCCGCACTTGGGCCTCCTTCAGCGGCAGAGAGAAACATTGCTCACCTTGCGGTAATAAGCTGCAATGTTATTATAACATTTTTCAACTGAACGAGACAGCAGAGAGTGTGTGAAAGAGAGAGAGAGAGAGACAGAGAGAGATTGGGATGGTGGCCGGCTGGGCTGGGCAGGGCAATCGCTGGCGGCTTCGGCTTGATGTCTGTGCGCGGCAATTTCAGATAAATGAAAATGCATAAACAAAGAACTCATTAAATTCCTGAGCGGGCTACCTGGGCAATTTTCACCCGTGAAAGCGTAAAGCGAATACGCATCAGTGGAAGGTGAGGGTGTTATTGTTGTTGTTGTGATACCCTGCATTGTCTTCTGTCCAGGGCTGCCAGCCACTTCACACAAAAAAAGGATAGACATGAGTTAAAAAAGACAACAAACAGTAAAATAGTTTTTGATAACTAAACAGTGCAAATTTCATAAATTAAATAATGTTCTAATGGTTTTTTATATGCTGAATTGGTGCTTATTAAAATATTAACCTATATTTTGATATTTGTTTCTTGGACATGTTCCTTTTTATGATTGAAAATCGAATTGAAAAACGGGATAGTGATTTGTATACAAATCATGAGGTTGTATGTGGAATTTATGGACAATTTCATTAAAATTATGTCATAAATACGTGGTATTTGAGCAATTAAAACAGGGCAGATTTCAGGACAGTTAGACTTAGAGCTTTTTCAGGTTAGACTAAGAAATAAAAGGCTAGATCTGTCCAAAAAAAGCCCACATAGCAGCCCTGCTTCTGTCTGTTTGGAAATGCGAGGGTATCAGTTAGTCTTATCAAATTGTGTAGATAAGTTCATACATGATTTAAGTCAGTTAGGTCAGTTAGGTCAGCACAGTATATTTGACTGCCACGCCACTTTAACGGTCTTGCAGGGCATCTAATAGTCGAGTTACCGCTTGCAATGGGATTCCTTGCATCGCACCCGAGCCTTGCATCTGGCCAACTGCGTTTGCATGCCAAGTGTCCTACTTTGTCCTTTGTCCTCTGTCCTACTTCTCATATCTCCTTTCTCCCTTACGCTTGCTCTCTTTGTTTATTTCGCACGCGTTTTATTTAATTTCAACTCAACACGCCCACCGTGTCCCAACTGCCTCTCTTCCCCTCCCTCCCTCGAGCGTTGTTTGACTTTATAATAATTTCGATTTGAAGCGATTTGCACTTAAAACTTTAAGTTCGCCCCTTGCTGTGGGCGTCGATGTTGAGGTCGAGGTTCTGTTGTGTGCTGCCGCTGTGAGGGGGCGTGGCAGTTTTGGCCGTCAATTAATTGACAGCGAAAGGGCCAAAAGGCGCATTAACAAATCGAATTTACGACCGACGGGAATCGAATAATTTGCAATTGTTATTGAAGGTTGCAGGACGTAGGACGAAGGCTTCGCTCGGGTTTTCTAGGATTCAGGATGCGTGGACTGCGTGGGTAGTACGGATGGCAGGGCTGTCTATTAGGGAATTTACTGGAAATTAATTCCTGTCAGGCAGCTGCGAGTTGTCCCAAGTGAACTTTATTGGCGAGCTCAGTCAAAAGGGGGCAGAGGGTGGCGGGCGAGTAAGGAAGCAATACCAGCAACCCGATCAGTAACCCGGCCAGGATGACAAGCTAAAACAAGAATTTCAAATTTGCCAAGTAGAGAAAGGCAGAGTGGAGTAGCGAAGATACCCTGTAGATATGAAGGTAGTTCAGTTGACAATTCAATGCGAAGCTAATTGAGAATAGATGCGATAGACATAGCTATATATACAGAGTATATAGGTATGTATATAGGTATATATATATCGGTTTATATATAGGCACATAGATGTCCATCAATTCTGTCCTTCTAACACGACAGCTTTAAAGATTTGAGGCGAATGCTGCGAGTCGCATCAATTCAGAGTGGAATTTGTAGTTGGCCTCGAGCCCAGTCGAATGTTCGTTGCCTTTGCCTGTGCTGTGTTGAACACTCACACACACACACACACACACACATGAACGCACTCGCTACATCATTGTCAGCTGGCATTTTGCAGGGACAGCGAGAACGACGACGACGACGACGACGGCATGCGACACACATTACTCATACGCCGCGTGTGCCCAAATATTTGCACAGATATCACTAATGCGCAGCCGTACACTGTTGCCACACATTCACCTGCCTCGCTCTCTTTCTCTCTGTCTCCTGGCCGCAGCGTTGCAGAGTTGTTGTGACCACAAACACGCAGTGTATCCGAAAGATACTTTCGCAGCACATCAAATTAGCGTTCTAACTAACTGGCCTGAATATTTGCCTAACACTTTTGGGATGCCGCGCGAGCTCACACACAAAGTTGAGCTAACACACACACAAATACACACGCATACGCACACAAAGGGCACACCTGCAGGGGGAGGGGGGGAGTTTGCCTAGTCGAGCTGCTTCTGCAATTTATGTCAGCCAGCGCAAACGTAGCTCAGCCAAAAGGCAAACAAATACAAATCCTATTTGAATTGTAAGCGTTCGGCATTTGACTAAAGCAGGAAGGGGAAGTGGTGAGTGGGGTGGGGAGGGGAGGGGGCAACTGTAGACAAGGCTTGAATGGGAACTGTTTCCAGTTAACTGCGCGTCTCAATGCGCTGCACTGGCGCTGGGTAAATATTAATCTGCTGCGATGTCGCGATTGCCCCAATTGCCAAACCGAAAACCAAAAGTCTAGCGAGGCTGCCGAAGGGGAAGGGCAAGGGGAGTGTGTTGAGGAAGGACATTGCAGGCAGGCAGGCAGGCAGGCAGGCAAATCAATTGCAATTACAACAAACAGTCGCAGTGGAAAGCAATTCGAAATGAGAATCACGTTCTACGTCTTTGCCGGCGTCTTTCACCTTGTTTTTCTACATTTTCCACTTTTCCACTTTGCGACTTTTCTATTTTGGAGTGTTTTTTTAGCTGCTGCAGTTGCAGTGGCAGTGGCAGTGGCAGCGCAAGGATAGCAAGGGTCTGTCTCGATTGCCTTGCTAAACATGTTCACTGCGATTTCGTGCATGAAATACATGTCGTTGTGCCGACCTGGCGCCCAACGTGGGCCCACCTGGCGCCCCATGGCGTGCACCATCGATCCTGGCAATTAACTGGCGCATGCAAAGCGGAAATGCTTCAAAGACTAAATAGTACGTTTCGGTTGGCCTGACAAAAAATAGAACAAGAAGACGAGTAGACTGTGAGAGTGTAGAGTGCTTGTGCTCGTGTGCTGTGCGGATGCAGTTGTAGCTACAAGATACTTTACAAATTGACAGCACTGTGTCGTGAATACTGAAGACAGATCCATTTACGTACCATAGATACCTTTACAGCAGCAACGTGTATCACCACTCGATGCATTTCTCGCACGAGCTTGACCACCTTAATCATTTGTTTCTGTATAGAAAGTATCTTGAAGTTTTCTTAGATTAATACGTGCCTTTTATACCCTTCGACCATTGAAAATACTGAAAAGGGGTATGCTTACTTTGTGTAAATGTATGTAACATGCAGAAGACGGCGTGGCAGACCCTACAAAGTATATATATTCTTGCTCGGAGCACTGGTTGAGCCAATTAAGCCATGTCGGTCTGTCTGTCTGTCTGCATGCTTTGGCAAAAATGTTTCTGTATAATAAGAGCAGAAAAAGAGCAGTTTATTTCAAATGTTGGCTGCCACGCCCACCGCTCCCCCAAGTCAATAATATAATTTATAAACTTGATTTGTGAGCGATGTATGAGAGACACAACTTTCTGACTTTGACATATACTTAGCTGACTAAAATATCTATCTCTACATAGCAATCATAGCAATCCAATAAACACAATAAACACAAGTTATTCAAGGGGCCTCATAGCCTAGTGGGCAACGCACTTGTCTGCTATGCATGAGGTCGTGGGTTCGCATCCCACTCATGGCAAGAGGCATGACCTTTTCAACGTCCCTCTTATAAATGCTTTTCTACTTAATAGAAAGTCATTTTCCAATTGCACTATGCCTTTCAACAATGTTTCGGCAACCTCCCTTGCCCTGTAACCCTAACCCTCTCCTCACCCCTCTCACATAGAACCAAGCACCATTCATTGCGTCTTCTGCGTACAGCAACAACAACACCACCTATGAATGATGCTAAAACTAAGACTGTATCGCACTCTCTCCACTCTCTCACCAAAAACAAATGGTAAACGTGGACGCCACTCCATTGGGGTAAGTCGCATCTGGCCAATCACCAGTTCGATCGAAAAATCCAAATGATTACAGAAACCAACACTAGAGAATTAAACATAAACGGATCCCCCAACTCGTTGACGACCTTAGGCATCTCAAAACGGACACGAATTGGACAATGGAACGTCAGAGAACTCTAAAGGAACCATCAAGATTAAGCGCAGTTCGAGGCAGGTAGCGATAGCTGGCATTAGCGAGATGAGGTGGCAGACAGAGTCATTACCACTAGGTTCAAAAAGTGCAAGGCTAGACACATAAACATCTACAACAACACCGGAGTTAAATCAGTAATGGGACAGCACGGAATTAAGGGACTCGCAATGACAATGGTGAGAGGGACTAGTTGAAATCTGTCAACTGTTCCTCATAAATACACATGGACATCTCCAAGTGGAAACACGCGCAACGTGCGGAATAAAAGGGGAGCAGATATGATAGCGATCACGAGCTGGTCATTGGAGAACTTGCAATAAAGTTGAGCCGCAACCAACTCGAGGATCACTACCAGCAGCCAACATCGTAGGGACAACAACCTCAATGCAAGGATGGCATCCACATTGCAAGAACAACTGATCCCAGAAGAAGAACGCCCATGGGAATACACTTGTAGGACACTTAGGACCGGCTGGATATCCGAGAGGACTTGTGACCACCTGATCAGACGGATCAGCTCGAAGAATATCGGACACTGTGCGATAACGAAACGATCCGCCAGAGATAGATTTGCGGGCAACGCGGAACGAGCGGCAGGACAAAACAACATGCGCTCGCTATACCGGAAGACAGAACAAACAGTGTCCCAACCTAGCTACAAAGTGTTGGCCACTCTACTGAACGAGGAAAAAATCGAGCCAACGATCAGAGATGAACAGGCAGGATTCAGACCACACAGGAGTTGCGTAGACCAGGCAAATACACTACGCATAATCACCGAACAAGCTGTGGAATGGAGAGCCCCGCTATACCTCCTGTTCATAGACTTCAAGAACGCATTCGACTCAGTGGACAGAGCGGCTATATGGAGAGCACTGGCAAGGAAAGGAGTACCAACCAACATCATCAGTATCATCAAGTGTACATCGACCATGATGCTAACTTGGCGGTACTGCACAACGTAAAAACAAGTGCACCTTTCCAGACGAATACACTGGAATTCGGCAAGGTTGTCCATTATCGCCGCTACTCTTCAACATCGTGGTTGACGAGGTTATGAGAGAAGTGTGCAACCCCAAGCGTGGAATTCACGTGGAGCCTCACCAGACATCTTGAGGACTTGGACTATGCAGACGACATTTGTCTGACCTCTCTGCGACATCCAGAGCAAGACAGATGACCTCGCCAGAACAGCAAGCAAGATCGGTCTTGAAATAAACGAAGCCAAGACCAAGGCAATGCGCTTCAACCACTCCAACCAAGGAAACATCACCATAAATGGGAACGCAATAGAGTTCGTCACAAGTTTCCCATACCTTGGCACCATCATATCCAACAATGGCGGAGTGGAAGATGACGTCACAAACCGACTTGCCAAAACCCGATCCCGCATTTGGGAGACTCTATCGCATCTGGAAGAACAAGGAAATAAGCAGGCGAACAAAACTCCGAATTTACAATGCGTGCTTAAAGTCCCATACTGCTATATGGTAGTGAGACATGGCTCACCACCAAGAAGATGACACAGAGACTGCAAGTCTTCAGCAACAAATGCTTGAGAATTATATGCGGGATGGCACTGGACTGGAATCCCCAAGGCAGCAGACGAATCGGAAGACCAAAGGCGACCTGGAGAAGAACCATCCTCCAAGAACTGTCCCAGTCGAGCACAACATGGGACAGACGGGACAGACGGCGCAAAATAGAGTTCGATGGAAGGCTTTAGTAGAGGCCCTAAGTTCCCAAGCGGAATAAGAAGGAATAAAAATAAAAATTCAAGGGACTTTAGTGTCCTGTGCCAGCAAGAAGGTAACCTGCATATGTACATATATGTAAGAGTGAGAAAGTAATAAGTGGCACAAGACTTTGTCTTTGGAACTGTTAGTAGTATACTAACTGCCTATGTAGAAGATTGTATGTCTCTACACTTTGCGAGTTTATTTAGAACTGATTCTTAAATCTAATGCGGTGTTATAAGAAACCGCGGTGTGGTTATATTTCTTATCTCTATTTATATATGCTGCACTTGAAAGACGCAGCGTGGGATAATTATTATTCAATACAAATACAAAATAGTTGAGATCCCTTCTTACTTATCGCAAACATCACACAGGGATCGCTGCATGAAAGTCTTGCCGATAGCACAGCAGTGTAGTGCAGTACAGTGTCGTACTGTACAGTGCAGTGCCAGAACATGTTCATGCTAGTGCTTGAACACTAACAATATACCCAAATAGTATAAACTGTAACAATTTTCAAAACTGGGCGACGGGTATCTTACTGTCGGTCATGCTTGACGGTCTGTTTTGCCAGACAACTTTGTGTCATGTGTAGTGATTCTAATAAATGATACTGATTGAAGATACTGTCACAAAATGTGTTCATATCTTAACCATGAGTGCTTATCTGAAAGATACTTATAATGATTGTCTTAGCTTTCTTAGATCCATTTAATGAAGATAAGCAAACTCCAGATTTATTCACATTTTTCTCCTCTAATAGTTACATTTACATCTCAAAGATACTTGGAGAATTTATACATGAGCATAGTCAGCATTGTTAAGAGTATCTTTTAGTTATAAGTTGTTTACAATTGTGAAAGCATCTTCAGTTTGGTGATGTTCTCGATAATATATTCACAACTTATACACTTCTTTCTTTTGACTACCTGCATCACTAATGTTTACTTTAAACTGATTCGCTAGTATCAGTCAGTGAAGTGCAGATACTTTATCTGCTTCCCAGTTAGCTACTTGTTCAGAGACGCCATTTTGTATATTTAGCAAGCATCTTTTGGGGCTGCAATTGCTTAACTTAATTATTGAAATTAATTACACGACAAATGCCTGGAACAACAATCAATGGAATGACTACAGAAATGTTCGCTTAATTATAACCGAAACAGAAACGCGAATAAATATTAATTAACGCTTGCAGCAGGAAGTGCGAGAAGCAGAGAAGGAGAGAGAGAGAGAGAAAGAGAGGGAGAATGCGATAAGATATCGCAGCGAAAAAGCGGAATTATAATATCACCTTCTCGTTCAACATTTATCATCCGCGTGTCCTTGTCAAAAATAAACAAAAAGTGGAGGAGCCAAAGGAAAACAAAAACTGGCAAAAAATAATAAGCAAAAGCAAAAATGAAAGCAGCAGCAGCAACAACAGAAACAACAACAGCGACACGAAAGAGACAAATGAAAGTCGATAAATTGTCACGTCGCAACGCGCGTCGTAAGGAAATTTGCGCCGTCTGTGAATGAGATGGCTTTAATGCCCCCTTGTAGCGCACAATGCGATCGAATTAATAACGACAACAGCGACAGCAGCAGCAGCAGCAGCAGCAGCATATAAACAACAAGAGCAGCAACAATAAGGGGCATTGAGATAAGGCACAGGCCACGCAAATCAGATGTATCACAAGGCGCAAACCTCATTAGGGCACAATTACAGCTCGATCAAAGGCCGAAAACTCATTAACATAACAACAACATGGCGCAACACGGTCCTCAGTTCTGGTCAACTGGGCAGCAACAACAATAACAACTGCAACAGCCACAGCAACAGCAACAGCAACAATTAAGACTGAGGCTGAGACTGCAATGTCGAAGAAAGCCTGGCGAGCTGCCCAGAGAATTGCGCTGTTGATGCAGTGAAAGACAGAAACTATAGACGAGTGCACTCGACTGGAATATACCCTACTTGGTACAAAGACTGTGGAGATACGCTGTAACTGCAGCAAGTTTAGCAGAGTGAGCACAGCTAGGGCATACCCTGTACAACTAACATGCAGAGAGGCACTGCTCTACTAAGTGAGCTCCCTCAGCGCTGCCCACTCTGCAGCCAGGCAATTAGATACTCATTTCCCTGCCACAGCAAGTGCAGTGTTTCTTTTTTATAACTTACCCTGTTTTTTATGTAATCGTAAAAGTTTTTTATGCAAACATTTAAGTTTTATCTGTGAATATGTTGCTCTGAGTTTGTTTCTCTTTTATGTCTGCTTCAATTTGGCTCTCAGCACTTCAGGTTATTATCTTCTTGAGGCAGTGAATTTAGCACAACATTTGTGTATTACTTGCAGGTGATACGAGTTAGACATTGCTGATATTGCACTCTCTTTTCTTTTCTTTTCTCTTTCTCTTTCTTTTGAGATCTTTTGTTGCGAATCAGAGGAACATGTTACAAAGGCAATTGGAATGTCTTATTTCTGTGGTTCGGGGATAATTCGCATTCAACAAGAGCAGCTTCATTATTTGCTTACCAATGTGTGTGCTTCACTCTCTCCCTGTCTCTCTCTCTCTCGTTCGTTCTTCTCTGTTTCGCTGACCTTTTCTCTCAACGGTAAGTCGCCAAATGGTTATTTAATTTGTTTGGCAACTTTGCTTAACTTGCTTGTCCGTCTGTCCGCCTGACTGGCTGTGTGTGTGCCTCTTCCTCTCATTGTCTCTCTCTCTCTTCCGCTCTCCGTCGCTCCTCGCCGAGCTTGTTGTAGTTGCAATGCGTGTAGCATACTTTGCGGCGCCCAACGGTTGACTGCGTGCCAAATGTGCGGTTATACACGAGTATATGTAGGTGAGTACGTATGTGTGGGTGTGTGTGGACGTGTGTGTCAGTGTTTGTTGCGGTCGCTTAAGACAAATGAATTTCGATTTAATATTTAACGCAAAACCACGTAAGCTGCCACCAAAAGTGGCAAAGTAATTAAAATTTTGCATCTACAGCAAAGTGAACCAACTTAGCTAAAAATAAACTCGTTTAACTCACATGTCAAGTCACTTAGAAAGAGAGGGAGAGAGAGAGTGAAATAGGAAAAGAGAAAGACAAAGAATGAGAGACAGAGTTAGTGTTAGAGACGTGACATGTAGAGATGGAGATAAGAAGAAGATAGAGACGAGGGATCTAGAGCTGGAGAAAGGAAGAACAGAAACAATGTATATTTATGTATGTATGAGTGTAAACATATGTAGCTAAGCATCTGCCTATTATCTTATGTATATCTCTCACTATCTTAATGTCTTCCCTCTTTACAAATCTTATTATTCTTATTTATCTTATTCTTATTTTTTATATAGAAACTAAAGGAGAGAACGAAATTGAAATATCATATTCAATCCATGTCTATCATAATTCTTTGGGTTATCTTTTACTTTTGTTGTCTCTTTCACTGGGTATATCGTACATTACAGGGTATTATCGAGCTGTTCATGTCTCGCACTTGTTTCATATTTCGCATTATCGTCGCATTTGTTTGTTCATTAATTTTGGTCACAACCAAATTGGCTTTTATTTATTTTGTTCCTGACATTCAAATAAAGTTCAAAAGCCACTGCGCCACATGCAGCGCAGGAGCGAATGGGGAATGAGAGAGGAACAGTAACGGAGAGTGGAGGGGGGGGCTAGATGAAGTGAATGTATGGCATGTCCCTTGGTACAGTCGAAAGGGCTGCAGATAGACAAAGAAATGCGACTGCTGGGAGACCAACTGACCCCCGTCCACGTGCACGTTCCCGCGCAGCCACTTGCCTGCTCCCTACTCCCTTTCTTCCTTTCTCTTCCTCTCTCTCTCTCTCTTCCATTCCCTCTCGCTCTCTCTGGACAGTCGAGTGCCGGCGCTGCCTGTAATCCCGAAGGGTGTCATAATTTTATATGCTGGCGCCGTCGCCTTCTTCTGTTGCTGTTGCCAATGGCTTCGTCATCGGCTACTGCGGCTGCAGCACAGGGCTGTAAGGGGTTAAGGGTTTAAGGGGATAGGGGGGAGGGAAGTGTGGCATGCGAACGGGGATTGAAAATAGAAACGGGAATCGCAATGGCTGAGGACATACAAAGTATTGTTGTTGAGATGCTGAAAGCTCGTCGCAGATTTCGACGTCGTCCTCTGTAGTTGACATAATTATATTGTAAAATATCGTTGCACATTCCGATGCGCGGTGCGCGTGTGTGTGCGTGTATGTGTGTGGGTGTGCGGGAGTGTGTGTAATGATATACGATGTGTGCATCAGTGCTGCCGCTTTGGCACTTTGGCCCTCGCACCAATTCCCCTTTCCCCCCTTGCTCAATTTTTTTAATGCTTAGATTTATGAAGCGTCACAAGTGTGCACATGTGCGTGTGTGTGTTTGTGTGTGTGACGTCATCAAATTATTTTTGATTTACTAAATCATCTGGTGCGGCAGCATAAGGAAGAAAGGTTGAAGTGAGGGAGAGGGGGAGAGAGGCAGAGCAGGAGGAGGCGACTCTCTTATCGATTGTTGCGCTGCATAAAAGCTGCGTCACGTTTAACAGCTTAGCCCAAGCACTTTAACTGCAATTGCAGCCTCGCACTTGCAACACTTGGTGGCACTCCATACACACACTAACACACACTGCACACACTGCTCCAAGTGGGTGAAAGATGGTTACCTTGTGTAGCGTCGCGAGTTTACTTTAATGCAATCTTAGATCGCTTTCTTCTTTCTTTTCTTTTTCTTATTTTATGAGACTGCTTTAGTGGGGCAGAGATAGATAGAGAGAGACAGAGAGAGATGTATACCTCTTACTCTATGATAGTGTTTTAGTTATAAAAGTGTTTCCTGTCCCACTCTCTGTTCATCTTTGTAATGGGAGGTGTCTTTTCAAGTGCATACTGTATATTTGTATTCCTTTTCACCTTCTTTCCTATTCCAGTTTCTTCTCTTTCTTTCCCTGCATAGATAGAAAACTCCTTGACAAATGAACTACCTAATTTCTAGTCTCATTCATCAGCTAACTATGGTAGTATGGTCACCTTAAAGCCCAATCTTCAACAGTACTCCAGTTGTTGCTACAGCCACGTCTTATTAGCATATTCCCAAAATTTGCCTGCCTTAAGTTCAACGAGCTCGCCAACAATGTCGAACCATATTTGCAAACCTAAATACCAACATCAACAGTTGCCCCCCTCACCCCTGTCCCGTCGGTCTCCAATTTTCCGCCTGCAGCTGTAGTATATGGTAACCCTAGAAAAAGAAATGCGGCACTCTGAGGCAAGCGAAGCGAACGGGGGGAGCAGAAGAAGAAGAAAATTGAGTGCAGTGCAGTGCACAGCATAGACCTTGCTGCATGTGTGTGTGTGTGTGTGTGTGGGAGAGAAAGGAACGGCAGTGAGAGAGAAAGAGAGAGGAGGAGAGAAAGAAAACTATGTGTGTGTGAGAGTGTGTTTACCATGTACTTGTCAAAAGAAATTGTTTACGCTTTTTAAGTTTCGCAACAAGGGCAACAGCAAGAGCAACAAATGTTCCCTTGCATTCTCATCTCGCAAGCGAAAGAATGGAAGATGCCCAAGGAGAGAGAGAGAGAGAGAGGGAAATCTGAAAAATGGATAGCATCTCGATGTGTATATGGCCAATGGGCAAACTGGTTTAGCATAGGAAACTTATATTCCTGTTATTTACTTGGCAAATTTAAATTAAAACAAATGAACTCGCAACTCAGATTTGCGGTCGAAATATGTGTGGAAATATGCAGTCGAAAGCCTGATAAAATCTATCAAAGTGAAACAAGAGACATACCAAGGGGAGAGGGGGAAAAGGCTGTAAAATAACAGCAGAGGTTGACATATAAATGTGATAAAAATATTGTTTGAATTCGTTTCAAGTTTCAAATTCTGTAAATTGTTTGGTAAGGTTTTATACAGATACATTGATAAAGATAGATAAATATATGATAAAGACAGATATATATGGATATATATAGATACAGTTAGATAAGTAGAAACATTTGCTCGAAAAGAAACCTGTTCAATGTGTTGTTCAGTGTACAAAGCAATGTGATAGAGTTTTGTTTTGAACTCAGTTCAGCTGATAACATCTTGCAGGTTTTGTATGTATCTCAAAGATACAAGCTGACAATGGCTGCACATATTTCGTACATAGTACGAGGGGAATGTGCAGAATGTCTGGGTTGGATTTGATTAATTATGCTATTCGTGGAATGTGGCTGTAGTTAACACAGTTCCAGCACCGGCTCCTGTTGGCTTCAGTCAGCTGCAAGCAGACTCAACTTGAGGTATCTCTAGGTGGTATTTCGAGCATCTCTCGGCCATCTCACAGCCATGGCCCGAGTGGCGTCGCCATGGCTATGTCAGAGCTGCTTCTGCTTCTCCTGCTGCTGCCGCGTCGTGTCTTCTTTTTGCTTCTGCTCGCCTTTAACCCTTTTTGCTGGCAATGTCAGCAATGTCACGTAACGAGAGTAACAACAACACCAGCGACAACAATAACAACAACAACAACAACGACAAATATAGTTAGCACAATGAAGAGCAAAATTGTTGGCCAAACCAAAAAACTGTAAATAAATATTTAAACTATTTGTAACTTTATTAACTTTGCTCAAGTGGCGCAATTTATTGCATGCCGGAGAGGGAGAGAAAAAACAAAAACAATTACAACAACAATGCCAGCAAGAGCAAAAAGCAAATGTAGAAAAACACCAACAACAACAACGGGAATAACAACAATAACAACGAGAGCAACAAAATGGAGCAACTTTCGTGCTGAGCAGCAACAGCAGCAAAAAAGAAAAACTATGGAAAAAATTTCAACTGCATTTAATGCCTGGGCAAATTGCTTTGAGCCTGCACCCGCTGCACCAGTTCCCGCTCCATCTCCCTCTTGCCACCAGCTACGGCAACCTTCGCTCGACCAACTCCACAGCAGCCCCAGAAAGTATGCTATACAATGCGTATTTTGTGGCCAACTCGGGCGTCTGCAGATTGCTCGTGTGTGTGTGTGCGAGTGTGTGTGTGGGTGTGCTCCTGTTGTTGTTATTATTGCTGTTATTGTTGCTGTTGTGGCTTGTTGCTTGTCTATGCTGCTTGCTGTTTAGTTCGCTGGTCGCTTTAACGCAAACATTGCACATACGCCGCGTGGCGCGTGCTGCATGTCCATGGATGCATTTAATTAAGTTGCCACCACTCCGGCGCCGAGCGACTTTTAATAAGTCACGCCCTGCACATGTGCAGTGTGCGATTGTATGTGTGTGTGTGTGCTGGCATGTTTGAACATTCACTTAGTGCTCTAATTGGCTGACCAGGCGGCGTAACGTGAACTCACTCGCAGTTCCAGTCCATATATCGTATGTATGTAGTATATGGTATCGTATAAGGCAAATCGCATATCGACTATCGTATACATTGCCGCACAGTGTCCACTTGGCATTGGCAAACAATGCAAAGAGGGCGCGCAAACATCATCATCATCGTCATCGTCATCGCGCTGAGTGTCCACTCGAGACTGAGTGCACTAAGTGAGTGTTTGAATGCGCTGCGAATCGAGTACTTTCTAATTAATTATGCCATGTTCTAAAACAATAAACATAATTGTGTATTATTCTTTCGAAATAACAAAATTCAAAGCATTCTACAATTTATTAGGCTCGCTAATTAAAATCATTGCGCAACGTTTTAATTTTTGTTTAGTTTTTTTACTTTTCTCTTGATTTTCAAAATTTAAAAAATATCTCAAAAATTTCTAGAATTACTTTTAGGTCTGAATTATTATTGAAAAGGGAGATCTGTACTGCAACCTGCTTGGCTCATGGCTCCATTATCAGACCAGTGTTTCTAAGGAATTCCAAGAATTTTCCTGCACTGCTTGACCTAATATCTTTAATTTCAAGAAGGTGCCTTGCAAGTGTTGCACATCTTGTATGAACCAACGCCGAACTTACTATGAGTATGTGTTCTGGTGTTTCAGCCCCAAATTCACAGAATTTTTACTTCGCATTGCTTTTGTTTTTGGGCCCTAAGTCGACAATGGCCTGTGAGCAGATCTGTGAGAATTCTCAGAGTTCTTACTTAGCTTTATCAAGAGGGACTTCGATTGCTGCAGGCCTGGTGTAAGTTCCCATTCCATTTCCATTTCTTTTTCCCTTCTCGTTTGTATATGTCACACTAAGTTTTCTTATCGAGATAAACTTCACTTGCAGTTGCTCACACCCTTTGTGAGGCGAGTAAAGTTTCTGGCACATATCGTTGAATATTATCTATTCTACTTATGGGTATTCTGAGAACTTCCTATAACAATTTCAACTAGCAATTTCGGAAGTTTTCCCTAATAGGGCCAAAAGTGTTGCGAGGAGGAAACTCTCGAGGCATGTAAAACTATCTTGGCCAATCTTGGGCAATTCTGCTTTATATGGGGCAACAGGTAAGCACAATACACACACACATACGTCACTCACTCACCCATACACACACACGCTCACACACACTGTCTCATGCACATGAAGCAGCTGTCGCCGAAAGTTGAAGCCAAACCGGGGCTGACAACTGGAGCGCAAATGCGTTTTCCTTCTTCACTTTTCGGCAATGAAGGGAAGGAGGAGGAGGAGGAGAAGAGAGGAAAGGAAAGGAAGCGAAAACGAAAGCCAAAACGAAAGCAAAAGTGAAAGTCATCACTTTTATTTCATACAATTTTTATTAGGCAGCAATATTTCATTCACTTAGTCGGCTGGGTCGCCAAAGCGTTGTCTGTCAGCGGCGACGGCGCCACGTTGCGAGCCTGCAGCTGCAGTTGAGAGTCGAGAGTAGAGAGTAGAGAGTAGAGAGTAGTGTGTCAGCAGGTACATTTCGAGTGCCCCAAGTGCCCTACTCCCAGGCTCAGTCGTTGTCTTCCACGTCATCTTCTTCTGCCTCCATTCGCTCTATTTGATTTTACGACACGCCCGAGCCGAGTCGCTGGCTACGACTAAGACCTGAGCAACAATGCCATTAAACCTGGCGACGCTGTTACCTTAGCCCCCCCTCCTGCCACGCCCCCTTGTCTGTGCTGAGAAAAAAAGTGTCGCAATTGTTACATAAATTATTCACATGCTGCGAGAGCGGGGCCCGAATCCGTAGATCCAGCTCGAAAACTTTTGCAGCTAAAGAGTTGGCAACAGTGCAGCCCTTATGATGTGTTCGCACACACACACACAAATACACACACACTCGCGCACACTAGCACACACTTGTGTATATGCTATGTTTCTGTTCTGTTCTCGTGCATATTTCATGGTGACTGTCAGGTCCGTCTGTTAGTTTCATGTTTATTTTTTTTGTATGTGCAGAACCCAAGCGCGTCCCCAGCTTGTGAAAATTTTAATCTATCGAATTGCCAAGTTTAGTTGGAGCAGAATTATGGTATGACTCTATAAACATCGTATCGTATAGGGTCTTCCACACAGCTGCGCACATCAGTATCACTTTTACTGCTTATGTCTTTTCATATTGAAAACTCATCTATAGCGATGATAGATTTAAGAGGATCCAATTCGAGTGCATCAATGAGAATCCGCCCCTTAAATAAGTACACAAATATTTATAACTGTGGCTGAATCAATGAGAGAAAAGTGAAGAAAATGCTTTATTTTGTTATTATTATTCACGTTCTCAACTCTTAAATACTT
This sequence comes from Zaprionus capensis, assembly GCA_018903675.1. Classification (NCBI taxonomy): domain Eukaryota; kingdom Metazoa; phylum Arthropoda; class Insecta; order Diptera; family Drosophilidae; genus Zaprionus; species Zaprionus capensis. The sequence continues at coordinate 1,273,954 of JAEIFN010001074.1, read as the reverse complement.
GGGACTTAAAGATGTTTAAGTTTTTTGTTTGTTTGATGTTTGGATGTGTGCGGTCTCGATGGAAAGTTAGAAATGTACTTGACAGAAATTCCACACTACCTTCAATCAATTTGTTGTCTCTCAGATACTTTAGTGCTTTTAATGCTCAGTCGGATGTAAGATTTTTTATGTAATTTATATAATTCTGTATATTGTATATTCATGACTCCAAGGGAAACCTCTCATGATTGCCGGAAACTCAAAACTCTCAGCGGAGTTCTAATTGTTGCGTTGCCATCTAGGTCCTCTGCCCGCCTCTTTCTCCTGCTTATAATTGCAGGTGCAGGTTCTCATTTCATTTGGCGTACTCGAATTGTGGGCAATTATCAGAAGTTGCAGCAAAGGGCCAAGTTAAGTAACAAACTGCACGCATAAATTAGTTGGCCCAAAGGGCGCAATGCGAAAAGCCGCAAGAAAAACTTTGACTGCATTTTCCCTTTGCTGCGGCTGCTTTCGTTCCCCCTCCTCCCTCCCCCCTCGTTCTTGACTTCCCTCTACTGAAAAATAGAAAAACCAAAACGAGCAAAAACCAACAAAAAAACAATAACAATAACAAGAATAAATTATTCATATTCCTGGGTCCAGTGTCACAGCATGAAATGCCCGAAACGCAGGTGAAACTAGTTGTGTTTGCCACAGAGCTAAAAAATAACAGAAAAAGAGAAAGCACATCTTGTGTAAAACCCAAGTACCGTTACGGCATAATACGTGCACATACAGAGAGCGAGAGAAAGAGGGAGCAACGGACAGAGACAGAGACAGAGACAGAGACAGAGACAGAGACAGAGACAGAGACAGAGAAAGAGACAGAGACAGAGACAGAGACAGAGGCAGATCAATCTCTATGGGATGCGAGCAGCAATTAGCATATGCTGAAACCGCATTCCAGCAACTCCTTTCCATATTTCCAGGGAAATGCAAAACCAAAGACAAACCGAGCATCAAAATGAAGTTTCTTACCAAGGGTGTATCCATATTAAAAAATCACTTTTGAGGTGCTTTTAAATCATGTGGGAATCTGTATAAAAAACATTTATCGGAACATCTTAAAACAACTGCCTTAAAGCGAAGATATGATGTGAAATAAATATGATATGATATGTATATAGTACTATCATATAGTGTGGTTACCATAACCTACGAAGCTTTTGAAATTGTAGACAAAATATGAAAACAATCAAATGCAAATACAGTGCAATATATACCCTATAAAGTGATGGGCTAGGTGGATAGGACTTTAGCCTGAAAGAAATATACGAAAGTAAGTTATGAACCCTCTCTATGCGCCTCTCTCCGTTTGCGATACTTGACGGTCAACCAACTCTAGGAATGCCCACTTCAAAACGCTGACTTCGACCCTCCCCTTATCGATCAACACGACAACGTATCCGACGATCGCGCCGGCTGCAATGTGCCGCGGCTGCCGGCGACACTTTGTTGCGATCACGCTGACTACAAATTGCTGCGCCTGCAAACGACACTTTGTTGTTATGAACAGCGGAGTCGTCGGACGTTGGGTAAGCGACCGCCGACATAGCGTGGCTCATATTTCGGCCACTTATCCAACAGCTATGCGGGGTCGCCCCTTGCCCTGCACTGGCCGCAAACTCTGCCCTCAGCACTGGAGCCGGAGCTCTGGTGAGAACCAGCCCCGACTCAAGTCGTCAGTCTTCAGCCTATCCCCAACAACAACCGGAACAACTGAAAAACCTCTGCAGAATAACCTAATCTATGTTTATATTTGTAACTGACAAAACCTTAGTTTGAATCATTAAAGTTATAACGTCAACGAAACCCAGGCGACTCTTTATTGAGGGAACTACTCTACAGAATCAGTTGGAATGTTCGTCATCTTAACTACGAGAGCCGAATCACCTCAGGCAAGCTAAGGCTTGCTCAACTTATATAAAATATATATATATTTTTATTTTAATCTCTGATGTCTACCCAAGCTAAATAAGTCGATTCGGTACTTAGAAAAGGCTTTAAATATCAAGAACACCCCATTCAGATTCGGACCAAGGCAATGTCGCTACATGTTTTGGTTCTTGTTTTTTGATTATATCGTGATTACTGTTAAACCAATCTCCATTGGGCTGGGCCTCATTTGATTATGTATATCTTATTTATTATACTTCTAACATTTTAATAATTGCAGTTCTTTAGTTCAAACAATAAATCAAAATATTCAAGTATTCAAGGAACAGTCGCTCTAGAATCAACAGTTGAGATACTTACATATTTCCTTATCCCATCTGTATGTATCTTATCTGGCATATAAGTTAAGCAAGACTACTTCTTGCTTGTATTGCTACGGCTCTCGTAGCCGCATAGCTCACCTAGTTAATACGAAGAACATTCCAAGCGTTCCTGTGGATCGGTTCCCCCAATGAAGAGAAGAGTCTGCAGCAGCTTCGTTTCACGTTATAATTTTAATAAATCGAACTTAGGTTTTAGGGTTTACAATGATAACTTAATTCAATGGCTCGCGGCGGTTTTGCAGTTGGAGAGTTCGGGTGTCAGTCCAAGACTGAGTTCTAGCGTCGACGCTGGTTCTCACCAGAGCTCCGGCTCCAGTACTGAGGGCAGAGTTTGCGGCCAGCGCAGGGCGAGGGGCGACCCCGCATAGCTGTTGGGCCAGTGGCCGAAATACGAGCTATGCTGTGTCGGCGGTCGCTTACAACAACATCCAACATCCGGCGGCTGCGCTGCTCATAACAACAAAGTGTCATTTGCAGGCGCAGCAGTTTTGCAGCTAGCGCGATCGGCCTCAAAGTGTCGCCTGCGGACGCAGCACATAGTGACCGGCGCGGCCGTCGAATACGTCGTCGAGTTGGTGGGCAAGGCGGGGACGAAGTCAGCGTTTTTGAGGAATGTGAATGACCGTCGATTGGCGTAACGGGGGAGTGCGTGTAAGAGCGGCGGTCGGTAGGGGAGGGGGGAAGATACTTGGAGAGGGTTCATAACTCCCCCCTCCCTCAAGATCTGCGTCCCGCAGATTATAGGGCTTTAGGTGCCCTGCCAGCGCCTAACGTCTCCGGGTCCGGGGTGCTGTTTGTCACGACAGGGATGCCCTTGGTCGATGTCAGCTTCCTCCATATGATGTAGAGAAGCGCTCCGACAACCAAAACGACCAATGCCTCCAGAAGGAAGGAAAAAGAAACCCTCACGGACATCCCAGAAAGTCTCCTCAGGTTTTCCATGTTGAAGTCGTTCACGTAGTGGAGCGAAGGCGCGTACCCGGTGGCGGTGACTGTAGTCAGTACCGCTGGCATAACCATGAAGTGGCTCGATGAGTAACTCGTATAGGTTCTTCCAGCCACACTAATCGTCTCATTAGCGAACTGGACTATGTAGGTTCCAGCCAAGTTGTGAGTGCTGCGTCCAGCTTCCAATGTCCCGTTGAAGTTAGACAAGAACATCGTACCGTCCTCGATCAGTTCTATGCGAGCCTCGTTATTCCTGAGGAATTCGCATCTAGCCTGACCACCCTTCAATAACTTGGGGATGCAGCCGTTTTCGTCCATCTTCAGGAGACTTTTTTCCGGACAAACAGTCGTGTTGCCTATGGAGAGGCAATCGTCCACCATGGCATAGGTTTCCTCGGAGTTTACAGCGACCTTGTCATGCTTGGCCATGACTTGTTTTCCCTCAAGGGTTGCAGGAAGGAGAAGAAGCAAGCGGTAGTCTTTGGGGGCCACTTTAGGCATGGTCAGAATGTACAGAAGCGCCGTTCCATTAGTTAACACGGACGGGCGGGAAAACTCCAGTGCTTCGACTGCATTCTGGTACGGCAAATTCCTGACTTCAGTCAAAATAGCCTGTACCTCCCCGTGGTCCAGTAAGCGGGAGTTGATGATCCCAGACTTAGCCAGTTGGCACGCTTGAGTCAGCTCGCCGACCTGACTATCGATGATCAAGGCCTTGTGCAATAGAGTCGTAGCCGTGTGTATATCTCCGTCGATGGCATTGACCCTCGCAGTAACCTGGATCAGTTGCCTTAGGGACTCGTGTGAGGCATCAAACAGCCCAGCGCTTATCCGCACTTGTTGGTCGGCCGATTTTACGACATTTTCCTGAGCATGAAGAATGGCGTCCCAGTCTGATGCATCCGGTGAACCCGCAATCCACTTCCAGGCGGACCCAATCCAGTCCAGCGATCGGCGTCCACGCTCTGTACCCGTCAGTCTTGACAGGCCCTCCTGTGACTCTTCCAAGTAATGTGCCACCAGCGCTGCAAACCTGGGATCCGTTAGTTTCACGGCCTCGTGTCGAGTCTCCTGGATCAGCGACTTGAGCCTTCCCAAGTCGATAACATGCGCCAGTTTGAACTGGCCGTTGACACGCCAGACGGTGCCCTCTTGCAGCGGGACGAGCGGAGCCTCATACTTAAAGATGTCCGCGGCTTCCACCATATGGATCACAATGATACTTGCAATATTGGTTGGAAAGAGTAACCTTATGAGTAATATTATTATTTTATGGTGTTACTTAAATTAACTTAGAGGTAAGGGATTAAGTAAGTAAATGTTAAAAAAATGCTTATGTTTCGTTTTGTAAGTGTGCATGAATTATTGGTGTGTGTAAATTATGGTAAAATTGTTTTTTTAAAATGTATAATCAAGGTAGTGCAGGGGAAGCGTGTGAAACGCACACAACGATCTGGTGCCATTTCAGTTTCATAGGTCTGACTTATGGAAGATCTTGCCTGTCTTGGTTTTTACTGTCACCTTTCTATCCTCGGCAATCTCCTCAGCTTTAAAACGTTGCTTCTCCTTCGTTTTAATTTGTTTATTGGCAACGAAAATTTTGTCGCCCTCGTTATATGAGATAGGCTCAGACCTTGTTTTATTATGAGCCGCGTTTGCAAGCTCTTGTCGGTATTCTATTAGACCCCTAACGTCCTCGAGAACCTTACTTAGAACGGTAAAGTAATGAAGTGCTTCAACTAGTTTTTCCCGTAGATGAATCGAGGATTTCGATTCAAGAGGGAAGAGCTTGGCAAATTTGGTGAATTTGTCAATACAGCTCAAGTTAATCTTCTTCTCCAAAGTGAAAATATCAATGTGAAGAATTTCACAATTACCTTGGGATAGGTGTCGGTTGGAGAAATGGTTTATTGGGGTGCCTCTCGTACTTGAAGAGCTTACAACACTCGCACGACGAGAGTTGCCTGCGGATTCGCTTTAACGCGAGCCGATTCTCCGCGGGTCAATTTAGTCAAAGGTTTGGCGATTTTTGCATAATTGCGAATAAACTTCCTATAGTACGATGTCATGCCAAGGAAGCTCTTCAGTTGCTTGACATTCCTAGGAGGTTTCATTTTGGATATAGCTTCTACCTTCTTTTTGTCCGCTCTGATACCGTCATGACTGACTATATAACCGAGGAAGTCAACCTGGGTCGACAAGAATTGAGTCTTGGTCAGATTCACCTGAAGTCGGGCCTTTTTAAGGCTTTCAAAGACCAGGCGAAGGTTCTTCCAGTGGCTATCATAATCGTTACTAAAGACGATAATGTCGTCAATGTACACGTAACAAATTTTCCCGATGTGTTCCCGAAGAACATCATCGATCATTCGTTGGAAGATAGCCGGGGCGTTTTTCAAGCCGAATGGAAGGCGGAGGAACTCATACTTCCCGTTCAGGGTGGAGAATGCCGTTTTCACGGTATCGGAGGGTGTCATGTGTATTTGATGAAACCCCGAAGTAAGATCCAGTGTTGTGAAGTATCTGGCTCCGCCAAGGCTAGCTAATGTGGAATTTATGTCCAGGATCGGATAGGTGTCAGAAATTGTGACCGCATTGAGGCGTTTGAAATCAATGACCAACCGCCATTGTTTTTCGCCATCCGGTTTCGCCTTTTTCGGCACTATCCACACCGGAGAGTTATACGGACTTTTGGACGGACGTATGATACCCTCACTCAGGAGTTCCCCGATTTGTCTATCCACTTCAGACCTCATGTTAGCTGGGAACGGATAGCTTTTTGTATAAATTGGGTCGTTCGTATTTCTGTCTTTACACTAGTGTCGACGGCCTCACCCAGCGAAAAGGATCGAAAAGGTGCGAGTGCTCGTCGATTAATGCCTTTAAGGTTAGTCTCGCTTCATCTGGATGCGTTGAATCCAGTAAAGCGTTGACGTTAAGGGACCTTTTAGCAAGAAGGGGGATCTTTATCCCAAGGGATATAACCAGACAGTTGTTCTTCCTGTCTACTAAGGCTTTCAAATCTATGATACCATCGAAGGTATTCAATCCGGGGAGGACAAAAAAGGTAAGGGTCGAGTCGTTTCCTAATTTTTCGAAAAACTTTCCGGCTACGCGGTGTGTTATTTTAACAGAACCCGTAGCCGATTGAACGCAAAAGGGGATAGGGAGGACAGTCGATCCGGCGGCAATTCTGGGGCTGATGAAGTTTTTGTTTGCGCCGGTATCGATCAAGAATTGTAATTTAGCCCCATCTTTCCCCTCGTATTCTAGGTATGGGACACTTGAGAGGCCTCGGTCATAAAATTTGGACCCTCAGCTCCCATTTCAGGGCCGTTCCTCTCTTCTATGACATCCTGGGGAGGCATGCCAACGTTTTCAGCACCGAGCTGATCGTAATAGGGGTCAGTTGAAGGAACCTCGCCATGTTCGACAAGGATTGTAGTCGAAGGGTCAGGTATGGGTTCCATAAGATAAAGCTTAGTTGCCCTTTGGAACGGATTCTGATATTCAGACGATGTTCTTTTCATCCCAGAACCCTCGCTCTGGGGGGCCCTGTAATCTGAACGGTGGGACTGACCCGACCGGTTCGACTCCATTTTAATGGCCGGTCTTGGGCCCTGGAAGCGACCCGAATCTAATGAAGGTCTACCATTTCCCTGATAGGAAGGAGTAAAGCGAGGGCCGCTCGCCGGTCGGTAAAACCGGGTATTCGGTGCAAAATTCGCCGGTGGGGAAGACTGGGCGAATGAGCCTCCTCTCGGAGCAACCGCCTGTAGCTCCTTACAGAAGAAGTAAGCGTCCTGCAAGTCTTTTGGTCTACGCATGACCAATAGTTTAGCGGCGTCGTTACCGACTCCTCGAATGAAGACGTCAAGGGCCTTGTCCCTAGAATGCTCGGACAGGGCTCTGACTACTTCCATTGGGTGTCCCATGGCTTTTAATCCGTTGAGGATGAGAGAGAGGTGTTTATTCACCTCCAAGTAATATTCCTCCAAGGTTTTGTTTCCTTGGCTCAACTGACTAAGCTGATACTCTAGCGTTCGCATATCGCGTTTATCCGCGTAGTGCAACGCTAAAACTCTTCTAATTTCTGGCCAGTCGTCACCCAAAACCCCATAAGAGTCGAGAGCTTCTTCGGCTTCGCCTCTTATCTTTTGCCTAATGTGGCGGACTATAGCACGGAACAAAGGTCTCCCTTTGATAACGTCGTAGTCGCTCAAGATCGCTTGCGCACGATTAACCCACGAGACATATCTCTCAGGCTGACCCTCGAACGTTTGAAGTTCTTTAACGCAATCGGCAAGCGTGAAAACTTCCTTTAGCTCAAATCCGTTGTGCGCACGGGCCAAGGGCGCCGGAGGGGTAACTACTGGGTTACGAGCTAAATTTTTGGATTCTAAATTGTTAATTCGATTATTCATTTTTTTCATATCATCCTAAGGCCCGGTCATTTGGGCAAGGAGCGCTTTAAGTGTTTCCTTAATTTCCTCCATTTTTTAGTATAAGTGCAACGAACAAACAAAAGCAACGGGAGTATATTGAATCGGATAAGAATATAGACAGATAACCAAGATTTTTCAGGATTCAGTTCTTTAATAATGGTACTTTAAGTATTTACGTCTTTTTCAAATTTCTTACTGAAAGGCACAGATAGTAAATGTTGTTTCACTCACCCTTGACAATTTGTGTTGGTCCTTGTGTATATGTATGTTGAGGTGTTAAACGTGTGTTGTTTCTTTCTTAATATCTGAAGGAAGAAAAAGAATTTCTTTTAGTTTAATTGTAGGCAATGGTTTTTTAGCTTTTTTGCTTGTTATTTGTTCGATTTTAATCAATTAATTATATTACGACAGTGACGGACGAGTTTTGTGTTGAGTTGAACTTAGCACTGGGCACGGTGGTCCGTATTTTCCCTTTTTGGCCTTAGCCTACTAAGGTACGGTTGCCACACAATCCACTGGGCAGCTTTTTCGGGTGCCTCCGCACCGCTCAGCCTATCCAGCAGATTGCCACACGCCTTAATCACAATTCACAGTTTATTTTATTATTGACGAAGTTGTTCGAAGTTGTTTAAGTATTGGTTTGACGCTATGAACTTTGCACTCGCGAATGGGCTACAGGGGCTGTAGACAAATCGCCGCAGTGTGTTTTTACATACCATAGGTCCTTTTTTAATATTTAAAGTAGACACTTTGCGCCTGCGTAAAATATGCCCCGCTCCTGGACGGAGACAGCATTAACGCTGCGTCGGGTGGTCTTGCGTTTCGTTATATACGACTTTTTGCGCCCGTGCAGAATGTTGTTCCCGCTACAAGTTGTAACGGCATTCTCACCCAGACGGGTGGTCGTTTTCTTATTTTCATAGTTCCACTATCACATCACTGTCACTTTGTCACTTGTCGTTAACTTTTTTTTTTACCACATTTCGTGGTTCACTTTTTCCTATTTTTGTTGTTGTTTATTGTTTTTTTTTTTTTTTTTATTTTAATAATTTTCATTGTGTTAGTAACCATTGCCGGGAGTCAGAATTCTGACTGCTCGGGCGCCAGTTAAGCAAGACTACTTCTTGCTTGTATTGCTACGGCTCTCGTAGCCGCATAGCTCACCTAGTTAATACGAAGAACATTCCAAGCGTTCCTGTGGATCGGTTCCCCCAATGAAGAGAAGAGTCTGCAGCAGCTTCGTTTCACGTTATAATTTTAATAAATCGAACTTAGGTCTTAGGGTTTACAATGATAACTTAATTCAATGGCTCGCGGCGGTTTTCCAGTTGGAGAGTTCGAGTGTTAGTCCAAGACTGAGTTCTAGCGTCGACGCTGGTTCTCATCAGAACCTCGGCTCCAGTGCTGAACGCGGCGTTTTCAGCCGCAGGGCGAGGGGCGACCCCGCATAGCTGTTGGGCCAGTGGCCGAAATACGAGCTATGCTGTGTCGGCGGTCGCTTACCCAACATTCGGCGGCTGCGCTGCTCATAACAACAAAGTGTCATTTGCAGGCGCAGCAGTTTTGCAGCTAGCGCGATCGGCCATAAAGTGTCGCCTGCGGATGCAGCACATAGTGACCGGCGCGGCCGTCGAATACGTCGTCGAGTTGGTGGGCAAGGCGGGGGGCGAAGTCAGCGTTTTTGAGGAATGTGAATGACCGTCGAGTGGTGTAACGGGAGCGCGTGTAAGAGGGGAGGGGAGGAGGGGGGAAGATACTTGAAGAGGGTTCATAACTTATATGTATGTAATATGTATTTCCGATATAAAGTATATGAATATAACTGACAGTTGATTAGCCAGGGTACACTACATGCTTACCAATAATCTGATAGCGAGCTGCAGAAGCATTTGATCGATGCAATAGTTCTCTTTCAGTTAGACTGTCGCGAGCTAATCAATCTGCGATTATAGGGCAATTATCCTTAATAGGTTCGATGGTTCATTGTACGAGTAGAGCGAGAGAAATACGAGACGAACAAAGTGTTTAAAGTGTGACAAATGCGATGGCAAAGCCAGAAAAATCAAAGAGAGCAAGAACGAGAGTGACAAAGAGAGACGAAGGAAGGGGTGGCGGGAACTGTCGCTGTCATGTCAAGGCCAGAGCATAAGTAATGCCACAATAAGGATAACCACACGTGGCCGGGCCACGCCCCCATGCTCTTGGTCCGCCCCCAATCAAATGCTAAGTTGGCGCAATAAAAATACGCACAGACTGAAGACAGAAGACAGATATGGCGGCTATATGTGTAGGGCGAGGAAAATTCTCAGTTTGCTGTTTCAGTTTTTGGCTTTGACTTTTGCGAGCAGGCAGCGCAGGCTGGTCGCCAAGGGGGAGAGGGCGGAAGGGAGGGCAGAGAAGAGACAGGGAGGAGTCTTGAACTCGTTGGCAGAGCAAAATCAGAGATTGCCACGTGGCAGCAACTAATGCAGAGGCCAATATGTTGCTTGATGCGTCGGCATCGCCTCGCCTGGCTGTCCCCCCTTGCCCCCTTGCCTTCTTTGCCATGACTGGTGGCCCCGCCCACCTGGCAAACAAGTCGCAACATACATGCGATTTATTTTTGATTGATATTTGCGTAACTGTCAACCTCGGAGATTGATTGAAGGCTTGCTCTGTCCCTGCCCAGCACTGCCTTCTCTCTCTCTCTTCCTCTCTTCCTCTCTTTCCCTTCCCCCCTCTTCCCCTGTTGCCTACACTCTGTCCATGCAGGCTAAGACGTCTTGCGCACTTTTTGTGGCAGTCGCCACAACACGCGAGGCTGAGGAAGTGCGGCATCTTCCTCTCTCTCTCTCTCTCTCTGCTTTTCTCTCTGCCAGCCAAGGCAGTCTGCTGCGAGCGTTTTGAATAATGCGTAATACGGAATAAATAAGTGGCCTTTCTGTATGTGTGTGTGTGCAAGTGTGTGTGTGTGTGCGAGTGTGCTTGACAGACGATTTGCATTTTGTTTTTGGAAATTGGTCGATGACTTTTGCGCTTTGTATCCTCTCTCGGGCGTCGCGTTGAACGTAAGTAGTGTGTTTAACCCTTGGAGTGGGGTGTAAAAGAAAGGGGGAGGGAAGGCGGAAGGAAAGGGAAGAGAATGATGTAGTTGAGCAAAAAAGTTCAGCAAAAAATGAAGTTGTTGCATAGAGTGTGTTCAATCACTTTTTAAGAAAGACAACAAGGATAGAAGGATCGATTTAGATTATGCAATTGGGCCTATTATATTGGGAGATATATATTATATATTATATCTGGATATTGGATATATATATTTAGATATTTAGCAGATAAGTAGTGAGATTGTACAATACAGAATGTCTCTTTAAGCGAGGGAAAGATAAGAGGTAGAGGTAAAACAAGAATCAAACTAAAGAAAGGGTGTGATTAAGAAAAGATTAAGGATTGCATAGAAAACATTCAGTATAGCAGATTAAATATGAAAGTTTAAAGATGGAAAATAGGGGACATTAAAATGAGAATGCAATTTCGGAGATGGAAGATTGAAGATAAAATATTGAAAAACAAGGATCAAAGCTGCAGTTGAATGTGCTCGACTATGATATACCCACTACCCAACTCATCAAAACGATTTCCCTAACATAAAACTTCTATGTATTTTGTGTTGCATACTATGCAGCGGTTTGGAAATCAGTACCTCCTTAAAATTATTTCTTATATAACTTCTATATTAATTATCCGATCGCAACCAAATTTGGTCACCATCATTTGGTCGTTAATGGTTATTGTGTTTGCCGGAAATGGGCTGTCCTACTTTTGAATTACGCTTGGAATTAGGTTTTTCTCGATTTATGGGGGAGGAAGGGGGCGTGGCCTAATATTAAAATAAACATCTGCGTACAGTATTTAGAATTTGTTCATATTCTCTTCGTAGTCCTTCCTCTGATGGTTGCTCTGATCTAGATTTTCATAGGGACGAACACACAGACAGACGGATAAGCAGACAGGCAGACGGACATATATAGTTTGTGGGGTCTGCCACGCCTCTTTCTGCCATGAAGAATTCTTTTATAGACCAAAGACTTGACATTAACTAACTCTAATCAGTGATTGTCATGTCTCTTCAACACTTCCACGATGTCGAACTATGTTTATTTATATTGTGTATATATTTTCCAACATGATCGCTCTCTCTCTCTCTCTCTCTCTATCTGCCTTTCACCTTTTGTTTTCAATCTTTCAATCACATCTCCCTCTCTCTTGACTCTCTCTGTCTCTTTCAGTCTATAGATTTGCCTTGCACACTCTCTATGAAAATTCGCAAAACATATTTTATTGCATTCGATTATTCGCCAATTCTCGCAGCCTCCCCACTCTCCCTCCTCTTCCTCCCACTTCTCCTGTTGGTGTACTCTTTCACGCCATACGTTACGCCGTTATGCAATTGTCGTTCTGCTTTGTTGGGAAGCGTATTTGTCATTTATCAGCTGCAGATGTGGGAAATGGAAATAGGGAAAAAAGCGTAGACTCGCATAAATGATGGCAGTGTTTGGGCTTTAAGCTCTCGATAACGTGGCCAGGCAAGTGGCCTAACAAATACACACACACAAACACACGCGTACATACACACACACACACCCACACACAGATACGAAGCATAACAACTTAATTACTGCTGCAATAATTATTTGGCTGCCGGGCGCGCTGCGTGCGGTGTCGAAGGCTGACGCGGAGATGTTGTCGAAGGCGGGGCATGGGAGCCTGTTGGGCATCTCAATAAATTTGTCCTCATCCTCGTCTGTCGCCCCCCTTGCTGTCGTCCGGCGCCTGCGGCTTTCCCTCGATGTCCTTGCGATTTATCTTTTTAAGCCAAAAACATTATTTTCTTTATCGTTCGCAATGCTGGCAAATCTGCACAATTAACACACTTTATGTGGCACCGCTAGGGGGGGCGGGGGAAGCGGAGCGACAGCATAGTCTGTCAGCAAATAGCTGAGCAGGCAGTAGACTCCAGAGGGGTGAGGAGAAGGAGGAGGAGTACTGGCAAATCTCAGCGGCAAACAGGCAATGACAATGCGACAGCTGATGAAGTCAATGCCATGGATAATTATGCTGATGAACTTGACGAGCTTTGAGCTAGCACTGGACGCGGCACAGCACTAGGAGGGGGAGGAGGAGGAGGAGCAGGAGCAGGGACTTGGACCCCGTCGGACCCAGTGACGCATTGCCTCATTAACGCAAAGCCCACGCGCTGCGCCAGTGCTTGGGTCTAGCTTTGGGTAGACGAATTTCAGTTAGGTTGTGACTCTGCTGCCGCTACAAACAGTAAAAGGGAAGTGACGGGCTGGGGGGAGGAGGAAGGGACATGGTCGGGTCTGATTGTGGGCGCAATTGGCACGCATGTCCCATGAAACCAAAAAGTGTCTTTTAATTTGAGCGCGTATTTTCTATTCCGCCTCACGCAGTCTATTCCTATTTCTTGGCTTCCCTTCCTCGTTGCTCCCCTCCAACTGCATGCCCATCTACAACCCCTCCTCCTCGTCTTCTTTTTGGCTCATCAAAGGCCACGTGAAGTGAACTTATTAAGCCGCTTTCATTTTTAATTGTGCGGACGTCGCTTTTGTCGGGCTTCTTCTATTTGCCTGTCACAAAAAATTTGAAAAATCATTCGCCTGTTGTCGTAAATTGCGCTCTTCCTGTGTACCGTCCCCTCCTCCCCCTCTCCTCTTTACTCCCTCTACGACCCTCTTCTATTGCCCTAAGGCAGCAGCAGCCAATGCAATCAATCACGCAGAATTTAATTAAATTTTTAATTTGATTCCGATGAGAATTCGTTCCTTATAAGCGCCCAAAACAACCGCAACACACACACAAACACACCGAATTTTCAGAACTCTCCACAAAATCATAATTTTTTTGTCATTCTATTTTTATGTCAATACTTTGTTTTCCCTGGCAATCGAATAACCATTTTTGGCCAATAAATTTAAATTTGAAATATATTTTTTAAATTTCTTTTACATTTGTCAATTGAAATCGCCAAATTGTATAGAAGTGTGTATGTTTAAATCGATATGCTATCAATTTATGGTATTTTGTATTATTAATCTTTTGATAGTATCGCTCTTATACTATCGATTGACATTCAGTCTTGATAAACAATCTCCCACAAGTCTCTTGACAGATCCTCCTTGACAGCTTCGTCACAAGCTTTTTTTGATGATATTTCCCATTACTGAATACACTCCTTCGCCCTTCCCTTGGCACCATCGTTCCCTGCATACAAACTGTTATACGCGCAACCTGTTATACAAACATTTCGCCGTCAGCGCATTCCGTTTGTCATTTTGTCAGCGCACAAAACAATTTCAACTCGATTTCGATTTGATTTAGCTTTCTTTTAATTTGACAGTTTCGACACTTAATTGTTGACATCTTCAGGAGCATCTGCCCCCACCCCTCACTTCTCTCATCCGGCTTGAAGCACTGCGGCGTGTGCTAGTGGGCGTGGCAGATGGAGGGTGCGCTGCTTGACTGACAGGCGGAGACAATAAATTGCATTGGGCGCGCAGCTAAGTATGCTACGATTATTTCCCTGCCCCACAGATACATACACGCACATATAAATCATAAAAAGAGGGTGTGTGTGTGTGTGCTGCAATTGCATGTTTGTAGCATTGCCATCAGTCAAAGATGTTTAAGTGTTTCGCTATGTTAATGCCGCTGCCAGACGCTGCAACTGTGTGTGTGTGTGTGTGTGTGTGTGTGTATGTGTGTGGATGTGTAAGCTGCACACTCAGTCGTAGTTATCCACGAGACCCAAAGGAATTTTCGAGTGCCATCTACATCTGCGAGTGCTGCAACTCTTCGTGTCTGTGTATGTGTGTGTCTGTGTGTGCCAGTGTATGTGTGTCGCCTCTAATGCGCTGTGCCTGGCCAGCACATTTATCACACATTGTGCTGCCATTTAAGCAGTTTGCCATTTCCCATTTACCCAGCCCCGACTGGCCATGCCCACCTGGCAGTAGCAGCAACTACGCCTCTCTCTCCCCATCCCCCCTGCCGCACTGTTAATGCACTGCAAATAGTTGCTAAAAAGTGCTGCCAATATTTTGTGGCAACACTTGTGCCTGGCCTCAGGTTGAATTCGCTTTAACTGCATCGTTGCCAACTGGTTGCAGTTAACTTTATTTTTTACAGTGTAGCCTGATGCTGTCTATCGCATCATCGAAATCCCACAAACACACTGCAGTACACACACACACGCACACACAGGCGCACACGGAAACGAGCTGAGCTCAGTTGCAGCTGCAGAACTCACTTGAAACGTTGCCACTGCACTTAAACATCTTAAGCCCCCCTCGGAGTGGCATCGCAGTCAATTCAGCCTACTTATCGCCCCTGATCTGCCCACACACACACACACACATACACACACACACACACACATGTAGGCACAGCTGGCTGCAGCTCGTTTTGTTTTTTTCTCTCTTTCCGGCCTTATTTTATTATCACGTTGCAGCTGCCAAAAATCTTCGCCTGCTTTAGCCACAGTTCAAAAGTCACCTAAACAGTCGCAGTCGCCGTCAGCGTCGCTGTTAGCGTCGTTGTTGTCGCCTTTGCCATAGACAACATCATTATTGTCACACTCAACTGCGCCATTCTCGAGTGCAACTGCAGCTTGTCGACTTGCTCAAGTGGCGCATGCAAAATGCCAACGGCAAATGGCGACGGCGAGCGACATTAGCGCTGACAGCCATGGACGTAGACGAGTCAGTCAGCAGTAGGCAAAGGGGGTGCCAAGAGGAAGGCAGTGAGGGGAGAGTGGTGCATAGGTTGGCAGCAGCAGGGGAGCAGTTGCTTAGTTCGGCTAAAGTTACCAATGGCGAACTGCACTCGAAGAAACTAACTAAGAACTTGACGAAAACTAGTCAGAACTAGTCAGTTAAACATATTAAACATATGAATATATATTATATCATATTATTTTTATTATATATATATTAAATATATATATATAAATACATATTATATTGGTAAATGATAAAGTTTTAACATTTCTTTTCTAGAACAACATTAGAAGAATTAAATACTTTTCTATTGTATATATTCTGAATCTTAATCTTATCCTGAACTTATAAACAATATACGTAAGATTATGTACCTACGTTTTTATTCAACAGATCTACAATAATACAAGCAATCTTCTTCTAGATGTGAAGACCTTAGCACTCTTCTAATAAGCTTTGCTTATATTTTAAAAATAACCCAAGGAAAAGCTCTAGAGTACTTTATTAAACAGTTTCAGTTGATACTTTGGTTTTATTTTTGACTGTAAGCTATAAGCATTAGCTTGTGTACACACCTTACAGTTCAGGTATTTCTAATGCTCTTAAAAATATTATAAGTTTCATGTATCGAACTTTTCTGCATGCATTGCAAACAATGGAATTCTGTGTTTTCTATACCAAAAGTTATGAAATCGGATTTGGGTAGAGAAGTTTTCGCTTTGAGGGAAGAAAGACTTTCTATTGTGCTTATGCCGATAGCTTTGAATGGATTCACAGTCATATTCAAAAAGTTTCATGGCGTGAACGCGACTTGTTTCGCTTCGTAATATATGAAATGGGAAAGAGGAAAGTCAAAAGCTCCTGCTGATTTCTCCAAGTGCTGCTGCTGTCCCATCTAGTGCCTCTCTCTCTCTCTCTCTCTCTCTTTACTTCTATCTTCTTTCTGGCTCGGTCTGTCGCATCGTCGTGGTGTCCCACTATCTCCGTCTGTCGGACTGTTGGCGGTTTCAAGCTGATGCTGTGCTGTGGCATCTAACGCTGGCTGTAAATGACTTAAGTGCCTGGCATTTATCTAGTGGAACGTGTTTTCCCCACTCCACACTTCCCACCTCATGCTCTGTCTCTCTCTGCCTGCCTTTTTTGCACAGCGCGTCATTCTCTCGTTGACATTGTCCTTGCTCCATCTTGTGCTCGTCACACCTGTTATGCGAGAGGGTGAGGGAAGGGGAGACGGGGAAAGATAATGGGAAGATCCCGGCAGAACAACTGTTTGCACATCAAAGTTTTTGGGAGCGGGAAGTGTGGTCTTTGATGGGAGAAGGGAGAGGGGGAGGGACGTTGGTCCAAAAGTTTTTACATCAAATTCATTTGGTCTCTTTTGTGGCGTAAGTGAATACCAATTGAATGCGAAATGGCTTTTCAACTTTGAGCCGGAGCCGGAAAACAGAAAGAAACGATGAATGAAAATAATAATAAAAATAATAAGAATAATAATAATAATACATAATAATAATAGAAATGCAATGGAAATTTGAGGCATCTTTTGTAGTTGCCGCCAAAGCCGCTTTTTGTTCGAGCTTCTCGAAAATATCTTTTGCACTCACTCGACTGCCTGCGCAGCACGTCGAAAGGCCGAGCGAATGAATAACTAAACTTTCTTTGAACTTGTCAAGGCGAAGTCAGCTGTGTGTGGAGACAAGTAGACGGAGAAGGACGTGTGGGGAGAGAGAGAGCCAATAGAGACTCTGGGGATCCCTGAACTCAAATGTTCACAGTTTTTGCGCTCCTTTCTCCCATATTCAATTGTATTTTCTAATTTTACATTCTTCGTTCTGTAATCTCTTGTTCTATAGATATTTTGTACCCATTAAGGTAGAAGGATATAGTAACTTGTTCAACGAAAATGCATGTTACAGGCATAAGAAGGCGAGGCAGACTCCACTAAGTACATATATTCTTGTTCAGTATCAATATCAGGCAATCAAGCCATATCTATCCATTTCGAATGATGAGATCTGCGTTTCTAAAAAAACTAAACACTGAATTGTTATGCAGCTTTTGGTCAACTTGTTTTTTCCAGTTTCAGGATGCCCCTGGCCACGGGGGCCCTTGTGCACTGCACACCCTGCACACGCATCGCTACGGACCTGTTTTCTATTCGCCTTTTTCTTTTTACTCTTTTCAGTATTCCTCTTTTGTCTGTCTACCCTGTGACTCTTGACTTTTCAATACCAGTTTTCTTTTTTTCACCTTTTTCACTTTTATTTTATAGCCTACTTCTGACTTACTATTCTTCCCTCAATTTTTCTACTTTCTATTCCCCAGATACTTAACTCTCTTCTCCTTGTTCTCTAATCTGGTAGTTCCACACTCTATTGTTATGTCACGACTTGCGTCTCTCCCATGTTTATTCAGCACTCTCCAACATTTATTGCTTCAATACCGACCATTCCCTGTTCTTCCCTCAGTTTCTCGATTCCAATTTGCGACCCCGACAAGATTTATTTAGCTGTTGTCTTGGCTGCGGCTCATTAAGTTGCTGCAACTATATTTGTTGTTGCTGTTGTCGTTGTTGCTGTTGTCGTACCCGTTGTCCTTGTACTCCTGGCACGGCCTGCCATTTTCCAAATAATTATACATTTACATTTTCATAGACAATTTCTGCGCAATCATGAAATCAACTTCATTTCTCGCAAATAAAGTCAACACGACGCAGCCGCTCGCCGGAAGCGGAAGTCAATGCTCGACGACGACGGCGACGAGCGGATTGCCCAGGTCCCCAGCATGGAGCAGGCAAGGCTGAGGCTCTTGCTGTCAATGTTGGTCCTCGGACTGGGCCTGGTCCTGGGACTGGCACCGGCACCGGCACCGGGTCCGGGTCATTGTGGCCGCTTTATCTGCACAACGTTTGCCGTTGATGTTGATGGGTATCTTTAAAAAGACATAAATCACCCGACGGAGTCGCCTCGCTCGCCCTATACACAGAATATTTATGTATATGCTTGTATGTTTGTGTGTGTGCGCTTGTGTGTGTGTGTGCGTGCGTTGGACATTTGGTCTAGGCCTGCTGTAATTAATCATGGGCCAAGGCGCTGACTTAATTTTTCTTTCTTTTGCATATTGTTTGGCACTTTGGCGCTGCTCCTGCCATTTCGCAGTGCAATTTACTCGCATAGCACACACACACATACACACGCTGGCATCAATATATGTACATAGAATATTCCTTGCTTCAATTTGTTGCCCAATTTCTCAAATGTTTTCCATCTGCAGCCTTCAACTTCAACTCAATTTGCTGTGCCACCGAGAAAAGCGTTTCAATTGCAGCAACATTTTGTTTGGACAAAACTTTGTGGAGAAAGCTTTTAGTGAAAACTCAGGAGAAACGTTTCTTTACACCACTTACGGTCATTCATGATCAATCAGGTAAAATTAAATCGAGTTTCGCAGGCAACAGGTTCACCTCATATAGAACATGGGCAGCATCAGGACAAGAGTAGTAGAGTAAGCAGTGGCCAAGGACAGTGGCGTGACTGTTTTTTTTAATGCATGGTTAATTTTAAACATTTTTATAGCATCGTTTGTATAGTAACCTCCAATAGTATGTTTTAATTGTACTTTATGTATGTAAAGGGAATATTTGATTGAGTTTTTAATAATATACAGCAGTGTAATGACTTGTTTAATTCAGACTACATTGTTGAAATATTTTTTAGATATTTGTATATTATATTCTCTGTATAGAACGTATATTACTGTCTTTCCTTGCTAGATCTAACAGTTCTCTATACGAGTAAGCTCAGCATTTGTTGTCTGTTCTGCAAATCATTTCAGTTCATTTTGAGTGTAAATATTCCAAATTAAATGTAGAAATTTTCTAGCACTTCGCTTAGTCACATTACTGCTGCTTGCTATAAACCAAGATGGTAGCCGTTAAGCTAAGTAAATGGCAAATGATAATTTTTTATTAGTTTCCGCCTTTGACTTTTCTGAGGTTTCGCCCGAGGAATGTTTGATAATTGTTTAATTTGTTGGACAGTGCGGTTGACTGTGTGTGTGTGTGTGGATGTAATATGCATTCAAATTTCAAGCTTAATTAAATTCCTTTTCCGACAGAGGCGAAAACCGCAAAATGTTATTGCAATTGCAATTGAAGCGAGCGAGCGACGACGCCCAGAAGGAAGTGTGATTAGGCTGAGCCAAGTGACTGACTGCTGACCACAATCACTGGGCGAGTGTGCGGCTCAGTGTGCTTGTGTATGTGTGCGTGCGTGTGTGTCTGTTTGACTGCGACACACGCACACATTGACACTTACACTTACTGAAGCTCACGCCCACAACATGCATAAGCAATTAATTATTTAAAGCCCAATAATCAGATGTTGTTCTGCCGCTTGTTGACCACGCCCACTCGCCCAGCAATGCCCCCGCAACAAACACGATTACAATTAAAACTTACAAGGCGTCGAAATGAACGCACACACACACACACAGAGGCAGAGACGAAGAGAGAGAGAGAGAGAGACACAGCCATAAAGTGTTGCGCACATGTGCGAGCAATTGAAGCGGCCACGCCCCACGCGCCCCCAAATGCGCAACTAGCGGCGGCTGCTGTGGTTGCTCTTGTTGTTGTTGTTGCAAGTTTATGAGCCGCACTGCCCGTTACATTCGTCATGCGGCCATTTTGTGTTCAGTTTCAGTTTTAGCGGGACTTGGACGAGAGCAAGGGGTGAGGGTGAGGGTGGTGTGTGTGGGGGAAGAGGCAACATTTCTGTTTATTGTTATGAGCGACCAATTATGCTGTGTGTGTGTGTGAGGGGGGAGTGGGGCTGCTTCAAAAGGGACTCGGGGAAGGTGGCTAGGAGAAGGGAGGAGGGGGGGGTCCGCTCGGCAGATTCACCGAAGATTTGAAGCGAGTGGCAATAATTTCCAAACGGCGCCCCATTTAATGTCTACAAACAATTAGAACTTATTTTTTTGTTGTTTTGTTTTTGTTTTTGTACCCTGTTGCCTTTGCCTCAGCTGCCTGCCCCGCCGACCCCCTTTGCACCCCCCCTTCGCCTCAGCCCTCCTGCTGTTTACTAACGCCGCTTTAATTTAACAACTTTGCCCAGTCCGGAGCAGAGAGTCACTCACCCCACACACTTACCCCACTCTCCCCTTTCCACATCTACCCCTCCCCCCACTCCCCTCCCCATCGCGCTTTGCTCTCACTCATTTGCCATGTCCGCCAGCAGGAGCAGCAGCCTCATTAGTCCTGCTCCTGTGCCCAAAGTTTCCCATTGCCAGCGAAAGCAAAAGCAATTCAAAACAACAATTTTTTTTCTGTTTTTTTTTTGGCTTTACCGTTATTCTGTCGCTTTTTTTTTCTGTTTTTTCGCAATTTATGTTTTTGTTCATGTGTTCTACAAACTGTTGGCCAAGCACTCGCCGCAGTTTGCTACACACACACTCACACATACACACGCACACATACACACACTCCACATTAACGACAAAATAACAAAAAACCTCTTGAACAGCGCCCGAATTTCATTCAGAAACCGGCGAGAAGTTCAACAAGTTGATACTTTAGTATTTTGTGGAAACACTTAATATAAAAAGCGCAAAAGAACTGATGAAATTGAATCCTAATGTCTGTGATAATTTTTATTTTTAAATAGGCACTCGTAATACCAAATTAAATTAAACATTATAAATAATTCGACTCGGAACAGAACCGCAGATACATGCAAATAATTCTTTATGATTTTCCACATAAACTTGGTATAACCAAAATGAAAGGCTTCCTTCGGCATGCCGCAGGTTTTGTACCCTTTGTAGTGTGCCAAAGTTGATCAGCAGCCGTTGAAACTCCTCTGCACACTTTCTGTTAAGAATTAACAGAGGGCGAATTCAAAAAAGCTGTTATGCAAAACGGCGCTCTCAATTCCTATCGCGGAAGAATGGTGCCAAAAGAGAATCAAGAATATCACACCATTAAACAGTTAGCTAATGCAGTTAGAGTTGCTTCGAGAATTTTCGACAGCGCCACCTTTCGTCTATAAATAGATGCTGAACGCGCATTTCTGCACAATAATTGGCGCCGAAGCTAAGCATCACGCAGCGAAAATATATATGTATATGTATATATTTATCGAAAATAAAATACGAGTGGCAAAATAAATTGTAAGTCCACATATTCTGGTTAAATTACCTATACTCACGACGGCAAAGTAATAATATATGCCAAAGGCATATCGAAATCGGAATCATATTCATATAATAATAGCCAGTGTAGAAAGTTTTATAAAAAGGTGATATTTGTGTTTAATCACACGCAATTGGTAAACTAATCATTGTGATTTTTACAGCGACAACGATTTCTTGCGGTCAATACCACTCATTGTCAGATACCCGTAAGATTGGTCAACTTGGTGTCCAATAAGCGTGGGTCTGCAACGTAGTGGACGCAAAACACATTTTTCGGAGTATCGCTACATTTGCTCATGTATGAGTGCGCTGCAACTCTTCACACAGTGAGACTACGTGGAATTCTTATCTTGCACCACGGCGTTAGACTTTTCGCACCGCGTGGCTGCACCTAACCTTTTTGCGTATGGTGTTGAAGTGCCCAACGCAGATTTCGATCGACGTGCAACGCACGCCCAGGTGACATGGCACTGCCATAAAATCTAGATCTTTCGTCTAAATGAAATATCTCTAAATAATAGTTTGACAATAGTATTAATTAATTTGTATTTCCTATAACTAGCATAAACATTGTAAAAATGTGTGCATGAGGAATTATCACAATCATCTATAATTTTCCATACACATCACACATGAATCTACCATAATCATTTAAGTATTTTTGGCAACAGCGACAGCTCAACAGCTCCTGCATCGAAGGGCCCTACGACAGCATGAAGCGGATTTCGTGAGTGAGTAAGATATCTAAAAACCCCGTATGTATAAACAAAAATGATTATGGACAGTCAATTACGTGCATCCCAATAACCCTATTTCGAAATCAGTCATCCATAAACCAGTCCATTGATCAAACCGACTTACATAGAACCTCCTTTTATTTTATCATCTAGTTAGAGAAGTAAAAGTGCACTTAATTTTTATTCTTATGAGGCCGTAGGACCAGATTAGGAAAGAACCCCGCCCCATCCGGCGAGCAGAAAGCCCGGAGCAAGAAGTGCACGAAGCCTAGTCAGTCATACACAAGTTGAATTTCCTTTCGATGAGAAGACGTTTCAACGCGCATACTACACCTTGCAGGTTCTTATCTCTCTCGATCGTTCCTATACTTGCTGCATATAATGGTGTAGAATTAAATGGTTTTCTGTATATTCAATTTTATGTCTCACAGTGATTTGCACTGATAAGATATTTCTAAAATCAGAACTAGTCTTAATACAAAACCATTCATTTCGAACGATTGTTCCTATTGCAGCTATATGATATAGTTGTCCGATTTTGATAAAATTTTGTATACATATTATATATATATAGAATAAGTCCGATATAGTAAATTTGATAAATATCTTGATAAATAAAAGAAATCGGCCGATAGTTTTTATGACAGCTGTACGATATATCGGTCCGATGTGACTCATTCCGACTTATTTACAGCGTGCAGCAATATGAAGCATGTGTGCCAAGTTTCATGAAGAAAACTGAAAGATTATATTGCCTTTTTTAAAGGTATAAAAACGAATGTATTACGAAAGATTATGATTACAAATAGTATAAATACTCAAAAGAAAGGGTGTAGGGGTGGCGGTGTGGGGTGTTTATTCCGATTACTTCTTTACCTCATTTCCTCGAAGCATGGACGGATGAATATCTGGGGTTTTTCAGTTAGAAAATTATGAATCTTGGTCCCGTCATTGCCGATGGCGTAAGCAAATATCTGACCTTGCGCACAGATGGCGCACCTGGTGATCGCCTGATTCATCATGTTACCGTATTTAATCCCAATGCACGATTCAGTATCCCAGTAATTGTATATGCCGTCCGAGCCGGCAGTGGCGAGAGTGCCGTGCACCGGGTGGAATGCCAAGTCATTAACAGGGGAAACATGATTGGCCGGCATGGAAGCCATGTCCCGGTTGCACATGAAGTCGAAGTCTTTGTGCGCCTCACTTGCGTTGACGTGCTTTATGGCTACCTGACCCTCAATGTTCGATACTGCATAGCCACGGGGAACATTTTCATGATCCCTAAATATGGCTATGGACCGATGATCGAAGTTTAGTGGAGTCCTTTGGCGCGTAAACTCAACGGGGCCATTTGCCAAATTGTAGACTATGACTAAAGGATCAGCAGTGCCAATCGCGGCTATGGGATAGTCCACAGCGGCGCAGCAGCAGCGTTCAGGTAGGTTGATAACCATCATTGGAATAGCCGACCGAGTGTCCCAGAACTTGACAGTCCTATCCAAGGAGCCTGTCATAACGCATTTATAGTTGGCTGCATTGATCACGTGGCAAGTACGGACGGGTCCGTCGTGTGCAGCCACTTGGATCATCTGATCGGACCCCAGGTCCCATAGATGTGCCATGTTGTCGCAGCACGAGATAAATACTTGTTTGGCATCCTCGGTCCATGAAACGTCCATCACGGCACCGCTTAGGACCTTCATTGCCTTGGGCACTGCTCGCAGTTCTGCTTCGTCCACCTCCCAACAGCGCACAGTCTTATCGCAACTGCCGGCGATGAGGAAAGCGTTAGGCATTTGAGGTGACGTTGGGCTGAACTCGAGAGCAGTGACAGTGTCATCTGGTGGCGAGACAACCTCAACGTCGTTCGTGGAATCTGTCTTTACGTATGGAAACGCGTACATCGTTTTTAGTTTTATAATGTATTGTCTGTTTTTTTTTTTTGTATTTTATAAAAATTCGGAGTGACTGTCGACTTATAATTTAAAATGGAAAATGAGAATTATACAGGTATGAAATATAGAGTACTCGCTACGTCGAGTGCAAAGCCAGTTATGTTATTTGTTTTCATAAAAAAAAATACAAACGCTACAGTCAGGAGCTGACTGTATAAGGCCATGGATTATCATAGTATACCGTAGGCAATAAGTATAGGTATGCATTTCTAGCGCGTACCAAATTTCATTATATGTGCTTCTTCTTGATTTTTTTGGCACGAACTAAGAATGCATATTGCGTCTTGTCGTTTTGTCTAATGTCTCACCATTTTCGACGACTACGAGACATGTTCAGTGGCTGAGTGGACTATGTCCCGGACTCTAAGGCGGCCAATGATATTGAGCGTGTTCGAGGTTCGATTGCTGCCGCCGATCAACATGTGAAATTGTTTTGTATTTCATAATTTTTTTAAATAAATTAAAAGCTCAAAAACATTAAAGTGGGGCGGCGGCGGTAGGCGATTTTTAAGTGTAATATGTAATTAGAACTTGGTTTTCTTTCGTCGGTACACAACAGCTATTTGTACATATTTATGTATATACACGTACAGTCGTGCAATAATGTGTGTTGAAGTGGGACGCCAATAAATACATGTGGATATGCAGACATGTATGTATGGGCGTCCCACTCGCACATTCATAACTTTACAAGGGCTTATGATCTCTGTTATTTTCTAGCATTCTAATTGCAAAATATTGAGAGCAAAACAAAATAGGAAACATCCAATTGGAATCTTACTTAATTTGCAAAGTCATAACAGACAAAATACGGAAAGAGTGACGGCATTGAAGAACGCATTAGTTCGCGTTTTTTTATTGCGTGCTGAATAATATAAAAATACTTAGCTTTATTTATAAATAATTAATATTATTTATAGGTATTATAATTTGATTGTCTTTCATATGAAAACAAAGTAATGAATATTTTTTTTATTTATATTGAAATTTAATTAAATAATTTAATTTGTTTGACTGTAACTTTTCTTTTAGTTTATTAGAATAAAATAAATAAACAAAATAAAATAAGAAATATTTAATCAATGAAAAAATTCGCACCCTCCTCAACCGGGAGTTGAACTCACGCACTCTCTCGCAGCCGTCCGCCACTCTAACCACTCGGCCATTGCCTCACTCCTTAGCCCATCGGCAAAGCTGCATTGTGAACCAATTCTGTTACCATACAATGCAAATAAAAAGTTTAATAAAATGCTGTGTGTCTGACGCTAGATTTGAGCTTCGGTATGCTTGCGTAAATTAGATATGCTTAAGTATAGTATATATGTTCAAAGTGAGTTTAATTCGTATTATATCTCACTTATTTATTGTCCGATTTAAATGAAATTTTCACATAACGCCCGTGGCAAGGTATTTGTTATGTAAGATATATGTACAACTTTGGTTGTTGAGCTAATATTGTAGTTTTTAAATAGTTATTACTGATTTATAGAAGCGGTAAGGGGCGTGTCCAAATTTTAAAAAAACTTTGAGACACTGCAATATATACGTATGTTGTCACAAAATTTGATGACTCTAGCTCTTACAATTTCTGAGATCCAGGTATTCATACAGACAGACAGACAGACAGACAGACAGACGGACAGACAGACATGGCTCAATCGACTCGGCTACTGATACTGATTCAGAATATATATAGTTTATGGGGTCGGAGATGCCTCCTTCTGCCTGTTACGCACATTTCCGTTCCGACAAACACAATAGACCATGAATTTTTTTAAAATCCATGGCCTAAAAACTTTGCCGTTGTCAGTGTTGTTAAAGACTGAAAGCGAGAACCGAAGTGGAATTGAAAAGGCTGCTGCTTTTTTTGAGATGAAAACTGAGGGTTTCCTGTTTCAATTACATTATAATTATTTCATATATTCTATATTCGGATTCGTACAAAACTTTACTGCTCATTGCCAGTGTTGGGCAATTCCCTACACAAGTGCAATTACTGCCATCTTGTCTTATTCTACTCTCCACTTCGATTGCAAAGCCAGTTATTTTAGTTGTTTTAATTTCAAAATTCCAGTTCTAATACAACTGAACCCCGAAGCTCTATTTATATGCAACATTAAGGTTTCTGCTTCAATTGCAATGCTCTGATTCGCATCATGTAATACATATATAATTATATCGTGATTCGCACAAAACAGTATTGCTCGTTGCCAGTGTTGGGCAAGTGCCTCATATTATTCAACGTGAAGTTAAGAAAAGTAAGATTAAATTTACGCAAAATAATGAAACGTTCCTCGCGAACCAATGATATCGGGCGAAAAGGAAAGGAGTAGCTGATAAACGAGAAGCAGCAGACAGAAAATAAGTAGAACTGGCGAAGACTGAGAAGAGAGGAGCAGTTAAAGAAAGAGGAGCTGCGGCAGGTGGAGCAGAGCAGAGAAAAGCAGCGTAGCGACAGAAGAAGCCACCGCAACAGCGCGTGTAATACCCTTGACACGATGTACTAAACTGTGTATGCGAGAGTCTCTGTGTGTGTGTGTGTATATGTATGACTGTGTACGTTTGTGTATGGCTGAGCGTGTGTGAGGCGACCAAATACGTGATAAAAATTATGCTACATGCAACTTGTAAGCAATAAATCTTCGATTTATTACAAAATAATTAAAATTAATGAGCAAAAATTGAAAATACGCACGTGTCGCGTCTCCATAATTATATATATATACATTTATATGGCAGATATATACATATATACCAGGACTGTAGAGGGTCTGTCTGTGTGTGTGTTCGTGTGCATTTAGTTGACATGAAAAAAATGAAAACCATAAACTTGGACAATTGGCAAGCGCCATAAATTGCATGTGGCTGTAAAAGTCATAGATCTAGTCGAGAATGGGAGAGAGAGAGAGGGAGAGGCAGTGAGGGAGATAGAGAAAGGCAGAGAGTGAGTGGGAAAGAGCAGGAGAGGGAGATAGAACTACATGCATGCAAAGCAAAAGGGCTCGCTGCGCTGCGCTCTTTGTAATTGCTATAAATATGCGTGTTATATGAACGCTTCCGGCAGCAGCAGCAAACTGGCAAAATGGCAAACAGAAGAGGGGCTGGGGTTAAAGGAGGGCAGCTGCCATATTTACCATTATGCTGGGTTTTTAATTGCGCAAGTACGTACGCTACACACGGTCTGGCGCGCCGTCCCGCATGCCTTTTGCCCTTTGCCAGCATGTCTGTGCGTGCGTATGCCTGCGCTGCGGTTATGTTGAGCTAATGATGCTTGCATATTTTATCAACATGAACAGCGTGTGCGTTGCGTATCTATCGCATCATAAATAATATGCGCAGGTAGATTTTTAATTTTATTAAAACGCAGGAGCAGATAAACCGAAATGACACGCAAGCAGAGAGAGGGACAGAGAGAGGGAGTGCCCGGATTTTATTTACCTATTGAAGTATTTATCCTTGCATCTATTGACGTCATCGTCAGCCATCGTTGCTGCAATTGAAAGCCAATCAGTCGCTGCAAGTCGCCCATGCAATATTAATCCCAACACATTTATTAAATAAGTTTATTTATGCGAATATCCTGTTGCCGACAGTGAGCAGCGCGGGTAGTTCGAACAATAGCTCTAGTAATGTAGTACATTAGCAGGCAGATCCCATTCCAGGGTAGCTGCTCGTCGACCAGTGCGCAGTTATGTTGGTGCAAGCAGCAATTGAATTTGCTGACAACGAAGCCAGTTTGCAATCTGCAACAGTTTTCATTTAGCAATTGACGGCTGTAAATTCGCGATAAACTCGCACGCTGTTAATTTGCTTTGCACTGAAATCAATTACAGTTGTAAAGGAGCTCATAAAAAGTGTGCAACAAACTGCAAGAGGGGAACAAGGCGGGTACGGGCCGAGGCGAGGTTGTCCCCGAGTACTTGTCGCACTTTATGAATGCCATTTATTTTCCAAATACTTGCGATGCACTCGTGATTGCCAGTGACATTTGCAACTTCAACTAGAAGGGGAACTATGCAAGCAGGTAGGGTTGCAGGGGAGAGGATGTAAGGATATATATATATGAATTTTATTAAACATTAAAAGGCGTGGCCAAAACCTAATTTGATCTGCGTGCATTTGTCGGCATTTATTTTTGGTAGTCCCAGCTGTAATCTATGAGATCAAGATTTTCAAACGGTCGGACAGACAGATAGACAGCGCAGACACACAGATGCACATGGCTATATAAACTCAGCTGTTGATGCTGATTATGAATATATATAGTTTGTTTGGTCTTCCTGCCTGTTACATACATTTTCGGTCGGCACAAAGTTATAATACCCTTCTACCCTATGGATAGCGGGTCTCCTCAAGCTTCGTTTAATAGGTAAATTCATGTAGGGACCTTACTCGCAGTTTTCAGGTTTAAGAATAGAAAAGATAAAACACCTTACCAACACAACGATCATTCATTTTATTCGAGATAGTTATCAAATTTTCAAGATGAGCTGCCATCTGCAGTTATCGGAACAACAGTTTATAAAATAGATATTCACAGCAGTGCGCAGCAGATGGTTTTATTTGGTATATAAAAGGTTCTGAACTTGGTGGTGTCTTTAGGAAGCATACATGCGATTGATGTGATCTTGGTATTTGGTCTGAATGTTCTTGCGCTTCAATTTGTATGCTGCAGTCACAAGATTCATTTCCGGAGACCAGACATCTTCGCACAGTGTTATGGCCGCTGGCACTTCATTCTTTAGTAGCTTGGACTTGCTGGCATGCGCCTGTATCTCCACAAGCATTGCTGCTGTCATGGCAGGCGACTCGCAGAGTTCAGCGAATGACTTACCACCGAGATTGATGCTTTCGGCCAACTGAGTCATTTTTTGTTGATTTGGAACGATCAGGGCGACTGTGTACTGCTTGCTGGAGTCAGCGTAGGCACAGATATTGTCGATAAGAGCGCAGGTCTTCAGCTCCATCTCGATCTTGCCCAGCGAGACATACTCGCCGGCCTGCAACTTGACGAGATCCTTTTTGCGATCGATGACCTTGAGTGTACCGTCGGGATGCATTTCTCCAATGTCCCCGGTTATGAACCAGCGGCGTCCGTCCTCCTCGAAGAATTCCTCGGCGGTCTTGGTGGGCATCAAGTAGTAGCCCTGGGCCACACAGTCGCCACCGATAATAATCTCGCCCTGGGGAAAGGGCTTGTTGTTAATGTTATACTGACCTTCTTCCCAGTTGACTAGCTTAATGTCACAGACGGTCAGCGGGTTGCCAGTGCGACCATAGCTCGTGTCCATATTGTGCATTACAGCGCCCGAGGACGTAGTCTCTGTGAGGCCATAGCCCTGTACGACTCTTAGGCACAGACAATTTTGGACGTACTCATGTGTTCTGGCCGAGAGAGGAGCGCCCCCGGATAGAATGAGTCGCATACGGCCACCCATAGTCAAGGAGGCTTTCCTGAACACCACTAAGTCCATTAGTGGCGTACGAAAGCCACGATTGATCCACTTCACCTTGTAGCTATAGCAGTACTCGAATATCTGCTTTTGAAAGTCGGAGCTCTCTTTGATCTTGTCATTGATGCCTTTCGAGATGCGGTCGAGTATGAGAGGCACCGCTGTCATGCACGTGGGCTGAAGAACCCTGGCGTCACCTTTGCAGCCTCGCTTTACCTTGCCGCCTGTATCGGACATGGTCAACGGGGAGGAATACCCGATGGACATGCCTACCATGAAGCACACACATTCTGCTAGAAGCTCGAACACATGTGCCAGTGGTAGGAACGCAATGAGTATGTCCTCCGGCATTAGGGGGACCATGTCGCAGAAGCCCTTCATGGTAGCGATGCAATTCTTGTGGGACAACAGGACGCCCTTCGGAGTGCCGGTAGAACCAGACGTGTACATAATGATGGCGATGTCATCAGTCTTCGGAGGAACACCCTCTGTGGAGTGTATTAATATTTTGAATATACCATTGTAATATTATTACTATTTCGTTGGGCTTACTCCATTCCTAATGAAGCAAACCATACCTACCTAATATCAACCTAACCTAATCTTACTCTCATAGAATTAAACATAGCCTAAGATAACTTTACTCAACGACTACTACATGGTATGGTTGGTTATAATAAAATTAACTACCACCTTACTTTGCATAACCTCACTTTACATGTCTAAATAAACCTCATTTTACATGTCAACATAACCTTACATAATATTAATCAACCTAACCTTATCTTACTTTCCTGGAACATTACATAACCTATGATAACACATAACATAACCTATGATAACTTTACTTAACGTTACTTGGCATGATTCCTTATGGTTGGTTACAATAAAATGAACTACCACCTTACTTTACATAACCTCACTTTACATGTCTAAATAAACCTCACTTTACATGTCAACATAACCTTACATAATATTAATCAACCTAACCTTATCTTACTTACCTGGAACATAACATGACCTATGATAACTTTACTTAACGTTACTTGGCATGATTCCTTATGGTTGGTTACAATAAAATGAACTACCACCTTACTTTACATAACCTCACTTCACATATGTAAATATGTATACCTATTGTAGCTTAAGCTTATCAGTAAACTCAACATAACCTTACCTAATATTAATCAACCTACCCTAACCTAATCTTACTTTCCTGGAACCTAACACAACCTATGATAAGTTTACTTAACCTTACTTGGTATGATTCCTTAGTATGGTTGGTTACAATAAAATGAACTACCACGTCCCCTTGCATAACCTCACTTAACATGCCAAAGTCATTATGTGTATAGTAGTTCAAGCTCATCATTACTACTTTACAGAATCTGAACTAATTTTAACCTGCATTAAAATAGCTGAGCTTCTTCCAATTCGCAACCCACTTTCTAATACTTTAGCTCTCTGTGTTTGTGACTGAACTGTTGGCTTTGCTTAGTATGTTTAATACCCACCACATTTGCTGCAGCTTCCTTTCTTATAGAGCTTCATAAATGGCATTATTGAGACGCGATCATTGTTTGTGTAACCAGACGGTTCGCCCCGTTGCAATTGATCCTCCATGTAGACGATTTTAGTTACCTTTGGGCACTGACTCAGCAGTTCCATCACCTTGGGAAACAGATCGTACGATGTGATGATTGTGCTCACTTCCGTCTCGTTGATACAATGGACGATGCCATCATCGCCCAGTGTCGTATAAATGGTGACAATGGGCATGGAATGCTTGAAGCAGGCGTGGGCAGCGATCATCCACTCGTAACGTGTCTCGGCAAAGATGACGATCTTCTGGTATGGGCTGTGACCCCATTGACGCAGGCCTTGACCAAAACCGGTCGCCATGCGTTCTGATTCCTGGTACGATTTCCACTTGTATTCGCCCATGTTGTATTTTTTGAAGACACGTCCGTTCGACTGCATCTCGTCCTCCTCGCTGAACTTCTGCCGTGTTCCCAGGCAATTTCGCGATGCATATGTTCGGGCAACAAAAGAGAAGACCTTCTCCAACGTGTCAATGTTCTCTTGCAGCATTCGCACATGCACCGATCTCGGCGGTTCATTGCTGCGATAGGTTACTGCTTCCCGCTCGCTTTTGATGATTCTTGATTTGTTGATCTTTGCATTCTGTTCATGCTTCCACGGGGACTGTAATAAGAAGTACACGGGAATCGTGAGAATGTCGTAGAAAAACAGGAAAACCTTCATGGCAAACAGGGCGCACTGCTGCCAGGTGGTCGACATTATTTCATAGTTTTTGTTTTTTTCACAGCAGTACACATATAAAGTATAAAGATACATGTATAAAAATATATTGATATAAATACATATACAAATTTAAGAAGGGGTTTTTTGATTTATAAATATTTTTTCAAATTGCCTGATACACGTATGACAGACTTATAACTGACTCCCTGCTCAAAAAATTACTTCATATCCAATATTGGTATTATACAATATATTCAAGCCGTTCTTAGTTTTGCTTTTTGTGATTCGGATAAATAGAAAAATTTAATAGAAAATATTAGGCTTGACTTAAAATTAGACAAGCAAACTTACTGACTCGCTGCATTTGATTGCCAACCCTCGAATTTAATTATTATAAATCTTGCATGGAGAGGGAGTAGAAAACAGTTTTATAACATGGAGAGAAATGGTATTTATCAAACAATATTTGCATTTTAATCTTCTGTTAATCCTGCATATTTTTTCGAGTCTGCAAATGCTTCACACAGTTGGAAAGTACCTAAATCGATGCCCCAAAATACTTCTCACTCTTCAAATGGTCGAACATTTTTCACTTAAGCTAGTAAACATAGCCAGAAGTTTTATTTTTCTCAATTTTTGCAATTTACAAGGAATGAAAGCAGATTTACACAAGAACAAGGCCATAAAGCCAGACAGGCAGCTGAAAGATGTTGTTGTTGCTGTTGTAGCCGATTATTTTGATGTTCATTATGTTTGTTCGGCGATGTGTAAGCAAAATTTGAAATTGAAAAAACACAAAACTGGACGATTAACTGACAAATGATGTTCAATCCTTGGTCCTAAGCAAATAAATATCTCTTAAAAATAACGCAGCTGCCCCGCCTTTCCTGTATTACTCCTCCTCGCCCACTTCTGTGCGTACCAATAGCAAATTATGTGACGTTGCGTCAAAGGAAAAAGAAACTTTCAAGAAACTCCCATAAGTATGCAATACATTTCGCTGTCTCCCGTCTCTCTGTGTTCTAAAGCAGCGAAATAATGAAATGGCGCCCAATACACACACACACACACACACACATAGGCACATATACAATCGCATACACTGACACAGAGTCGCACACACAGCATCCCCATAACACGTTCGCTCCGCTGTGTTATAAACAAATTCACACATTTCGAAATTCGAATTTCGAACTGACTCGAAGCCAGCTTCGTGGCACGTTCTCTTTCGTCACATCTCCCTCTCTTTGGCACAGAGAGCGTCAGTTTGTGAGTTCTCTTAGTTGGCTCTCTGCGGCAGCGGCAAGCGATAGAGCAGGAAATTGCTCGGCAACGAGCTGCGGCCAACTGTTTGTTGACAAGCTCAAAACACACGCGCTCACACACACACACACACACACACACACACTTGCACACGCACTGAGGCACATACCACATGCTAATCAAATTTCACATTAGCGACTGTTTTTATTCGCGCTCTTCGACTACATTTAGTTGATCCAACTAGCGACTTGTTTGCCAATTGCAATTATCGCAGCGTCGCCTCGCCTCCCCTCGCCACGCCTCGTCGCAGCGGTGAAAGCGAACGACGCTTGACAGAAGGCGGCGAAAACTTAATTGCAGCAAATAAATCATAGAAAGCGACAATAAACAAGTGCGAGTGGACATTGGCGGACTGCTCGACGCGGAGATATCCTGTAGTGGGTTGGGCAACAGTTATCGACTTGGACTAGAAGTCTCCTGTGTTGAGAGAGTTAAAATAGCTTAAAAGACATGACATACTTAGAGGTAAACAGAGAGAAAGTACAAACGGAACAGGATCAATAGATATGAAGACATAGGTACTATAACGTATTGTATCTATGTAAAAATAAATACAAAGCTACATTCTCCATTCTGATTCCCTAACAATCAATGAATCGAAACGAAGAAGAAAATTGATGACATAAAAATCGAAAAGTTTGTTGAAAGCATAAAGTGCCTCAGTGTGCCGTTGCATTTATTAACACGAATATTTATAAAGTTTCTTATTTGCATTTATTCCATTAAGGAATGCATCACTGTCATTAAAGTTCCGCTATAGCATTCAATTGTACTCCTCAGTTCCGCACCTAAGTCACAGAATAAATTTTAAAATTAATTAATTTTGTGTTTTTCGTTTGGACAACCCTTGGCTCGATTTAAATGCCAGGGTATTTTCAGTGCGCCCAGACCAAATATGGCTATTCACACGTTTCGTTGTTGTTGTTGTGTGGGTGTGCGTGAGCAAAATGTGAAAGAAATTATTGGTGGCGGGTAGCCTGGACAGGCCAGTTCACCGCAATGGACGCACGGTGTGTACACACATGTATATGGGTATGTCACTCTGTATCTATGTGTGTGTGTGTGTGTGTGTGTGTGCCACAAGGGGCAGTAGCAATGGCTACGGCGACTTCAGCTGCGTTTCGCACATAAATGTCAAGTGCGCGTGTTGCTCATGTGAAGCTCGCACTGGCCCACGAAACCACGTACGCAATACATACGCAACTTAAGTAGCTTTGCACACACAAATACACAACCACACACACTCACACACAGCGGCACGTTGTCAATGCAGCGCTAAGTCGCCGCACACACACACACCGACGTCAGGAACACACTGGAGGAACATTCCTCGATGATGAATGCGCATAAAGTCGCCATAAATAAAAATTTTCGGCCCAGATATTTCCGTCTCAGTTGTTGCTGTTGTTGTTGTTGCTGTTTGGTTGGTGTTGCCAGCCGCAGCCATTGTTGCTATTGTTGCATGGGCTGTGTGATATTATGCCGGAAAGAAAAATCACACGCTTCGAAAGTTTAAACGACTTAATTCGCCCCGAAAACGGGGCGTGGTTGGCAACCACAGCACGGCATGGCATGGCAAGGCGCGCTTCACTAGCCACGCCTTCCATCCCCTGCCTTGCCTGCTGTTGCTGTTGCTATTGCTGCAGCAGCAATTTGTTGATTTTTGCCTTTTTGATATTTCCTTCGATATTTGTTTCTCAGTTGTTTGCGGCTCGCATAATTGTTTTTTTATTCAATCGTCGTTTTTCTTGTTTTTGCTTCCTTTGTGTGTTTCTGTTTTTTTTTTGTGTTGAGGTACAAAATTGATGATGGACATCCTTCAAAGATATGTGTGCTCCCGTCGATCTGTGTATGCGTGTGTGTGTGTGTGTCTCACACGGAAGCGCGCTTCGCCGACGCCATTTCAAGTTATGGCTGCCCAGGCACGAACCGTGCGGTTTAGCTGGTGACAGCCAGCAGATCGAATAAGTTGAGCTAGTCCAGGCGAGCAACACAGAGAGAGAGAGAGAGGGAAGGACGGAGAGAGGTTGAGTGCATAGCTATATGTTATGTCGTAAGTTAGTTATAACTCTACGGTGTTTGACGCGTGCTGAAGCGTTCTTCTTTGACTTTGATTTCGCACTGAATTCATATTTTTGATAGATGAGTTATAGAGGTTTTCTAAAAAATGACTTATTCATATATGTATACTTTGTATATGAGTTCTGAGGGTAAAGAAGACTAAACACATTTAACTGCTCTGGCCCTGCCTGATAATAAACTATGATAAGAAAGGCTACTTTTGGCACTCCGAAGATTCTTTACCCTTGCAGGTTCTTATATCCTCCGATCGTTCCTATACTAGTGATATATAATGGTGCAGAATTGTTTATGTTCAATATTATATGAAACTTTTATTGGCACTGATAAGTTAAGTAATTTCTTAAACCAAAACTAGTCTTCATATAATAACCTTGAATTCAGTCGATTGTTCCTATGGCAGCTTTATGTTTTAGTGGTCTGACTTTTATGAAACTTCATATGCATATTTAATATAAAGAGAAAGACTGATGTACTAAATTGTGGTTGTTATATCTTGACAAATAACAAAAATCGCCCGATATGGTAGGTTACATTCAAATCGTGGCACATTCCATTGCACAGTTTTTAATGGTAACTGAAACTGCAGCCAGTTAACAGCAAACTTGGCCAGGTTGGAGTGGAGAGGAGGAAGTTTCGGGGGGTCTGAGCAGAGCGTCGCCATCGCCTGTGAACTAATCTGATTAGCATCCAACATGGTTAAAGCCTAACAAAGCTCGTTTGGCTCAGAGGGTTGTCATCAGGCCGTTTTTAGTGTCATTCGCCGAAGCCGAGATGAAAGAAAATTCCAGTTTTTCACGCTTTTTCACTTGGTTTCCTTTTCGCTGTCGCTGTCGCTTTGGTTTTTGCTTTTGTTCTTCTTTTCTTTTTGTCGTTTCAGTGTGAATTTGCCAAATAAAATAAAATGCCTCGACATTTTTTTTTTTGGTTGCTTTGGGGCAGCACGAAAAGTGCAGCCAAGGCGGCAAGGAGGCAGAGCTTGTGTGGGCGTGGCCAGCCCCAAACTTATGCAAATATGCCACACTGAGCGAATATGTGCGGCGCATGGCATCGGAATCGGGCATAACAGAATCTGATTCTGAATCTGAATCGAATAACAACAGTTCAAACAACAACAACAACAACAACGGCAACAACAACAACAGTTGAACCATGTCTAGCCACGTTCGCAATGCCGACAATCAACTCGATGCGAGGTGAAAAGCGGCAACTCCATTCAAAATTCAAGCAAATCCTCGACTCGAGCTCGTATCCGTTTTGCCCGAGACTTGATCCTTCTTCCCCCTGGCCCCTCGAGCTCTTCCTCTATCCGTGCTTGTTGATTTTACAGGAGTTTCACGTATGAACATTCGGGTATTTTGAACTGAGCACTTGATGCCTCAAATTGGAATACAGTTATGAATGCGGTTGCAAATACGAGTCGACCGGCAGATACAGATGCAAATACTGGTAAAATCTTCATAACTTTCTCTTCTTT
This sequence comes from Zaprionus capensis, assembly GCA_018903675.1. Taxonomy (NCBI): domain Eukaryota; kingdom Metazoa; phylum Arthropoda; class Insecta; order Diptera; family Drosophilidae; genus Zaprionus; species Zaprionus capensis. The sequence goes on along the minus strand of JAEIFN010001074.1, from coordinate 1,237,005 downwards.
CGCCTTCAAAAGGCAACATGTGCTGCGCGAATTACAGGCCTGGTTAAGCATGGTTCGATCTGTTCTCCTCTCGTATCATACTCTCTGTCCCTCACACTCTCTTCCATCTCTCTCAACTGTCTGCAGATTATGCATCGACTTTCGCGAATTTGCATAAACAGCAGGCAAGCAAAACACGAAAAGTATCTCAACATGTGTGAAGGCTGCTTTGCTAATACTCTGCCAGAATAACGACATAGATACGTCTTTGGAGAATGCCAAAGCAATACGTATTCATGTGGATAAGTAAAATATAGCAGTGGTGAATAGGTTTGAATATATCTCGAGATGAATGAGAATTGGTTTAGTTTTGCTGTTATGGAATAAGAAATGTTGGCAGTCTAAAGGAATTAACAGAAAGAACCTCAGCTGTGAATGTGAATGCCTAAGGTTAGGTGTCGAGACTTCTCACTGCTTCTGTTGGGTAATGCCATACAGCTTCCTCAACCATCTTGTGATATAATGTAAGCGCTTAGGCTATATGTGGCGCCACGATGCCTGCATACGAATGGGTCACATTGAAAAGCAACCCTTTTGCCGTTAAGACCGTTTAGGGGGGATAGGTGCCTGGCAGGAAGGAGGGCATAGGTTTTGAACAGGTGCACGAGTAATCGACGTATGTTTAGTTGTAAATTTGCCTAGCCCTTACCGGATTTGTGTTGTATCGGCCCAAGTCTCGACAATTAATGCGAGAAATTTGATAACTCAATCCGATTGATGCTGGCAGGGTTGCAGGTAAAACAGTTTGAGCGCAGCTGGCACAAGCGACTCGCAAAACGGAACATGAATTACAAATTCGAAGCCGTAGTTGAAACCGAATATGGAATCCGTTAGCCGTTATCCTGGCTGATTTTGCCGTTCATTGTGCTTTTGTGCTTTTCAATAGGGTATATTGACTTGGCTTAGATGTTTGCAATCCTGACTTTTCCATAAACAAAGAATATATGTTCTTGATCAACGTAAACAGGAGATTCGAATCAGCTTTGTCTGATTATCTGTTCGTCTGTCTGTTAGCATTTATTCAGAACTTCAAGAGGAAAATTAGTGAACTGGAAGGAAATAATAATAATAATAATAAGAATAAGAGAAAAGTGCAATAACTTACAAGGGTATAAAAGCTTTGGTATGACGAAGGAAATCTTCTTATTCTGTTTTGCTGTTTGTCCTTTTTTTTGAGAAATCACAACTGGTCAACGCCACTTGAACCACAAGACCGAAGAAGTACCGACGCAGGTGGCTGCGGTTGGCTCCTAAAACAGGGAAAAGACTCCGACAGGATGGCAGGTGTCCTCGCTTCAGCAATGCCGATGCCTTCTCCATTTGAGCTCATTTTCATGCAATGCAGCGCCCGACTTTAGCCATTTTACTCGTAGGCTTAACGTTTGTTTTCGTCGTTGGCTTCCAAATGGATGGCCAACTCCGAGCTAGACAGCCAGGCAGCCAGGCAGGCACGCAGGCAGTCAGCATCCACCTGCGTCTGGCAGGCCAAATGGATGCGATGCTGCTGGGTCAGGAATGGAAATCAGAGCTCTGCGAGGAGTTTTTTTCGCCAGTAACTCGAAGTCCAAACTTAGCTCTGGAATTCATTGTTCGCTCAGCAGCATTTGCATCGCCTGTAGAGCTCAAGATAAGTGCGGCAAATATGGTAGAGGTTGATGCAGGAGAACAGTTATAAGGCCAATGCCTTAACAGAGATTAAGGCAAGGTATACAATGACACAAGTACCGTTTCAGCTTTCGCTCGTTCAGAATATATTTATATGAATTATAAAGCACAGATGAACTTTGTTTATAACTGATTTATTTATTATTTAAGTCATTTATTGGAACTGATTGGTTTAATTTGTAAGTTAGAGTTGTACCGTTTAGTTCAGACTTAGTTCGTTTGAACTACTCTTCAAACTGAACTAACGAACTAAATCCCTGACTTTAGTTCGTTGGTCTTTTGGTCTTTAGTTCATTGGTCGTTTGGTCTTTAGTTCATTGGTCTTTTGGTCTTTAGTTCATTGGTCTTTAGTTCATTGGTCTTTTGTTCTTTTGGTCTTCGAGTATTTTGTTCCTACCTTTAGTTCGTTCGTTAGACCGATAGATAGTAACAGACCGAAGGAGCTTGTTGCAACCAAACAAGGTCGATAAGCTCACATTCCTGCATAATAATATGATATAGTTACATTATTTAATATATGTATATTCTTAGCGAACATATTAATATCAACCAAAAACATGAAGTTCCTTTTTAACTTGAAGCAAATATTATAGTAGTAATAATATATTATATATTTTTTTGTTCGTTTTTGATTTTTTATTTGTAATTTAAATTTAAACATAATTAAGCTTAATATATTTTCAATACCACATGCAACTATTTTTTATTTAAAACATTTCCTTTTAACGATCGACAATTGAAAACATGCATATATATACCTGCAAAAACTTTTATGGAAGATTTTAGTATTTTTAGTAAGCCAAAAAATAAAAACTAAACAAAAAAATTGAAAAACTTCTAACAGAATGTAGAAGAGAAGAAATCAAACTTCAGAGAAATCATTATATATTATATGTTTACCATATATTAAACGATTTAACGATCTATGTTTAGAACACACATCCTATAAGCGATATAGAAACTTGAGCACCTAACTTATGTTCGCAAAATTGTTACAAATAAAATCGAAAATTTCTTCGTTTTAGCTTGTAAATCCAAGTAGTCTTATTTCTTTCATCTCACATTGTTCACAGGGAATTTTCCCAAAACATTTTCATCAACGACATGGATCAATTTGAGGTGCCACACAACGTAAATCAACAAGTCTTTAAGGCGCTTTTAATTTTACAACGCACAAAGGCGGGTTTTGTCTCCACGAACGATATCACTAAACAGGTAAAAAGGCAGATGAGAGATTGCAATGACGCCCCTCAGTCGGATGGCATTATTCGAAAGTCTTTGTCCAATCTGACTAAAATGGGCATACTGGTTTGCACTGATTCCATGGACTATGCTTTAGAGCATACAATGAACTTAAATGCAGACCTTATTAACGTAGTACCAAAGCCCGAACCTAAGAAGAAAAAATCAAAGACACAAGCTAAGAAATTAATGGTAGGAACTTTATTAATCTGCATCTTTTCAATATCTATTAAGAGGTTACGATTATGTATTTCAGACACGCGGACGTCCCCGAATGAGTGCTATCCCTAAAGCAAGTAAATTTATGAAATTGAAAACGAATTCAATGAAAGCTAAAATTCGAAAGATACGAGCAAGCCCCAAGATTAATAAATGCACAAAATCATTGATGTGTTTGGATTGTGTCGAGGCTTTACAAAGTTTCACTGAAGCTTACAAATCCCTTAAGCCAGAGAATGACACAATTGTTGCAAAATCACAAGTTTTAATTAGTTCAACACCTGCAACTGAATGTTTGGATGAAACACGCAGTGATTTTAACGATTCTAGGCCTAATTTAGTCACCCATTCCCCATACATATAAGGAAAAAAAACGAAGACCCAAATTTATTAATATATATGGTATAATTATCTTTTGAAAATTACCCAAAAATATTTAGTGATATTATATTTCCATTTTAAATTATCGTTTATAAATACTTTATTTTTGTGTCAATGAAGCGGAGAGAGTTTTCATTAATGTCTAAATTGTCATTAACCTTTGTTGCTGTAAATGAAAGTTATGTAGATAAAATTATGTTTTTATACCCTTTGACCATTGAAAATGGTCAAAAAAGGGTATATTAACATTGTGAAAATGTATGTAACAGGCAGAAGGAGACCCCACAAAGTATATATATTCTTGTTCAGGATCACTAGCCGAGTCGATTGAGCCATGTCTGTCTGTCTGCCCGGATGTCCGGATGTATGGATGAGCTAGAGACACAAAATTTGGCATAAAGGTTTCTATGTTCTATGATCAAGTTTATTTCAAATGTTGGGTGCCACACCCACCGACCCCGCAAATTAATAATTTAATTTCTAACTCAATTTGTAAGCGCTGTGTAAAAGATAAAACTTTCTGACTTTAACATATACTAAGCTGAAAGTTATATCTACTTATTCTCTAAATTGCAATCCGATCGGACAATAAATACAAAAGTTATTTAAAAAAGTATGAGCATAAAACCAAGTGTTTGTTTTAGCTAACAAGGCAGGCTTACGAGCGCCATCTATCGAGAATAATTTCAAAGCATGTGCATATGTATATGTGTACATTAGAGTTGTACCGTTTAGTTCAGACTTAGTTGGTTTGAACTACTCTTCAAACTGAACTAACGAACTAAATCCCTGACTTTAGTTCGTTGGTCTTTTGGTCTTTAGTTCATTGGTCGTTTGGTCTTTAGTTCATTGGTCTTTTGGTCTTTAGTTCAGTGGTCTTTAGTTCATTGGTCTTTTGTTCTTTTGGTCTTCGAGTATTTTGTTCCTACCTTTAGTTCGTTCGTTAGACCGATAGATAGTAACAGACCGAAGGAGCTTGTTGCAACCAAACAAGGTCGATAAGCTCACATTCCTGCATAATAATATGTTTCAACCTGAAACGTAGATCCAGTAGATTCCCATCCTCGTTATTTTTCGGAGAAAATTAAGCAACCACTGATCAGGCCGCAGCCGATTTGTTTGCAGACTTTTTTCAATCTACCTACTCAACTAATCCGTATAGTTCTTCTATACATCCTTACCCTTACCCTATTAATAATTTTAACACTCTTTTTTGTGCTACTATTAACAAAACTTCTTTACTTAGTGATCTGAAATCTTTTAAACCTGTTTTCTCTCCTGGCCCTGATGGAGTTCCAGGATGTGTTCTAAGATTTTGTGCTGACTCACTTCTTAACCCAATTTTTAAGCTGCTTGACTTGTCACTGTCTAACAGTTATTTTCCACCTATTTGGAAAAACTCTTTTTCCATTCCTCTTCACAAAAGTGGTTCTAACCATGATGTGAAGAACTATAGGTGTATATCCAAATTGTCTGCAATACCTAAGATTTTTGAAAAAAATCTTACGGCTCAATTAACCTTTATGAGTAAATCAATAATTTCGCCCCATCAACATGGGTTTGTAAAGGCAAGATCTACAGCTTCTAATCTTCTAGAATTTTCTTTCTGCATTACTTTAGGATTTCGAAAGAAAATGCAAACTGATGTCGTCTATACTGACTTCAGTAAAGCATTTGATTCCGTAAATCATAATCTCTTGATTCATAAGTTAAATTTAATCGGTTTTCCACAAAAGCTTATTTTGTGGATATCCGATTATTTAGCTAACAGGTCTCAACGAGTTCTTTTTTTAAATACTGTCTATCAAAGCCAATCATAGTAACTTCTGGTGTTCCTCAGGGCAGCCATCTTGGACCTTTGCTTTTTAACCTTTTTATCAACGATCTTCCTTCAATACTTCTTCACTCTAATATTCTTATGTATGCTGATGACGTGAAACTCTGTTTGACGTATAGTGATCCTACACTTAACTTCCTCCAAACAGATCTTGATTTGCTCTTTGCTTGGTGCAGGCATAATCTGCTGCATCTTAACTGTTTGAAGTGCAAAGTTATGTCATTTTACAGAGGTAGCTATCACGTCTTCAACTATGCATTTGATTTAAACTCCCTTTCAAGAATAACCGAGGTAAACGATCTAGGTATTCTCTTTGATCATAGATTGAAATTTGATCGTCACATTGCACAAATTGTCAATAAGGCATTTCGAGTACTTGGTTTCATAAAAAGATGGGCCAAAGAATTTATAGATCCTTATACGACAAAATTACTTTACACTTCTCTTGTTCGTCCAATTCTTGAATATGGTTCTTGCGTGTGGTCGCCGCAATATCAGATTCACCAAGATAGAATTGAGTCTGTTCAAAAGCAATTTTTACTTTTCGCTTTGCGTAGTTTCAACTGGGTACCAGGTGTAGACTTGCCATCTTATTCTAGTAGACTGCTTCTTATTAACCTACCTTCTCTTACTAATCGTCGTATTATGTTAGGTGTTACGTTTCTTTTCAAACTAATCAAGTACGACATTGATTCTCCTATTCTGCTTAACCAAATTAATTTCTGTATTCCTTCTAGAGTAACTCGTAATTATTTGCCACTTTCCTTGGACTTTTGTCATAATAATTATAGCTTGCATGATCCCTTACGAGTTCTCTGTGCTGATTACAATAGACTGTTTAGAGTTTTCAATTCAAAGTCCTCCCTTAATTTGATCAAACTATCCATTCTTAACTACTTAACACTTAATTACAATTAACACTAATCCACCGATCTGATTGGGTTTTACTGGGTTTTCCCCAATCCCTTTGCAACAAATGTTGGATCGGATTCTTTTTATAATCCCAGTTTAAATTTTAAATTTTAATTTTTAAATTTAATTTAAATAAAATAAAATATTGATAATTATTTTTACATTTCATTACAATTTTAATTCTTAAATTTCATTGTTAATTCTTTACCCAGTCGACTGCTATTAGTTGACATTAAATAAATAAATAAATAAATAATATATGTATATTCTTAGCGAACATATTAATATCAACCAAAAACGTGAAGTTCCTTTTTAACTTGAAGCAAATATTATAGTAGTAATAATATATTATATATTTTTTTGGTCGTTTTTGATTTTTTATTTGTAATTTAAATTTAAACATAATTAAGCTTAATATATTTTCAATACCACATGCAACTATTTTTTATTTAAAACATTTCCTTTTAACGATCGACAATTGAAAACATGCATATATATACCTGCAAAAACTTTTATGGAAGATTTTAGTATTTTTAGTAAGCCAAAAAATAAAAACTAAACAAAAAAATTGAAAAACTTCTAACAGAATGTAGAAGAGAAGAAATCAAACTTCAGAGAAATCATTATATATTATATGTTTACCATATATTAAACGATTTAACGATCTATGTTTAGAACACACATCCTATAAGCGATATAGAAACTTGAGCACCTAACTTATGTTCGCAAAATTGTTACAAATAAAATCGAAAATTTCTTCGTTTTAGCTTGTAAATCCAAGTAGTCTTATTTCTTTCATCTCACATTGTTCACAGGGAATTTTCCCAAAACATTTTCATCAACGACATGGATCAATTTGAGGTGCCACACAACGTAAATCAACAAGTCTTTAAGGCGCTTTTAATTTTACAACGCACAAAGGCGGGTTTTGTCTCCACGAACGATATCACTAAACAGGTAAAAAGGCAGATGAGAGATTGCAATGACGCCCCTCAGTCGGATGGCATTATTCGAAAGTCTTTGTCCAATCTGACTAAAATGGGCATACTGGTTTGCACTGATTCCATGGACTATGCTTTAGAGCATACAATGAACTTAAATGCAGACCTTATTAACGTAGTACCAAAGCCCGAACCTAAGAAGAAAAAATCAAAGACACAAGCTAAGAAATTAATGGTAGGAACTTTATTAATCTGCATCTTTTCAATATCTATTAAGAGGTTACGATTATGTATTTCAGACACGCGGACGTCCCCGAATGAGTGCTATCCCTAAAGCAAGTAAATTTATGAAATTGAAAACGAATTCAATGAAAGCTAAAATTCGAAAGATACGAGCAAGCCCCAAGATTAATAAATGCACAAAATCATTGATGTGTTTGGATTGTGTCGAGGCTTTACAAAGTTTCACTGAAGCTTACAAATCCCTTAAGCCAGAGAATGACACAATTGTTGCAAAATCACAAGTTTTAATTAGTTCAACACCTGCAACTGAATGTTTGGATGAAACACGCAGTGATTTTAACGATTCTAGGCCTAATTTAGTCACCCATTCCCCATACATATAAGGAAAAAAAACGAAGACCCAAATTTATTAATATATATGGTATAATTATCTTTTGAAAATTACCCAAAAATATTTAGTGATATTATATTTCCATTTTAAATTATCGTTTATAAATACTTTATTTTTGTGTCAATGAAGCGGAGAGAGTTTTCATTAATGTCTAAATTGTCATTAACCTTTGTTGCTGTAAATGAAAGTTATGTAGATAAAATTATGTTTTTATACCCTTTGACCATTGAAAATGGTCAAAAAAGGGTATATTAACATTGTGAAAATGTATGTAACAGGCAGAAGGAGACCCCACAAAGTATATATATTCTTGTTCAGGATCACTAGCCGAGTCGATTGAGCCATGTCTGTCTGTCTGCCCGGATGTCCGGATGTATGGATGAGCTAGAGACACAAAATTTGGCATAAAGGTTTCTATGTTCTATGATCAAGTTTATTTCAAATGTTGGGTGCCACACCCACCGACCCCGCAAATTAATAATTTAATTTTTAACTCAATTTGTAAGCGCTGTGTAAAAGATAAACTTTCTGACTTTAACATATACTAAGCTGAAAGTTATATCTACTTATTCTCTAAATTGCAATCCGATCGGACAATAAATACAAAAGTTATTTAAAAAAGTATGAGCATAAAACCAAGTGTTTGTTTTAGCTAACAAGGCAGGCTTACGAGCGCCATCTATCGAGAATAATTTCAAAGCATGTGCATATGTATATGTGTACATTAGAGTTGTACCGTTTAGTTCAGACTTAGTTCGTTTGAACTACTCTTCAAACTGAACTAACGAACTAAATCCCTGACTTTAGTTCGTTGGTCTTTTGGTCTTTAGTTCATTGGTCGTTTGGTCTTTAGTTCATTGGTATTTTGGTCTTTAGTTCAGTGGTCTTTAGTTCATTGGTCTTTTGTTCTTTTGGTCTTCGAGTATTTTGTTCCTACCTTTAGTTCGTTCGTTAGACCGATAGATAGTAACAGACCGAAGGAGCTTGTTGCAACCAAACAAGGTCGATAAGCTCACATTCCTGATAATAATATGATATAGTTACATTATTTAATAAATGTATATTCTTAGCGAACATATTAATATCAACCAAAAACGTGAAGTTCCTTTTTAACTTGAAGCAAATATTATAGTAGTAATAATATATTATATATTTTTTTGTTCGTTTTTGATTTTTTATTTGTAATTTAAATTTAAACATAATTAAGCTTAATATATTTTCAATACCACATGCAACTATTTTTTATTTAAAACATTTACTTTTAACGATCGACAATTGAAAACATGCGCGGTGAATGGCAAAATTGTACGATGCCAATGAAAGAACAAGATTTTGACGAACGAACTAATGACCAAATCACTCGAACGAACGAACTAAAGATTGAACTATATAACGAACTATATAACGAACTAAATATTGAACTATATAACGAACTAAAAGACGAACGAACGAACTAAAGATTGAACTATAGTTCATCGAAAAATGAACTAATGAACTAAGTCCCTGAAACGAACCCAAATCAACTTACAATGTAAGTTACCATCTCACTTTATTAATATCCCATGTTTGGGACTTACTCAACACTAATCTTTAGATTTAATAAATAAGTTATCGAAAGTGTGGCGGTAAGTCGATAGATAGAGGCAATCGAAAAAAAGAATTGTAAAAGAATTTGAAAAAGAATTTAATTAAATGAAGTTCTTATTATTGAATTATTATAAATAAACGATACAAATATGATTATTTTAAGTACCTAAATATCTTCTTAGACCATGTAATGAGTTGCTGTTGTTGCTAGCACGATTTGCGGCGAATGGCTGTGACTGATGGAGCTCTGTGTGGGGCGCTTGACTTCGGCTCGACTTGACTTTGTTGCCTGCGATGTGATTAATTGATGAGTTATCCTCGGCGAAGGATGCCGCTCATTAGCGATAGCAGGACGTTGAAGGAATAGGGGGGTGTTAGGAGAAGGGAAGGAGGCGACTACCAGCGTGAGCGACAGGTTTAGGGGCGGGGCACGTGGCGGGGAGTAAGTCGCTGACTGCGTGAGCGGGTGAACGAATGAATGAGCGAGTGAGTGAGTGAGTGATGTTTGTTATTTGACTGACTTTCGACTGACGTTGGTGTTGATAATGTCTCGCTCTGTGTACATGCGTGTGTGTGTCTACGGGTGTGTGTGTGTGTGTATGTGTGTTGAAAAGTCATCAAGTCGAAGTCGGCGGCAACTGGATCAAAGCAAGCAAAGCCCCTAGAAAACCTCAGAATGCAATTTTCAAAGTATCGTTGTGGCAGCGCTGCAACAACAGCCCGCACATACACACACACACGCACCTATACACATGCGGGTATATTGAACGCCTGCTAAGAGCCTTGCGGTGAAATCGACTGCCTGGTTGGGGGAGGGGAGGGCAGAGGGAGGAGGGGAGTGTGTTGCAAATAAAATGCACATAACACGCCTCATCAACTATGAGCTTCGAGTGACAGCAGCGCAACAAAATAACTTGCAGCTCTGCCGCATGGCTGCCACGCCCACAACCGCACTCGTTACTCAAACGGTGTGTGTGTAGGTGTGTGCGTGGGTGTGGGCGTGTGTGGGTGCATGTTGTGCTGCGGATGTTGTGCTTACATCGTCTTGCAGAGGACAAACGTGATGAGCGACTTAGTGAAAACTATTTCTAGTTGGCAGGTGTGGGCGAATAGCTACACACACACACTCAAACTCACACAGACAGAGAGATACACTTGAAGAACTCTCAGCTGAGTTAGTTCAGCTTGTCAGCCAGTTTCAGTTTCAGTTGCAGTAACAGTTTCAGTCGCAATTGCAACGACGTCAAAAGGAAACTCGAGGCCGAACCATCCGAAATATCCCATCTGCCCCCAGTTCAGCGCAAGCTCCCCCCACCCTCCCCTCTCCCTTTACTCGAAGAATTGCTGTGCGTGCATACTGTGCATATGCATGCATAGTGAGAAAGGATAAATTTTTGAAGCGTTTTGCATTTGAAAGCGACGCGTCAGCAAGTGCCGTGCCACGCCCATTTCCATCTGCCTGCTCTCCCCCCTTCCTAGCTGGCAGTCTCTATTCATCATTCCTTTCACCCCGCACTCACTTTCCGTAGCGCGAACATTTTGCCTTTTGTAAATATTTATGGAAAGATTGTTGTATGATTTATGACAATGATAATCTCGCATGCACAATGACGTGTAAGAAATATGAGTTGATATATTCTAAACAAATATTTAATTCGCATTGCGACAGCGGGACACAGCGCTGCACGAAGCTGCCAGACTCGACACGATGCCACACGATGCGACATGGCGCGCGAGGCACGGCGGGGCACTGCTCCCTCCACGAGTCACGAAAAGTCGCAGGTAATTGCGGATTAGAGGTTAAGTTTAAATAGAAATTCTTAACTTTTGCTGGATTTCTTGCGAACGTACGTTACATACACACACATATACATACAATATGTATGAATATATGTACAATATGATGCGATAAGCGGCAAAACTTTTTGCAAGAAAACATATAAAATTCTCAAGTTTATAGATCCTGTTTGCAGCCAGGCCAGGGGACGCGGTGGGTGGAGGAGGGTTCTTCTTGGCTCTTCGTGAAAATCTGTTTAAACATATTTGAAGCTAGTCAGCCTCCTTAATTCTAGAACAGTTTTGGACTTTAACTTAGTTGTTGTGCACAGAAAGTTTTTTGTTTGTGGCATATCATAAACTTATGGGTATCATATACCAGAGTAATTTAAATTTAGGGTTACCATATTGCTTATACGTATATATATCTTTGTATGATCTTTGTATATTTATGATACCAGATCCTTTAATGCTTACTCAAGAAAAAATAATATTCGCTTAGGTTTCCTTCGGTATTTGCTGTTGATATCATTCGTTTTCATTTCAGGGTGACCATAATTAAAAGCTCTTTCTTAAATCATATTTAATTAGTGATTTCTTTCATTTCCTTTGCTGGAATTGAGATATTACAAGGACTGTCCGACAATTGTCGGGGTACACGCAAGTGCATTCTCCGCACAAGGCATCCCAAGCATTTGGTGCTCGACACGACATGCGATATGGGCAACAACAACAGGAAATGGGAAGAGAAAGGGCTTGATGGGTTGAAATAGGAGTAAGGTGGGTGAAGGGGGCATGGCGGGATGGCGGGTTAGGGCGTTGCTGAACAGCAAAAAAAGTTGCTGGCAAATTGACATGTGATGGTCGCACGGCTGGCAACAAAAAGCGGATACTTATTTAACCCAGATAACCCGTGACAACCCTGGCTGCGGATGGGGTTGGGGTTGGGGAGATGCCACCGGCAGAATGTCCTTAAATAGATGCTGGGTCCCGCCTCTTGTTTGCCGTGTCCACTTCGCACTGCCCACACACAGCGCCTATCAGTCGATTTGCCCCTTTTTTTTCTTCTTGTTTCATAATCGATAAATGATTTTGTTTAGTTTTGTGCGCTGATACGCATTGTTCAGTATATATATCCATGTATATAGACGTGATGCGCACACTTGGGCCCTTAACGGTTTAGCTGGCAGTGGGCGGGAGTGGGAGTGAGAGTGGGAGTCAGTGGGCAGCGAGGGGTGTATGTAAAATAGCCATGGGCCAGTTGCCAGTTGCCGGGACAACTGCAAACTAAACCCAGCCGAAAACCCAACCAAACCGATGCCACATGACATAACAAAAAGGATTTGGACTTAAGCAGCTTACATGTAAACAGCACACTCGCACAGCCACCCACACACACACACACACACACACACACACACACACATACACACATGCCGCATAGATGAGCTGAGACAAGCTCATAGCGTTGCGCATGTATTGCATACTTTTATGCAGATTATGAACATGACTGCCATAGTTACGAGGCCAAGGGCGAGAGATGAGGGCGGCAGGCGGGCGGGGAAGGGCGCCAAGGTAGCACTGCAGCTGGCTCCGGCTTTGGCTCAGCGTACGACCCCGTCGATTTGCATATGCTACCTCGAAGGAGGCGCCAAAGCTGACGTCGAGTCCAAGTCGAGGCTTGTGTGTCCCTTTTGTCACGCAGTCAGTCGCGCCTGCGCGAGCAGAGGGATACAGGAAGCAGCAGGGATAACTGGAAAGGATGCAGATGAGTGGCAAATATGCTAAATGCATCACCCCGTGCCTGACACCTCTGCCCCCCCTTGGAGTGCCTGCTGGCTTCCGTTCTCTGTATTCTCTGCATGCAAATGAGAGTCATATTTTCTTCAGCTTTTTCTTAGCAGCCCCTCCCTAGCCCCCTGTCGCTTCACCTATGTCTCCAGCTGCGGATTTGGCTTGCCATGTTTAACTTTACTTTACGCTTTCTGCTGCCTTCTCTCTGTCTCTCTCTCTATCTATCTATCTTTCCGTCCCTTTCTCGACCGGCAGCTGCCACTTGGTAAATCAACTGCTTTGCATCAAAATATCAATGCAAACTTCTTTTTTCGGCATAGGCATAAATTACCACAGACGAGATTTACGAGTGCCAATTCAGACCCCTTCGAGTGATGGGTTCAGCCGAGAAGGGGCAGGGAGAAGGGGAAGGAAGTCGGATAGAGTGTTAGGGCGATAGCAAAAAGCAAACGGATCACGTTGATATGTTGATTTGTCGGCTGCCGTTGCCGCACTTGAGCAATCATTGAAAGTTTATGTGCATGTGTGGCTGTGACTGGGGTTCAGTGTGTGTGTGTGTGTGTAAGGGTAACAGAGAAAGGCAAATTCATAACTGCAATGAATTTCGGTTGTTGACCCACATGTGAAATGCCGAAGGAAATAAACCGTAGTACAAGTAAATCATAATAAATGATGGTTGAAATTATTCTTCTAAATTCAGTTAAATTAAATTGTGTTCACAATAGATCAAAATCACAATATAAAACACTATTTGCAAGCTTAACGCAGTGCCACCTGAGTCAACAGCTGTTAGATCGTCAATTTAACATATGCACTGTTAATTAACATTCTACTGTAAACATTGAAAAGAGGTAGAGCTTAGCGTCCTTAGCTACTCTTCGTGTCGCTTTACAGTGCCACCTGCGTCAACAGCTGTTAGATCGTGAATTTAACATATGCACTGTTAAGTAACATTCTACTGTAAACGATAACAGGCAGAGCTTAGCGTCCTTAGCTACTCATTGTGTCGTTTTACAGTGCAACCCGCGTCAACAGCTGTTTGATCGGCAGCTTAACTCACGCACTGTCAAGTCACATTGTAATGCTAATATCGATAGCGCTGTTAATAAAATATCGATAGAGCGAGATAGATTGCAGTGCGATTAAATTAAAGTACAACAGGTAGTCGCAAATTACAGTTAAATCAAGGGACAAAGACGGACGAAAGAGAGTACATTGTAATGGTCGCCGTGGCACCATTGAAAAGAATTTCAAAATTTGTCGTTTTATCGCAGTGATTTTGGTAGCGATAAAAATATTGTTGATTTTATTTATCTAACTCCTCAACCTGGCTTAGCAACATAATTAGGTCCACACAACACACCAGCAAGATCGCATCAAACTTTTTGCTTCGAACATGTTCGATGATGTTGCTGTTGCCGTGCGTATTGATCCCCTAGTTTCAAACCAGCATCCGCTAATTCGAATTGCATGTCAAAGCTTGCAAGCATAGGCTTAAGGGTTATGTTGCGCTCAGATGAATTTTTGTAGGTGCTGAATCATAGAAAAAGCTTCTGCTACCCTTCTCTATTTGCCCTCTTTCTGATCGGTTGAAACTCTAAGTGTCCACTCCACGTCGGTTAGCGCTGCGTTTGCTACACGTGTTGAGTATATATTCGTGCGTTAACATTTCGTTAAGTCTGTGGAAAAAAAATACAGCTGCATATAGTGCACATATACGCAGCTCAAATAATTTTCGTGTCGGTACATTTAAATGCCAAAAAACCAGAATTTAAAGACACCGAAGACATAACCACATTTGCCACGCCCATTTTTCTACACAAGAAAACTGGAGACATGAGCCTTCCCGATCAGGTTCAGAGCCTATCATTGCTTTCTTTGCGCTCAGCACAAGAAAAGGTATGTTAACCCCCTCGCATTTTGTTTATAGTAATTTAATTATTTTACTAAAGTCCTCATTTTTGCACCTAGATAACCTGGTTGACGCAAGTCCCAGTTACCCAGCCTGCACCAGTCGACGACTTTTGTAGCCCACCTTTATGCAGAGGCTTCTGCTTGACATAGGTGTGGGCTGTCGTATATAGGAATTGGACTTTTGGAAAACCAAAAGTTAGCTTGGAGCGCTCAGCACTGTCGCCACATTCTGTTCTACCGAACATTGGTTGATTTGCCGAAATTCTGTAGTGGCGCTTGTCGCTATAAAGAGACAAAAAACCAAATGGGAAAAGAAGAGCGAATAACATTACAGGAACTGCCTGAAAGTAGGCAATGACTTTTGTTTCAGATATAGTAGACGGCGACTACCCAAAATGTTATGTGCAATGCACCAAAATAGTAGTATGCCATTACATCGTTAAGTACATGCTAAAATTTAAATAAAAATTGTTGGTTACTATATCTTTCATACCAGAAAGATCCCAACCTGGTTTTATTATTTTATCTTTCGATAAATTAATGCCGATATAAATATCGAAGGGCTGGTTGACTTTCCAGCGGCACAATGAATCAGAATGATGATAACGTCATCGTGACAGTCTGTGCCGTTGCAAAAGGCAAGCGGAGGTTTCTTGCTCAGTCGAGTCCTCAGCTCGGTCTATTTGCCGCTCGATCGTTGACCCATTCACTTGATTCCGCGACCCTACAGTGGTCGTCGAATACTCTACCTAGGACATAGAGAGTAGGATCCGTTGCTAGTCCAACTGATATTAATCAGGTAATACTGAAAATAATTTTCTTGCCAATTAAGGGAGTTTCTTATCCTTGTTCCTTTCTTTTTTTCAAACCCTGCAGCTAGCGCAATTGCCAACTTGCGACAACTGGAAAGAGTATTTTGCAATCGCAACTTACTGCTTCTTCCCCACATTCTGCTTTTGCGCCGCTCTTCGCTTCGAACAACCTATACAGCAGTTGTTTCGAGAAACGCGAAGCGGGCAGAAGCCCAGCAAGCCCGGGGCTGAGGAAAGTGCCGATTTTTTTTATGTGGTAGAAAGCTGTGAAGTGGCGGAAAATGGTAGTATTGGTGGAAAATTAAATTGAGTGATCCCAATAAAAAAAACTCTTCAAACGAAAGCGAGATGCAGTGAGAACAAGTGACAAGGAAAAAGCAACAAAAGTCTTTGACCTTTGCCCCGATCGTCCCGTGGTCTTTGTGCAGGCAATTCACTAAGAATAGCTAATACGCAAATACCTAGTTTGGCCATGCCAACATACCTCAATTAATGTCGCAAGCCTATAATATAACCCATCCAATTTTTTTTATGCTTTTTTGTTTAATAACCCAACCCAATGAAGTGTGAGAGAATGAGGTAGACGAATATGCCAGCAAAGAAAAATAATTAAAAGAAGTGAACAACACCAACTAAAATAAATGTGGAAATATTTAATGTTTCCGTGCAAAAACCAACAAACAGAAAAAAAAAGATAAAATAACAAAAAATCCCCAAATACACACCTCCGCAATACAAAAAAAAAAATAATACCAATAAAGCAACATTATGAAGTGAAATTAACCTCAAAAGTGACAAAAAAAATGTGTGGTTTGGCCCATAGTCCAACGTGTGCCCGCCCACGCATTCTCTCGTAGCCGCATCTTCGCCGAAAGCGCTTTCGTCGATGGACCGCCGTTACATTAGTAAGTCACAGTACTCTTTTTCTTACCTACTTTTGATTGTTGCTAATTGGTCCGAGTTAATATGCGAATGGTGCATACACTTACCTAAATTATTATATTAATGTTAAAATTAGAAAAGAGAAGAGAACATTGAAAAGAAAAGAGAAAAAAATTAAATAAAAGAAAACCATGAATAAAAATAATTAACCACGTTAACATTAAATATACCTTAACTTAAAAACGCAAAAATAACTTAATTAATTTACATTATATATATACTATTTATATCCATACATACATGCCGTATTATTCCTCCCCAGCTTCATTCTCACAATTCTCTCAGTATTTCTTTTATATAATGTCATTTAAATAAATAATTACAAAAAAAAAAAAAAAAACAACTATAATTAAATAGGATAATAATGAATAGATACTATGTTTACTTTTATTAATAAATTGTTAAATTAATGAAATGAACTCCTGCTAGAGTTTTTATTAGGGTCATGCTTCGTCGAAACAGGGTAGGGTATTAGCTGATCGACTCGATCGTAGGGACCATTTAAGGAAAATATCACAAACACGGATGAAATGGTCATGGTAGGGCGGGCAACTGAAACAGCTGGACAACAACACCAGCAAACAGCATGATCGAGCCGAAGTCAGTTTAGTCAGCTAGTTTTTAATTCTATTCCTCTTCCTCTCATCTTCTTCGTTTACACTCCTCTCTTATACTGTCCCCTTCCCTGTCTATGCAGATGCATTTGATCTCAATTTACCCCAGCACGCGAATTCAAATTGTCATATTGTAGGTTCAGCCAGCAAATACTCTCAGCACCAAAACTTAGGTAACCCCCCCACTTCTCTCACCCGAAGCCTAGCCGGATTCATCGCGTGCAGTGCTGCAGGGTAGCGACCATCAGCTGGTTCGGAAATATGTCGCTATTTCCACGTAAACTGTTACAATTCCCACCTTGGAAGTCTGTTGCGGCAGAAACATCCACCGTTGGACACCTGCCTACGTGTGCATCGCCTCCTCCTATACTGGGATCGAGCTTTACCGTGCCTCACCCCCCCCTTGCAGCGCAAGTGCAGCTGTGCAGTCACTAGAAGCTTTCTAGCATCGGCTTATCTCTAGTTTTAGTTGTTAATTTTCTTTGCTTACACTCGTTCAATGTATTTTTATTGTATATTTTTTTCTATTTTTTTTGGATTTATATCCTCCGGGTAAAACATGCCACAAGCCGTGAATAGGGTAAAAAAGTGTAACTCCAATCATGAAATGTTTAGAATTGCAAAATTCGTAGCAAAAAATGATATGCTTGCGGTGTATGTAAACTAGTGAATTCGCAAATGTTAATTTTGATCTGATCACCGATCAATTGTTTAAAAATACTTTATTTCTTTTTAAATATATTTTTCTTTTATCTTTTTATTTTTATTAAGTCATACGGGGAAAATCCAATATCCCCTTTGTGTCCTTTTTATCTATTAATTCTGCCCATTTTAGGCGCGCCGGCTAACTAACTATAGTTTAGCGTTATCTATTAAAAATACTAATATAACTTATTGCCAGTCCTTTAAATATTTTATTACAATTCCCCTAAAAACGAACTCATATGCAGAAACGAAGACAATTTAACCAATATTTAAAAGTGCTTAATACAACATCAAGAACCATACAAAACACACCAACATACTGTAGGGGCGCTTGTCGTTATAAATAAGAAACAAATGGAAGAACAAGAGCGAAGAGCATTACAGGAACTGCCTGAAAGTATGCAAAGACTTCTGTTTTAGTCTTGGTAGTAGGCAGCGATAGAATAAAAATATTAGTATCTGTAAGCTATTCTTATACTTGTAGTGGCGCCTTTTTTTTTTTTTTTTTTTTTTTTTTTTGCTTCAATGTTCAATTTATTATTATTATAGTCAATAGGAATCGTTCAGTATCTTCTGAACTTAACCTAATGTCTGGCTTAAAAAATAATATGAATAAAATGCCTTAAATAATATATACAAAGTACAAATGAAGGATTATGCTATCTTACGAGTAAGGAGGTCATGAGGATGTGTTCTCTTCAGTCGTCGGAGGGAAATGGGGTCGACGAGGTTATTTGCCAACGGATTCGGATGGGCGACAAGCCTGTCGGCGTATCGGCTGCTGTGGAAGATTATTTGGTCTCCCAATGGGACAACTTTTAGGTCCCTATCAATTATTCGGTTGCTCACATACCAAGGTAGCCCAGATGCATGTCGTGCCGCTCGTGATTGTACTACTCTAAGCCTATTGAACTGAGTCTTGGAGGCTGTTCCCCACACCTGGATGGCGTAGGTCAATGTTGGACGTAAAATTGTGTTTATTAGGAGAGCCTTGGTTGCCATATGCAGTTTGCTGGAGTGAAGGAGCCAGTCAAGCTTTTTAAGTTTCCAGGACGATTTAGCTCTAACTGCGTTGATATGGGCTTTCCAGGTCAGCGTCCGATCAAGGTGAACTCCAAGGTAGCAATATGATGAGAGTACTGGCGCCTGAAGCCGAATAAAGTCAGGTGCCTGAAAGTAGGCAGTAGTTTTTTTTGTGGACTGCAAGTTTCACCGAAAAAAAATTTTTGTTTCAAGCAAAGCTCGACTTGTAATGAAATGTCTCGATCTTTTCCTGCTGCAATCGTCAAAGAGATCAGACGTGTTCTAGTTAGTTCTAATAGTTGCAAGTGAAAATTAAATAAAAGTGATTGGGGAAAAAAAATTGAAAATATAAATTGTGCACAATCAATTTAATTCTTGCGTTTTCGCTCTCGACCCTCCTCAACGCTCAACTAAACCCTGTCTTCCTGCCAACATTGCGAAAGCAAGTAAATATAAGAAAGAATTGTTAAACTATTTGCATCGCCAAGGCGAAATTTGGCGAGTTGCCCATAGGAGCACCTTTTTTCTAACCTAAAAAGAAAAATAAAAAAGAAAAACAGCGACACCTTAGAGCACGCGGCAAGGCCTCTTAGGCCTTAACAGGCCATAACCTCAACCAATCAACGATAATTAAAACAGGAAAACACCTCATCTCTTAAATCATCTCAATCTAAATCGATCTAAACATCAACATGCAGGATTAATCAACAATCAAATCAAATCGAATGCCAAATATTTAAATCTACGCCCAAAAGCAGGCAAGATGTTCCTGCACCAGCAGAAGGGAATTCAATTCGACGTTTAAAAATAATGCCCTTCTGGCTTTCATAAATGTATTTGTTTTTAATCCTTTGGGAAAGGATTTATTTAATATTTTTTTTCTCTCCGATAAATATCGCTTATAAAAAATGCTTATGTCATAGGTGTGACTCAGCAAAATGACACGTTATTGACAGCCGGTGCCGTTGCATAAGGCCAAGCGAAGGTTTCTTGCTCCTTCAAGCCCTTGGCGCGGTCTCTTTTGCCGCCAGATCGCCGCCCTGAACACTTCGCTCGTAATCTCTATTGAGCCAGAAGATTCTCCCACCTGAGAGGGAAACGTTTAAACGGAAACTCCAAACAAAATTAAAGACAGCACCTAATAATAAGCCTACCCAAAGTGTGGCTACAAATTGCAAGAGTGCTGCGATCAGCTGCGCATCTCGTTTGCATTTCATTCCTTGCACCGTTCTTCGCTTAAAACAAGCGGGGTCTCAGTTGTTTCGTGAGACGCGGACCGGGCAGAAGCCCAGCTGCCCCGGGGTTAAAAACCTTCGCTGAAAATCCAATTTTTTTTGTGCAATAAGGTGGATAAATGCTCGCCAAAATGCGTTTGAATCCCGAAGTTCCAGTGCCAAATTAAGGTAAATTCCCCCCCCCCACGGATAGAGTCTGTGCGCCAAAAAGTGAACAAAGGAAGCAGAAAAACGAAAGATCGCTAACCTTTGCCCTTGTGTGAAAATGCTAGAGAAGAATTAATATCATTCGATGTCTGTCCTTAGTTAAGTTATAAAATAGTTTATTTTTATTTATTTAAGTTCAAAAGTCAAGAAAAAGAACAGGAAATTAATGTACGAGTATATATATCTAAATAGTTAACCTGCTGAAAAAGTGAGAGAATGAGGACGGAGACATAATCAAAGTGAAAAGAAGAGAAAAGTGAAGTACATAAAACCTACAAACATGAAAATAATGAAAGAATGAAATAGAAACCGTATAACAGCATAGCTCGACATCAGGACGGCAAATAAATATGTAAAATAATAATAAAAATCACCAAATAAAAGTGAAGAAGCCAATCGGACAGAATCAAAAATAAAAAAATACATAATTTGGCCCATGGTGCACATACACACTCGCCAACGCATCCCCTTTTCCAGCATCTACGCCGAAAGCGCTTTCTTCGGTGGAATGCCGTTAAAGTAGTAAGTGATCTTACAATCTTTTTTTTGTTCTTTTGATCTGAAAATCAGTAAAACGAATTGCGTGAGAGAGACTGCAAGCTTCTCTTCAGTCGTCTGGTTGCCTTTTTGTGCTTCGTCAGGCGTGCGCTAAGAGAGCAAACTTAACGAAGCTCCTCTCTTTAGTCGCTGTGCTTTGCCTGCTCATTTGCTTGTGCGTTTATTTTGCCGTTCATCTGTCCGAGAATTATGCGAAACCCAATACCCTTTCTTTCTAATATTTTAAAATACTAAACTCTTAGCATAATTTTATTTTGATTTATGCAAATTTTACAAAAAGAAAATAAAACAAACATAATAGTTTATATATACATACATATGCCCTGTGACGCCGCATTGAAGCGACGCCTCATTATGTTAATTTATATTATTATTATTATTAAATAAATTATAAGTTATCTCTAAGCCCAATATACCCGGTAGCAGTTTCTTGAGTAGAAAGAGAAGCATAGGCAAAGACAGGGGCATAGGCAGGAACAAGAAATCAGGGTACGCAACATAGCAAAACACCAGACATTCGACCCCCATGCCCAGCGCACAAGTTACAAGTTACGGTACCTCGGTACCCAGACCTCGAACACTTGCACACATAACGGTGCCTCGGTACCCAGAGCTCGCGCATTTGCACATTTTTGCACAAACAACAACACCAAACAGCGAAAACTCGTGCATAGACAACGGCACAAGCAACGGCACCGCGACCAAATTTTGGGCAGCGGCGCCAGACAAACGGCGACGCTAAGTCAGCAGCGACGCTCATGCAGCGCAATACGAACGGCGCCGTGCATGCGACGAAGTGCGAGCAGAGTCGCAGCAGCCAGGCACGATCGGCCGAAAGCAGCGGCGACATGCAAGCAGCGGCGTCGGGTAAGCAGCGACGACATGTACGCAGTGTTGCCAATTTAGCTATTTTCCCGTCAGTTCTGGCGTTTTTCAATTGCGAAATGCGGGAAAAAAATGCAATATAGCGGCTGGCGGGAATTCTGGCTATTTTATAAATCGAAAAGGCTTTTTTTTGTTAGATTTTTTTAAACATCTGGCAGCATCAATAAATTTATTGTTAAGCCGTGACTGTAATCGATATTTGCCGCAAACGATCTATAGTAGGCTGAAATACCACAGCAAATCGATACTTTTTCAGTAGAGAAAGTATTGTGTACCAAGAAGTCTCCAATTGTTCAAATTCTTGAGCACTTTAAAATGTCCCCGTTGGAAATTGATGAAATTTTAACTCAATATAATAATATTCATTTAATAAATTGGTTAAATAATGAAGATAACGTCAGCTTTTGGGCTGAAGTTTTAAATTACAAGGATGCAGTAGGCAACGAGAGCAACAGTCGCGCAAAACGCGACAGTGGGATACCCTTCGACCTATGTTCCCGTGTAGTTTATTTTCTTAAATAACTTCTGTGATTATTGTCCGATCGGATTGTAATTTGGAGACTATGTAGATATTTCATTCAGCTTAGTATATGTTAAAGTCAGAAAGTTGTATCTTTTATACAGCGCTTACAAATTGAGTTCAAAAATTAAATTATGGATTTGTGGGGGCGGTGGGCGTGGCACCTAACATTTGAAATAAACTTGATCTGCTTATAGTACACAGGAGTCTTCCTTCCAAATTTGGTAACTCTAGCTTTTATAATAACTGAGATCTGTGCGTTCACACAGACAGACAGACAGACAGACAGACATGGCTCAATCGACTCAGCTTGTGATCCTGAGCAAGAATATATATACTTTATGGGGTCTCCCTAGCCTCCTTCTGCCTGTTACATACATTTGCACAAAGTTAGTATACTCTTTTTTGACCATTTTCAATGGTCGAAGGGTATAATTACAGATTTTTGCAATTGGAATCTTTTGCGATAAAACTATTGACATTGCCATGGTCCAATGCAGAGGTTGAGCGTGTATTCAGCCAAATTAATATAGTTAAAACAAACAAACTGAGGAACAGAATTCATATTGGTACCTTAAACTCATTATTGCACATAAGGTAATTTGTATGCTGTAAACATTATTTATAAATTGATAATTATTTAATATAATTTTGTAATTTTTACAGATATGGTTTGCGCAGAGAAAATAAATGCTGCCACAATTATATAGTTCCTCCAAATTACCTAAAACTTATTGGAACTAACCAAAGCTATACAAATGAAGACGCAAACTATGCAGATATACATAGATGAAACCACTATATTTTTGGAGTAATTTCAATAAAGACTAAAAAAAACTTTAATAAAAGTGTTTAACTATTTTTTTTAGCTATATTAAATTGTTTTTAGCGGTTTCTAGCTTTTTCTGAACCCTGATTTAGCTATTTCAGGTCTTGGAGAGTTGGCAACACTGCATGTACGCAGCAGCGGCGACATGTGCGTAGCAGCGAAATGCAAGCTGCCGAAATTAGGCCAAGGACAGTCGATCGCGAGCAGCAAAGTGAGCCAGCAGCAAGCTCTCCCTAAAATTTCAAAGTGCAAGTGAAAGTTATAAGTCCAGTGCCAGCCCAAGGACCCTTTCTGAAGAGGATGAATCCTGTCGCAGGAGAAAACTAGGTGAGCTGTGAAAAAGGATACATTGAAAGTTACAGTATGAGCAACGTATGGTGCGAAGTAGGCAGGAAGGCAGGGACTAATTAGAATAAGAACTAGCGTGAGAAAACAGCGAGCTATTGATATAAAATAAAACCATGTTACTAATACAATGAAACAAAACCAGCCGTGATTATTATAAATACCCACTGACAAATTCTCTCCCCTCTAGAGCATTGTGAAAAGTGATCGTGTACGTGTGTGCCCGTGTGAGTGTGTATTCGCAGGTCGTGCTTTCTGGCATGCCGGTGCTCCGCTGACCAGTAGGCAACTCTGAGCATACACACGCACAGTCCGTGTCGTGAGTGAACGTTAGTGACGAGTGGGTGCAAACGACCGCGTGGTGGTAGAGTCCACTACCACATGCTTAGCGAGCACACGTACTTGACGTGGACCATGTATATCGCCTATACCCTGTACATATCCCAGTAGGGTATGACCTGCCAATAGCCTCTCTCTTGCTAAAGTCATAGTAGTCCTAGTATTTATAAATTTTCTGTAAAGACCCTGGCGAGACTGAGATATGTACCCCAGCCTGAGAAAGCATCCTTACAGATGGCGCCCGAGCAGGGACTACTACGACTAGACATTTAGTTTTGAGAAATTTAACATCTTTTCGTGGACTAAAGACCCACATAGCTAATTCATGCAGGGTATAGCAGGAAGGTGCAAGGCCCACAGTACGAGTTTCACATAGGGCATCAGTAGCAAGCGTACACATGTACATCGATTCAGGCATACGAGACATAGTTTTTACATAGATAGTCGTAGGACAGGTTCCACACATGTCTACGACTACTGCGCACACTGACGTAGGCGCAAACTCAGACCTTCTGATTTCTTTTCTTTACACTGCTTAACCATTTTTCCCTGCGCCGGCGCAGCCTGAGTGGTGCCATCACTCAGGCAAAGTGTATTTAAGATTCGGTGCTGACCACCGAGGAAGTCAGTCGCGTCCGGCCCTCCCAGTAGTCAATATCAACAAAAGTGAAAACTTGACACCCTGTGCACGTCCTTCGCAAACAATTATTGGCGAAGAATAAATAAATGATAATACATTTCTGTATGAGCAAACGTGTTAATTGTGGCCTAAAAGTGAACAATTTCTAGCACTCAGTCGCGTCCGGTACTCTAAGTCGTCAACATCGACAACAGTAAAAACTTTTACACCCTGTGCGCGTCCTTCGAATGAAAAACGTTTGAATTTTTTACCGTTGTTGAGAAGTTAAACAAATACAAACAAAACTCGCCCAACATGGGACCACGTTGGGTCGCGTTCCGGAGGAAGTGCGAGCTACAGCTCATCCTCAAAGAATTTGGACTGGACACGAGCGGTACAGTGGAGGAGATGCGGAGCCGCCTGACAGCGTTCACCAATCAAGGGGACCTGTCAAAGGAACAGCTGCAACGCCTGATGGAGCTGGAGACCACTTTGGGAAACGCAGCTACACCGGAGCAGAGACAACCTGGAGCAGGCTCACGCGACACCTCCCCGGCGCCGGCAGAAGACGACTCCGAAGTCGTTCTTCCGATACCCAGTATGGAAGTGCGACGGGCAGCGAGTCATTCGAGGAGCGCCACTCACCGACATATTCCACCCGCTCCAGCGCCCAATGTGTCACTTCCAACCGGAAGTAGGACCAGCGAACCGAGTCACCGATGGATAGCCCCATACGAGCTGGCCGATCGAGTACGGAAATGGGGCGTAGCCTTCAACGGCGACGCTACAGATCCGTGGGGGTTCATCGAGCAGCTGGAAGAGGAAGCAGCACTGTACAGCATCGACCCACAACAGTTACCACAGGCGGTAGCGAACGTTCTAACGGGTCAAGCAGAGGACTGGTTCCGAGTTAACACCCTCTACCGAGTCACCTGGGAGGAATTCAAGCAGGAGTTTATGGAGTTCTTCCTTCCCCGCGCTATTTTCAACGACTAGAGGACGAGATAAGGAGCCGAACCCAACGCCGAGGGGAGCGCTTCCGGGACTACGCCCAGGAACAGGAGCTGGACAGGATCTACGACAACATGACGCGGGATTATCAACTGTTCACCCGACGTCACGAGTTTCAAACGCTGGCTCAGCTAAGCAAACTCGTGACCACTTACGAGACAACGAAGGAGCTGCAACGCCAAGCGACGAGCCAAGCTGATCGACGGAGAGAGAACCCGAAGCCACCGAATCCGCCAGCGACGAACAACGCGCCACCGACACCACTGACTCCCACAGCAGCGACAGCCACTCCACACACACCACCCACAGGAGCAACCAAGGACGACCTGCAGCGCGTGTGCCGCAACTGCGCTCAGCCTGGACATCTACAGGCGGACTGCCGTAACAGCCGCGTGGTGTTCTGTTGGGACTGCGGGCGACACGGCGTGCGCACAGTGGACTGCTGTCGACGAACTACGTCGGGAAATGCTGCGCGTCTTCAGCCGATGGGGAACAAGTTGGAGACACCGCACTGCAGTTCCCAGGAATAGCACCTCTGAGGTGCGGAAGTGGACGTGTCATCGCGAATGTCCGCATCGAGGGAACAACAACGGACGCCACGATCGACACGGGAGCCACACGCAGCTTCATTAGCGAGCGTATGGCGGCCAGGCTGAGCACACCGGAGAACGAGCGAGCAGCACTGATCCGGATCAAGCTGGCGGATGGATCATCACGAGCCGTGACACGAGCCTTGCGGGTGAGGATTCAACTGGGAGAGAGAGAGACGACAGTACCAATGATGGTACTGCCCGTCATTCTGGACGACGTGATCCTGGGGATGGACTTCCTGTGCGGCATCAAAGCGACTCTCAGGTGCGGCCGAGCAAAGTTACGCTTGCAAAGCACGCCCGAGGAGACAGCACCGACGCCCGAGGAGATAGCGCCGACGCCCGAGGAGATAGCACCGACGCCCGTGGAGACAGCACCGACGCCCGGGACCCCCCACCAACCGACGGAGGACACGGCAGCCCCAGACAACAACAGCGTCTCGGGCTTACCGCCGACTTGTCCCGTCGCACGGCAGAGGAACCCGTTTAGGCAGCCCAGGGCACGAGAGGACACAGAGGAAGGACAACGAGACACCGAGGGACCATCCAAGACACCGGAGAACACGCAGCGAGGCACCGAGCATCGGCGAAGCGCGGAGGGATCACCAACAGGAACACGAGCAGAGTTACAACAACGAGACACGGAAAATCAGGAGACGCCGTGGAAGACGGCCCAAGACCAGCCACGCCGCCTTGCGGGGCGTCGAGGCTCAGGAAACAAGGATAGCTGCGGACGAAGAACAGGTGGAGGCCTTTCTACAGTCCGAGCTAGCCAAGTTCGACGGACTGATGGGGGTGTCACCCATTGCGGAGCACACCATCACCATGCGGGATGACTACCCCATCAAGCAGAGGTACTACCCGAAGAATCCGGCCATGCAGAAGATCATAAACGAACAAGTTGATGAGCTTCTGCGAGATGGTAGGATCGAGCCGTCCAGGATTCCATACAGCGCACCGATTGTACTTGTGGGAAAGAAGACTGGAGAGATGCGGATGTGCGTGGATTATCGCCAACTCAACGCGAAATCCATTCCGGACGCACACCCGTTGCCACGGATCAACCACATCCTGGAGAAACTCAAGGACGCGAAGTACATATCTTCGCTGGACTTGAAGAGCGGGTATTGGCAAATACCCATGGCCTGGAGCAGCAAAGAATACACCGCGTTTACCGTGCCTGGCAGAGGCCTCTTTCACTGGAAGGTGATGCCGTTCGGATTGCATTCGGCCCCGGCTACGTTTCAGCGGGCGTTGGATGGAGTCATCGGACCGGACATGGAGCCGCACACGTTTGCGTACCTCGACGATATCATCGTAGTAGGACGCACTCTCCAAGAACATCTGGATAACCTACGAGAGGTGTTACGGAGGCTTCGGAACGCGAACTTGCGCCTGAATAAGGCCAAGTGCAGCTTCTTTCAGAAGAGCATCATTTACCTGGGACACCAGGTCAGCGAAGGTGACATTCACACCGACCCCAGTAAGATCGCCGCGATAAAAGAACTCCAGCCGCCAATGACTGTCAGGGAGTTGCGGAGATGCTTAGGCATCGCTTCCTGGTACCGGAGGTTTGTGCCAAACTTCGCCATCCTAGTACAACCCATGTCGTCACTACTAAAGAAAGGCCAGCGATGGGTTTGGAGCGAGGAACAGCATCTAGCGTTTGTAACGTGCAATGGTATGTTTGTTTTCGGACGATCTGTGCTTGCGGGGCACGTTCTAATTTTCCGGCTCTAGCTCGTCGGCTTTGGGGGTGGAGGTCTTGCTTGAACAGATCCTATACCGAGTACACTAAATTATTATTAGTAAGACTAGAAAAACGTGCTGCGACAAAAGAAAAAATAACCGGAAGAGCTATCAAAAGATCCAAAATAAATAAGAGAAAGAGAGTGGGAAGGTAAAAGATCGGAAAACGGAAAACTGGCGAAAGCGAAGCCACAGGTGTTATTGTGGTCACCCACCTGAGAGCATGGCTCTGGTGACCCCTTTGTCCCCTACAACCGCGGAATCATCAGCATGAGCTCAAGTTAAAGTTAATTAACAGAGCATCATCTCATCATAGATTCCGAGCGGCGTAAGGGGAGCATCGGCAGTCATCCATCAGGGGGTATCTGTAAAATAAACTAATATACGGACAAGTCTAGGAAACTCTACTAAAAAAATACGAAACTAATAACTGCATTGAGAATCAATTAATCATTGTAGAATTCTTGTATCTTCAAATTGCATTTAGTATGTATACAGGTATGAACAAAATTATGTATGAAGGTGTAAACAAAATTATGTATATAGGTGAAAACAAAATTATGTATATAGTATATAGATTAAATATAGCAATTGTAACAGTTTACGTGGAAATAGCGACATATTTCCGAACCAGCTGCAGCACTGCACGCGATGAATCCGGCTAGGCTTCGGGTGAGAGAAGTGGGGGGGTTACCTAAGTTTTGGTGCTGAGAGTATTTGCTGGCTGAACCTACAATATGACAATTTGAATTCGCGTGCTGGAGTAAATTGAGATCAAATGCATCTGCATAGACAGGAAAGGGGACAGTATAAGGAGAGGAGTGTAAACGAAGAAGGTGAGAGGAAGAGGAATAGAATTAAAAACTAGCTGACTAAACTTACTTCGGCTCGATCATGCTGTTTGCTGGTGTTGTTGTCCAGCTGTTTCAGTTGCCCGCCCTACCATGACCATTTCATCCGTGTTTGTGATATTTTCCTAAATGGTCCCTACGATCGAGTCGATCAGCTAATACCCTACCCTGTTTCGACGAAGCATGACCCTAATAAAAAGTCTAGCAGGAGTTCATTTCATTAATTTAACAATTTATTAATAAAAGTAAACATAGTATCTATTCATTATTATCCTATTAAATTTTAGTTGTTTTTATTTTTGGTAATTATTTATTTAAATGACATTATATAAAAGAAATACTGAGAGAATTGTGAGAATGAAGCTGGGGAGGAATAATACGGCATGTATGTAGGGATATAAATAGTATATATATAATGTAAATGAATTAAGTTATTTTTGCGTTTTTAAGTTAAGGTATATTTAATGTTAACGTGGTTAATTATTTTTATTCATGGTTTTCTTTTATTTAATTTTTTTCTCTTTTCTTTTCAATGTTCTCTTTTTTTCTAATTTTAACATTAATATAATAATTTAGGTAAGTGTATGCACCATTCGCATATTAACTCGGACCAATTAGCAACAATCAAAAGTAGATAAGAAAAAGAGTACTGTGACTTACCAATGTAACGGCGGTCCATCGACGAAAGCGCTTTCGGCGAAGATGCGGCTACGAGAGAATGCGTGGGCGGGCACACGTTGGACTATGGGCCAAACCACACATTTTTTTTGTCACTTTTGAGGTTAATTTCACTTCATAATGTTGCTTTATTGGTATTATTTTTTTTTGTATTGCGGAGGTGTGTATTTGGGGATTTTTTGTTATTTTATCTTTTTTTTTCTGTTTGTTGGTTTTTGCACGGAAACATTAAATATTTCCACATTTATTTTAGTTGGTGTTGTTCACTTCTTTTAATTATTTTTCTTTGCTGGCATATTCGTCTCCTACCTCATTCTCTCACACTTCATTGGGTTGGGTTATTAACAAAAAAAGCATAAAAAAAATTGGATGGGTTATATCATAGGCTTGCGACATTAATTGAGGTATGTTGTCATGGCCAAACTAGGTATTGGCGTATTAGCTATTCTTAGTGAATTGCCTGCACAAAGACCACGGGACGATCGGGGCAAAGGTCAAAGACTTTTGTTGCTTTTTCCTTGTCACTTGTTCTCACTGCATCTCGCTTTCGTTTGAAGAGTTTTTTTTATTGGGATCACTCAATTTAATTTTCCACCAATACTACCATTTTCCGCCACTTCACAGCTTTCTACCACATAAAAAAAATCGGCACTTTCCTCAGCCCCGGGCTTGCTGGGCTTCTGCCCGCTTCGCGTTTCTCGAAACAACTGCTGTATAGGTTGTTCGAAGCGAAGAGCGGCGCAAAAGCAGAATGTGGGGAAGAAGCAGTAAGTTGCGATTGCAAAATACTCTTTCCAGTTGTCGCAAGTTGGCAATTGCGCTAGCTGCAGGGTTTGAAAAAAAGAAAGGAACAAGGATAAGAAACTCCCTTAATTGGCAAGAAAATTATTCTCATTATTACCTGATTAATATCAGTTGGACTAGCAACGGATCCTACTCTCTATGTCCTAGGTAGAGTATTCGACGACCACTGTAGGGTCGCGGAATCAAGTGAATGGGTCAACGATCGAGCGGCAAATAGACCGAGCTGAGGACTCGACTGAGCAAGAAACCTCCGCTTGCCTTTTGCAACGGCACAGACTGTCAGGATGACGTTATCATCATTCTGAGTCATTGTGCCGCTGGAAAGTCAACCAGCCGTTCGATATTTATATCGGCATTAACTTATCGAAAGATAAAATAATAAAACCAGGTTGGGAACTTTCTGGTATGAAAGATATAGTAACTAAAAATTTTTTATTTAAATCTTAGCATGTACTCAATGGCATACTACTATTTTGGTGCATTGCACATAACATTTTGGGTAGTCGCCATCTACTACTATATCTAAAACAAAAGTCATTGCCTACTTTCAGGCTGTTCCTGTAATGTTATTCGCTCTTTTCCCATTTGGTTTCTTTGTCTCTTTATAGCGACAACCGCCACTACACAATTCAGATATTAATTCAGATATTATTCATATATTAAATGTTAATCTAAAAATAGGTTATATTCGCTTAAACGAATTAGTGAGTTTTAGTTCAGAGCAAACAAACTCGTTATTTCCATTCTTATTCTTTTAACGTTGGTACCTAATATGAGCTATTTGTTTTAAAATTTCATTCTTCCTCATTTCGTCAAACTTCTGATAAATTCAAATTGTTTGTTAATTAATATAACCTAATAATTTTTTTGCCCTAGCAAAACTATGTAAATTATTATTTTTTGTTGATAATTTTCTCCTTCTTGGACTATTGAATTCTTTTCATTGACTATTGCGTTATTTCACGCTATATTTGTGTTAGATTTCCTATAATCGTGGAGAGGTAATGGCTGCTCATGTTATAAAAAAATAAATATTCAAAAAAATATAATATGCATGCACCGAAACCAAGAAAAGATTTTGTTTATAAAAGGAATTTCCATCGACGAAAGATCGATCTTCCGGATCCTGGAATGTTGCCGCATTGAGGCGTGTTATTTGCTGCTGCCAATTTATAATATTTAATTCTTTTTGAACAAGAGCTGAGCACCTTTTCCCTAGCTAACTATCCCTTCACTAATTTTTTTATTACTATTATTATTCAATTACAAATTTCAAAACAACATCTGATCAAAACTGCTCTTGCTCTGCTCTAAAAGCTCTAATGTAAGAAACATAATTTTGTTTAGACTCGCACACGCAGGAACATCGGGCAGGCTTTTAGGCGCAGCTCATTAAATGTAATTTGAGGTAGGTGGACTGAATTAACGTTGCATTTTTTTGAAATATAGATGAGTTGATTTTAGAGATGAATGATGTTTTTAAAGTTGAAGGTAGATTCCACGTGTGCCTAGGAGGCTTTCTCCACGTGTGTCAATAAAATTTTCGCTCGTAGGTTAGGTCAATTTCGACCGGCGAGGAGGAGCACTTGGGCACTTTCTGCCAAAGCCACTCCTATGGGAATATTTGCAGTACAGTGCCCTCACAAACACAAGGTGTGAAGCGGTGCTCCTATAGGCAAGAGCACAAGTACCGCCTCAGAAAAAGAGCGGCAAAGGTGCCCCTTTGCCGGTGAAACGAAGGGGTGCTCCTATGGGCATCCACTGACGTGCTAGTCTGGGAAGAAGAATTAGGGTTCAGAACCTTGCTATTTCACTTGTATTAAAGCCACGTTACATACCTTTTGCCTACTTATAGGGTAAAGGGGAACAGTTTGCACCGCCGATGCTGCTAGTTGTCTGCAGCTTTGCTGTTATGTTAACTAAACGGCCAACTTCGGTTCGAGCCACAACCGATAGGTATTCTAGAGGTTTTTTTTTTTTGTTTTAAAGTTATTATTTCAGCCATTTTATTTTTAGAAAAAAATTTAATTTTCTCACTTACGTGGGCAAAGAGAAGCAGAGCCAGAAGTCTTTGGCTTTCTTATTATTTTTTTGTTTTTATAATTTATTATTTAAATTTTATTTAACTTAATAAATTTTTTGAAAACTTTTCACTGCACTTGGGGTTATAAAATTTTAAACACGTGGATTTTACAAATTTTTCTATGCCCAGAGACGTCTCTTTGAAGATCAGCGTGAAAAGATCGCTTCGAAAAAAAAGCTACGGCTAAACCACGAGGAGAGTGCTTTTCGAACTGATAATAGAAAAACTGCAACCATGGGCCAGCTGTTTGTTTTATGGCTTTATCCTAAAGCTCAGCTTTGTTATGATTTCGGAACCTTCTATCCGAAGACGGGCTTGCGATCCACCAAAGCACAACAAAAATTTTACTGCCTACTTTCCGGCACCATCCTTAAATTTATCTTATACGCTTCTGGCGCCGCTACACGTTCGAGGCACTAAAGACGAGCCTTACGCAAGCGCCAGTCCTAGCCTGCCCGGATTTTGTCGAGCGCTTCACACTCCAGACAGATGCGAGCGACATAGGACTAGGGGCGGTGCTGACACAGCAGATCCAGGGAACGGCGCGCGTCATCGCATACGCAAGCCGCCGCCTCTTAGTAGCCGAAAGCCGTTATTCGACTACGGAGAAGGAGTACCTGGCCATTGTGTGGGCGATAAGGAAGCTGCGATGCTACTTGGAAGGCTACGAATTCGACGTCGTCACGGACCACTTAGCGTTAAAGTGGTTAAACAGCATCGAGAACCCGACTGGAAGGATTGCGCGCTGGGTGTTAGAGCTACAACAGTTCCGCTTCAACGTGCATTACCGCCGCGGGGACCAAAACATCGTAGCCGACGCTTTGTCCAGACAGCCCTTGGAGACTCTACAACAGGCCACTCAGGAGAACCCACCCTGCGCGTAGGCAACCCGGATGCTGGAGCTGACTAAGAGGGAACCCGAGAAGTACCCAGAGTACCTGAGGGAGAACGACCAGCTCTATCGACGAGGAGGATTTCGGCCGGACGACGAAGATTACACCCCTTGGAAGTTGTGTGTGCCAAAACCACAACGCCAACGGGTGCTTCAAGAATGCCACGACCAGCCCGCAGCCGGACATCAGGGGGTATGGAAAACCCTAAACCAGATTCGTCAGCGTTACTTCTGGCCAGGCCTATTCCGGGACGTAGCACGTTACGTACGGAGGTGCGGGACCTGCCAGAGATTTAAAATAAGCCAACTGAAGCCGCCTGGACAGATGCATACCCGGCAAGTACACACGCCATTCGACGTACTCTGTGCGGACTTCGTAGGACCACTCCCGCGCTCTACCCACGGGAATACCATGCTACTGGTATTCTTCGACGCCTTTTCCAAATGGGTGGAGCTGGTGCCCTTGCGTAAAGCGACGGCAATACACCTGATGCGCTCGTTCAGAGAACGGATTCTCGCCAGGTTTGGAGTGCCGAAGATGCTAGTCTGCGACAACAGGACGCAGTTCACGAGCCGAGCCTTCGCCACGTTCTGCAAACAGCTGGGCATGACTCTGCAACACACCGCGCCGTACACACCGCAACAGAACCCCACGGAGAGGGGTCCGTGAAGACCATGGTGGCACAGTACCTGGACGACCAGCAGCGAACGTGGGATGAACGCCTCCCCGAAATCAGCCTGGCGATCAACACCAGCGCCTCGGACACTACCGGATTTAGCCCAGCATATCTCGTACAAGGGCGCGAGCCTCGTTTGCCGGGAGCCCTGTACGAAGAGGTGACTCCTGTCGCAAGGGCGGAATCACGGTTGCCCGAGGAGAAGGAGCGACACATGCAGGACGTGTTCAAGATCGTCGTCGAGAATGCGAAGCAAGCAAGCGCGGACCACGGGAAGCATTACAATCTACGCCGCCGAGAGTGGAAGCCGGCCATCGGCGACTTCGTACTGTTGAGACAACATCATTTGTCGAAAGCAGCTGATGGCTTCGCCGCCAAGTTGGCACCCCGTTACGATGGACCTTACCAGGTCGTGAGTTACACCTCGCCCACGATTCTGCGCCTCCAAGATGTCAAATCCAAGAAGAGACGCAGTGCGGGATTGGCCGAGCAGAAGGCATTTCATGGAGAGGCATCGACCGGGTCCTGATCTCATCTTCGAGCCTGTAGAAGTAACGTAGGGGAAGAAAGAACTCCATGAATTCTTGTTTCATGGAGAGGTATCGACCGACGAAAGTCAACAGGTACCGGGCGAGGCAGGCTGCCACTAAAACTTCTATGCTTTGTGACCATAATGTATTTACCCATAAGTTATAAGCAGAGTTTAACTCAACACTGTTACTCGCGATATTTGTATTTCTTCTCCTTACTTTACAAAGCCTCACGTTACGTTTAAGCTCGAAACTAGGAATACAATATTTGATTTTTCGCACCAGTAGGGCCCAATAGAAGATAGACAACACAAGTATCACTAAGCAATTTCTTTTTATAGCCCCGCGCCAGATCGCGAATGGCAAATGCTGGTCCAGCGATCAGCGGGGGACGGGATCCTCGATCTCATGGACGACGAGTGGGGTTTCGGCGACATGCCTCCCTAGGTTCCGACACCTGTCGCCACCGCCATAGCCGAACCCGAGGAGACACCGGACAGAAGTGGAGGACCTAATAAGCATCCACCGTTTTGTCGACCACTGCCTGGCCGGCACCCCCACGAGCCAAGAACCCGCGGCGTATCCAGAAGAGACGGGACATTATAGCCCCATAAGCGAGTGCGACAGCGAGGGACTTCCGCCCATGCCATCGCAAGCAGTGATCTTCCCAGACCGACCCCCGCCGACCCAGGGAGGAGCACCGACCACGAGCCAGGAGGACGACCCGGTCTTCCCAAATGCGCGAGCCTGGCGCATCATTACTCCCCCCCCCCCTGAAGAGCATTCTAAAAGGGCGGAGTGTGTACATGAAGGTGCGGGTCGGGCCGTTCCCCTCATCCTCCGAGGAGGGTTCAGAC
This sequence comes from Zaprionus capensis, assembly GCA_018903675.1. Classification (NCBI taxonomy): domain Eukaryota; kingdom Metazoa; phylum Arthropoda; class Insecta; order Diptera; family Drosophilidae; genus Zaprionus; species Zaprionus capensis. The sequence goes on along the minus strand of JAEIFN010001074.1, from coordinate 1,201,709 downwards.
GACAACGACTTCCCGCGGCCACCTTGCCGTCCGGTGGTCGACCACCGCCTCGAGTTGGGGGAGGCACTGCTGGCGATGGTGCGGACGGAACCAGACGCGCCGATGCCCGACCCGGTAGCGTTGGCTACACCGGCCGTCGAAGGCCGCCGACACCCCGAACAATGGGCCCCCGCACCCCGGGACTGGAGAGTGCCCACCTTCGACCATTGGTTGCCACCGCGGGCAATTGAAAAGGTGCAAGGCCACCTCGAGAGGCACTCCCGCAAGGTGGCATGTTTGCTCGTCGAGGGAGATGGGGCCAAGTACCGAGCCCGGATCAATAAGCACGGAGCCGTGATCGTCCGCGAGCGGAAATAATTTTAAAAATCCACGAGGGAGCCAAGTATTAGGCCCGCGTCCACCTTGTCCCCCCGGTGAAGTAAGGGGGGGGGGGGGTGTGACGCCGCATTGAAGCGACGCCTCATTTTGTTAATTTATATTATTATTATTATTAAATAAATTATAAGTTATCTCTAAGCCCAATATACCCCGTAGCAGTTTCTTGAGTAGAAAGAGAAGCATAGGCAAAGACAGGGGTATAGGCAGGAACAAGAAATCAGGGTACGCAACATAGCAAAACACCAGACATTCGACGCCCATGCCCAGCGCACAAGTTACAAGTTACGGCACATCGGTACCCAGACCTCGAACACTTGCACACATAACGGTGCCTCGGTACCCAGAGCTCGCGCATTTGCACAAACAACAACAACAAACAGCGAAAACTCGTGCATAGACAACGGCACAAGCAACGGCACCGCGACCAAATTTTGGGCAGCGGCGCCAGACAAACGGCGACGCTAAGTCAGCGGCGACGTCGGACATGCAGCGCAATACGAACGGCGCCGTGCATGCGACGAAGTGCGAGCAGAGTCGCAGCAGCCAGGCACGATCGGCCGAAAGCAGCGGCGACATGCAAGCAGCGGCGTCGGGTAAGCAGCGACGACATGTACGCAGTGTTGCCAATTTAGCTATTTTCCCGTCAGTTCTGGCGTTTTTCAATTGCGAAATGCGGGAAAAAATGCAATATAGCGGCTGGCGGGAATTCTGGCTATTTTATAAATCGAAATGGCTTTTTTTTGTTAGATTTTTTTAAACATCTGGCAGCATCAATAAATTTATTGTTAAGCCGTGACTGTAATCGATATTTGCCGCAAACGATCTATAGTAGGCTGAAATACCACAGCAAATCGATACTTTTTCAGTAGAGAAAGTATTGTGTACCAAGAAGTCTCCAATTGTTCAAATTCTTGAGCACTTTAAAATGTCCCCGTTGGAAATTGATGAAATTTTAACTCAATATAATAATATTCATTTAATAAATTGGTTAAATAATGAAGATAACGTCAGCTTTTGGGCTGGAGTTTTAAATTACAAGGATGCAGTAGGCAACGAGAGCAACAGTCGCGCAAAACGCGACAGTGGGATACCCTTCGACCTATGTTCCCGTGTAGTTTATTTTCTTAAATAACTTCTGTGATTATTGTCCGATCGGATTGTAATTTGGAGACTATGTAGATATTTCATTCAGCTTAGTATATGTTAAAGTCAGAAAGTTGTATCTTTTATACAGCGCTTACAAATTGAGTTCAAAAATTAAATTATGGATTTGTGGGGGCAGTGGGCGTGGCACCTAACATTTGAAATAAACTTGATCTGCTTATAGTACA